>CM068366.1:351315-448815 GCA_034769755.1 Odontamblyopus lacepedii
GGTGTTGCTCAGATGTTGCTCAGGTGCTGTTCCTCAAGTGTTGCTCAGGTGTTATTCTCATAGGTGTTGCGCAAGTGTTGCTCAGGTGTTCCTCAGGTACTCTGGGTGGTTGTTCCCTCAGGTGTTGCTCAGGTGTTCCCTCAGGTGTCCCTCAGGTGTTCCTCAGGTGTTCCTCAGGTGTCTCTCAGGTGTTCCTCAGGGTGTTGCTCAGGGTGTTGCTCAGGTGTTGCCTCAGGTGTTGCTCAGGGTGTTGCTCAGGTGTTCCCCAGGTGTTGCTCTTGTGTTGCTCAGGTGCTGCCTGTGTGCTGCTCAGTGTGTTCCTCAGGTAAGCCGCCCAAGTGTTGCCCAGGTGTTGCCCAAGTGTTGCTCAGGTGTTGCCTGCTGCTCTCAGGTGTCCCTAGGTGCCCAGGTTGTCCCTCAGGCAAGCGCCTCAGTGCTGCCTGTGTGTTGCCTTGTGCCCAGTTGCTGCCGGCGTGCTGCCCTAGTGTTGCTCTGCGTTAGCTCCAGGTGTCCTCAGGTGTCCCAAGTGCTGCTCAGGTTGTTCCCCAGGTGTTCCTCAGGTGGCTTGGTTCCTCAGGTAAAGCTGGGCTCATGGTGCTGCTCAGGTGTTGCTCTGGCGTTGCTCTGTGTGTTGCTCAGGTGCTGCTCAGGTGCTGCTCAAGTGTTGCCCAGGTGTTCCTCAGGCACCCTCAGGTGTTCTGTGGTTGTTCCTCAGGTGTTCCTGGTGGGGTGTTCCTGCAGGTGTTCCTCAGGTGTTGCTCAGGGTGTTGCTCAGGTGCTGCCTTGTGTGTTCCTCCAGGTGTTGCTCAGGTGTTGCCTCAGGTGTTGCTCAGGTGTGCTCCTCAGGTGTTCCTCAGGTGTTCCTCGCGGTGTTCCTCAGGCAAGTTCTGTGGTTGTTCCTCAGGTGCTGCTCAGGTGTTCCGTGGTTGTTCCTCAGGTGCTGCCTGTGGTGTTCTGTGGTTGTTCCTCAGGTGTTCTGTGGTTGCCCTCAGGTGTTCTGGGTGGTTGTTCCCTCAGGTGTTCCTCAGTGTGTTCCTCTGTGTTCTGTGGTTGTTCCTCAGGTAGTTGCCTCAGGTGTCTTCTGTGGTTGTTCCTCAGGTGTCCCTCAGGTGTTGCCTCAGGTGTTGCTCAGTGTGTTCTGTAGTTGTTCTTCAGGTGTTCCTCAGGTGTTCTGTGGTTGTTCCTCAGGTGTTCCTCAGGTGTTGCTCAGTGTGTTCTGTGGTTGTTCCTTCAGGTGTTCTGTGGTTGTTCCTCAGGTGTTCCCCAGGTGTTGCTCAGGTGTTGCCCAGGTTGTTCCTCAGGTGTTGCTCAGGGGTAGCCTAAAAGGGTTCCTCAGGTGTTGCCTGTGGGTGTTGCCTAGGTGTTCTGTGGTTGTTCCTTGTAAGTTGCCTAGGTGTTCCTGTGGTTGTTCTCAGGTGCTGCCTACATAGGTGTTCTGTGGTTGTTCCTCAGGTGTTCTGTGGTTGTTGCTCAGGTGTTCCTCAGGTGTTGCTCAGGTGTTCTGTGGTTGTTCCTCAGGTGTTGCTCAGGTGTTCTGTGGTTGTTCCTCAGGTGCTGCCTGTGTGTCTCTGTATACCTCAGGTGTTGCCTGTGTTCTGTGCTGTTCAGTGTTCCTCAGGTGTTGCTCAGGTGTTCTGTTGTGTCCAGGTGAGTTCCCAGTGATGTGTTCCAGGTAAAGTGTGCATGAATATGCCTCCCTGCACCACCTTCTCCACCCCCGTAGAACACTGACATGGAGGGACACTTACACACTTCCACCGGCTGGGTAAGGCTCCAGACCGTATGTCCAGACTGGGTCCAGACCTGGGTCCAGACCTGGTTTAGTCTTGGTTTAGTCCTTGGGTCCCTGGTCATGATGTTCTTGTTTCTGCAGTGAATATGAGGAGGTTTTCCCCAGGTGGCCATTCCTCGCCTATTCCACATGGAGTGTCCTCGCCCAGACGCAACTCCCGATGCAAACAGGTGAGACCAAGACCTGGACCAGGACTGACCGACCGGATCTAGACCAGACTCCGGATCTGACCAGGACCGGACCTGACCAGGACTAAACCAGGACAGGATTCTTGTGTGTAACAGGAGGACGCCTCGCCGCCCCTCCTGGTGGCAGAACATCTAAACTCAACAGCGCCAAACACAGGTGAGACACGGAACTGAGGGGGCATCAGGAGGGCATCTGACACACCTGGGCATCTGGGAGGGCATCAGGGAGGGCATCAGGGAGGGCATCAGTGGGAGGCATCAGGAGGCATCTGACACACCGGGCATCTGGGAGGGCATCTGACGGGGTTCTGGTCTCCTTGCAGGCTGGTCGCTGTCCCGTGGTGCTGACGTGACTCCTGGGTCTAAGTGTGCAGCTGAAACTGGAGCAGATCTGATTTGGACTCTTCTGTCAAACATTTGTATTTGTGTTACCGCGGAAACGGGGGGTCAGGAGGTCATGGGGTCAGAGGTCATGGGGCCCGACACTACTTAATTTGAAATGTGAACTTGTTTTGTATGTTTTTGGAGATAAATCACTATTATTCACCTGGAGTCTGGTTCTTTTACCCGGGAGACGTACGGCTGTAGGTTCAGAGCTCCTAACGCGTTCTCGAGCAACACGCCTCGGAACACGCTGCCGCACGTGCTTCGCCACACGCCCCACACGCTTCTGACACGCTCCCCTACACGCCTCCGACACGCCCCTCACACTCCTGACAGCCGCCCCACACGCTCTGGACACGCCCCATTACACGCTCCGACACGCCCCACACGCCTCGACACGCCCCACACGCTCTGACACGCCCCACACGCCTGACACGCCCCCACACGCTCTGGACACGCCCCACACGCTCTCCGACACGCCACGCTCTATTACTCTTCTCACACGCGCTCGACACGCTTCTGTCATTTGACGCGCCCTACACGCCCTCACACGCCTCGGTTACACGCCCCACACACGCTCTGACACGCCCCCACACGCTCTCACACGCTCCGACACGCCCCATTACCGCTCCGACACGCCCCACACGCTCTGACACGCCCCACACGCTCTGGACACGCCCCACACGCTCTGGACACGCCCCCACACGCCCCCACACGCTCTGACACGCCCCACACGCCTGACACGCCCCACACGCTCTTGGCACGCCCTCATTATCGCTCCGACACGCCCCACACGCTCTGACACGCCCCACACGCCCGACACGCCCCCACACGCTCTGACGCGCTTCTCTACACGCTCCCACGCTCCGACACGCCCTACACG
Organism: Odontamblyopus lacepedii; assembly: GCA_034769755.1. Lineage (NCBI taxonomy): Eukaryota > Metazoa > Chordata > Actinopteri > Gobiiformes > Gobiidae > Odontamblyopus > Odontamblyopus lacepedii. The sequence goes on from CM068366.1 coordinate 354,563, forward strand.
CGCCTGACACGCTTCTCATTACCGCTCTCACACGCCCGACACGCCCACACGCCTGACACGCTCCTCACACGCTCTGACACGCCCACGCGCGCTCACACGCTCCGACACGCCCCCCACACGCCCCACGCGCCCTACACGCTTCCTGACGCGCTCCCCCACGCGCTCCCACGCGCCCTCATTACCTCCTCCACACGCTCCCACACGTGCCCTATTACCGCGCTGACAAGCGCTTCACACGCTTCTATCGCGCTTCTACACGCCCGGGCCGCGCCACACGCTCCGGATACACGCCTCTACGCTGGGCCACACGCGCTCGACACGCTTTCACACGCCCTACACGCCCACACGCTCCGACACGCTCTCACACGCTTCCTACACGCCCCACGCGCCCTTCTACACGCTCCGACACGCCCTCACACGCTTCTCCACACGCTCCCCACATCGCTCCGACACGCCCCATTACGCTTCCCACACGCCCCACACGCCCGACACGCCCCACACGCCTCCCCACACGCTCCCACGCCCCACACGCCCCACACGCCCCGCCACACGCCCCACACGCTCCGGGACACGCCCACACGCTCCGACACGCCCCCACACGCTCTGGACACGCCCCACACGCTCTGGACACGCCCCACACGCTCTGACACGCCCCCTACCGCCCGACACGCTCCCCACACGCTCTGACACGCCCCACACGCTCCGACACACGCCCCACACGCTCTGACGCGCCCCACACGCCCCACACGCCTCCGACCGCCCCACACGCCCCGACGCTTTCTACACGCTTCCCACGCGCTCTACACGCTTCCTCCGATTGCCGCTCTCACACGCCCGACACGCCCCCACGCGCCCCCACACGCGCTCCGACACGCTTTCACACGCTCCCCTACACGCCCCCACACGCTCCGACCCGCCCCCACACGCCCCCACACGCTCCCACACGCCCCCACACGCTCCGACACGCCCCCACACGCTCCGACACGCCCCCACACGCTCCCACACGCCCCCACACGCTCCGACACGCCCCCACACGCTCCCACGCGCCCCCACACGCCCCCACACGCTCCGACACGCCCTACACGCCCGGACACGCCCCCACACGCCCGACACGCCTCCCACATCGCTCTGACACGCCCCACACGCTCTGGACACGCTCCCCACACGCTCTGACACGCCCCTCATTACACGCTCTGACACGCCCCACACGCTCTGCGACACGCCCCCCCACGCTCCGACACGCCCCCACACGCTCTGGACACGCCCCACACGCCCCACACGTTTCCCCCCACACGCTTCTGACGCGTTTCTACACGCCGACACGCTCTCAAGATTCGCGACGCTCTCACACGCTCTCACACGCTCTCACACGCTCCGACACGCCCCACACGCGTTTGACACGCCCCCACGCGCTTTCTGACACGCTCCTATCGCCAGCCCCACACGCCTCCGAACACGCTCTCCACACGCTCCCACGCGCTCCCACACGCCTCCGACGCGCTCTCTACACGCTTCCGACAGCGCTTCACGCGTCTCCTCCCACGCGCTTCTACACCTCCCATACGCTCCCACACGCTCTTGACATTTCATTATCGCCCCACACGCCCCACACGCCCCACACGCTTCACACGCCCGACGCGCTTCTACACGCTCTCTACACGCCTCACATGCTTTCTGACACGCGCCCTCATTACACGCCCGCGCGCGACAAGCGCTATCTCACACGCCTCCGACACGCCCCACGCGCCCCACACGCCCGACACGCTCTCAGCATTGACGCCTCCGACATCGGCCTCTGCACGACGCCTCCCACGCCTCCGACACGCTTCCGACACGCTCCCACACGCTCGGCGACATCGCCCCACATCAGCCCTGACACGCCCCACACGCCTCCTACACGCCCGGCTCACACGCCTCCGACACGCCCCCACACGCTTCCGGACTACCCCCACACGCTTCCCACACGCCTCCCACGCCGCCCACACGCTTCCTCACACGCCTGGACACGCCCCCACACGCCTCGGCTACACGCCCCACACGCCTCCGACACACCCCCACACGCCCCCACACGCCTCCGACACACTCCCACACGCCTCTCCATCGCGCCCACACGCCTCACACGCCCGACACGCTCCGACACGCCCCCACACGCTCCCACACGCTCCCACGCGCCCCACACGCTCCGACACGCCCCCACACGCTTCTGACACGCCCTCACACGCCTGACACGCCCACACGCCCCACACGCCTCCTGACACGCACCCACAGAAGAGTTTTTACAGCGAGAAACATCGGAACATTTTATTTCACGCTTTACAAAAACAACAGTCCAGAAGAAACACCGTTCTGTTCAGTCCTGGTCCAGTCCTGGTCTGGTTCTGGTCCGGTCCTGGTCCGGTCCTGCTTTAGTCCTGGTCCGGTCCTGCTTTAGTCCCGGTCTAGATCCTGCTTTAGTCCCGGTCTAGATCCTGCTTTAGTCCCGGTCTAGATCCTGCTTTAGTCCCGGTCTGGATCCTGCTTTAGTCCTGGTCTAGATCCTGCTTTAGTCCTGGTCCGGTCCTGCTTTAGTTCGGTCTAGATCCTGCTTTAGTCCCGGTCTAGATCCTGCTTTAGTCCCGGTCTAGATCCTGCTTTAGTCCTGGTCTAGATCCTGCTTTAGTCCTGGTCCGGTCCTGCTTTAGTCCTGGTCTAGATCCTGCTTTAGTCCTGGTCTAGATCCTGCTTTAGTCCTGGTCAAGATCCTGATTTAGTCGTGGTCACAGATCCTGCTTTAGTCCTGGTCCGGTCCTGCTTTAGTCCTGGTCTAGATCCTGCTTTAGTCCTGGTCCGGTCCTGCTTTAGTCCTGGTCTAGATCCTGCTTTAGTCCTGGTCTAGATCCTGCTTTAGTCCTGGTCTAGATCCTGCTTTAGTCCTGGTCTAGATCCTGCTTTAGTCCTGGTCTAGATCCTGCTTTAGTCCTGGTCTAGATCCTGCTTTAGTCCTCGTCGTCGTCCTCCACGATGAGTCTGGTGCTGCGTCTCCTGGGTCTGTGGATCCGGTCTTCTTGGTCCTGGTCCTGGTCTGGTCCTGGTCCGGTCCCGGTCCGGTCCCGGTCCGGATCGTCGTCTCTGTAGTTACACTTCCCGCTGTGGCGCCTGAAGCCGTTCAGATTATCAGTCCTGAAACCACGGAAACAGAATTCACCTGCTGCACCTGCCCGACCCGGACAATCAGAGCGCTCCTGGTTTAGACCCAGTTTAGTCCTGGTCTAGTCCTGGTCTAGTCCCGGTCTAGTCCCGGTCTAGTCCCGGTCTAGTCCTGGTCTAGTCCTGGTCTAGTCCTGGTCTAGTCCTGGTTTAGTCCTGGTTTAGTCCTGGTCTAGTCCCGGTCTAGTCCTGGTCTAGTCCCGGTCTAGTCCTGGTCTAGTCCTGGTTTAGTCCTGGTCTGGTCCTGGTTTAGTCCTGGTTTAGTCCTGGTCTAGTCCTCGGTCTAGTCCTGGTCTGAGTCCTGGTCTAGTCCTGGTCTCAGTCCTGGTTTAGTCCTGGTTTAGTCCTGGTCTAGTCCGGTCTGAGTCCTGGTCTGAGTCCCGGTCTAGTCCCTGGTCTGAGTCCTGGTTCAGTCCTGGTCTGGTCCTGGTTTAGTCCTGGTCTAATCCTGGTCTAGTCCTGGCTCTAGTCAGGTCTGGTCAGGATTTAGTCCTGGTCTAGTCCCGGTCTGGTCCTGGTCTGAGTCCTGCTTTAGTCCTGGTCTAGTCCGGTCTAGTCGGTCTAGTCCGGTCTAGTCCCGGTCTAGTCCCGGTCTGAGTCCTCGGTCTAGTCCTGGTCTAGTCCTGGTCTAGTCCTGGTGTGTAGTCCCTGGTTTAGTCCTGGTCTAGTCCTCGGTCTAGTCCTGGTCTGAGTCCCGGTCTAGTCCTGGTCTAGTCCTGGTTTTAGTCCTGGTCTGGTCCTGGTTTAGTCCTGGTTTAGTCCTGGTTTTAGTCCTGGTCTGAGTCCTGGTTCCAGTCCTGGTCTGGTCCTGGTTTAGTCCTGGTCTAATCCTGGTTCAGTCCTGGTCTGGTCCAGGTCTGGTCCCGGTCTAGTCGGTCTGGTCGGTCTGAGTCCCGGTCCAGTCGGTCTAGTCGGTCTAGTCCTGGTCTAGTCCTGGTCTAGTCCTGGTTTAGTCCTGGTTTAGTCCTGGTCTAGTCCCGGTCTAGTCCTGGTCTAGTCGGTCTGGGTCCTGGTCTAGTCCTGGTTTAGTCCTGGTCTGGTCCTGGTTTAGATCCTGGTTTAGTCCTGGTTTAGTCCTGGTCTGAGTCCTGGTTCAGTCCTGGTCTGGTCCTGGTTTAGTCCTGGTCTAATCCTGGTCTAGTCCTGGTCTAGTCCAGGTCTAGTCCTGGTTTAGTCCAGGTCTAGTCCCGGTCTAGTCCGGGTCTAGTCCTGCTGTAGTCCTGGTCTAGTCGGTCTCAGTCCTCGGTCTAGTCCTCGGTTCAGTCCCGGTCCAGTCCTGTCGGTCTAGTCCGGTCTGAGTCCTGGTCTAGTCCGGTCTGGTCCGGCCCAGTCCCGGCTCCAGTCCGGTCCCAGTCATGGTCTAGTCCCGGTCTAGTCCCGGTCTAGTCCCGGTCTAGTCCTGGTCTAGTCCTGGTCTAGTCCCGGTTTAGTCCTGGTTTAGTCCCGGTTTAGTCCTGGTTCAGTCCCGGTTTAGTCCTGGTTCAGTCCCGGTCGAGTCCTGGTACAGTCCGGGTCGAGTCCTGGTCCAGTCCTGGTCCAGTCCGGTCTAGTCAGGTCAGTCGGTCTAGTCCAGGTCCAGTCCCGGTCCAGTCCTGGTCCAGTCCCGGTCCAGTCCTGGTCCAGTCCCGGTCCAGTCCTGGTCTAGTCCCGGTCCAGTCCTGGTCTAGTCCTGGTTCAGACCTGGTCCAGTCCAGGTCCAGTCCCGGTCCAGTCCTGGTTCAGTCCCGGTCCAGTCCTGGTCCAGTCCCGGTCCAGTCCTGGTCCAGTCCCGGTCCAGTCCTGGTCTAGTCCCGGTCCAGTCCCGGTTCAGACCTGAAGCAGCAGAACAGGCACTGGTATCTTCCTGGTTTGTGGGTGAATTTCACATGTTCTTTGAGCTGATACGACATGAAGAAACTCTGTCCACACACGGAACAGGAGAACGTCCTGGGCAGGTCATGGGCACGTTCCAGGTGGTTCAGAGCGAAGCCTGTGGAGAACAGGAGAACATGAGAACAGGAGAACAGGAGAACAGGAGAACATGAGAACATGAGAACATGAGAACAGGAGAACAGGAGAACAGGAGAACACGAGAACAGGAGAACAGGAGAACACGAGAACAGGAGAACATGAGAACATGAGAACATGAGAACATGAGAACAGGAGAACACGAGAACACGAGAACAGGAGAACACGAGAACAGGAGAACAGGAGAACATGAGAACAGGAGAACAGGAGAACAGGAGAACAGGAGAACATGAGAACAGGAGAACAGGAGAACAGGAGAACATGAGAACATGAGAACATGAGAACAGGAGAACAGGAGAACAGGAGAACACGAGAACACGTAGAACACGAGAACACGAGAACATGTAGAACACGAGAACACGTAGAACACGAGAACACGTAGAACACGAGAACACGTAGAACACGAGAACACGAGAACACATAGAACACGAGAACACATAGAACACGAGAACACATAGAACACGTAGAACAGCAGAACACGAGAACACGTAGAACACGAGAACACGTAGAACACGAGAACACGTAGAACACGAGAACACATAGAACACGAGAACACGTAGAACACGAGAACACGAGAACACGAGGAACATGAGGAACAGGAGAACAGGAGAACAGGAGAACAGGAGAACATGAGAACATGAGAACATGAGAACAGGGAGAACAGGAGAACAGGAGAACACGAGAACAGGAGAACAGGAGAACAGGAGAACATGAGAACATGAGAACATGAGGAACAGGAGAACATGAGGAACACGAGAACACGAGAACACGAGAACAGGAGAACACGAGGAACACGAGAACACGAGAACACGAGAACAGGAGAACACGAGAACAGGAGAACATGAGGAACAGGAGAACACGAGAACACGAGAACATGAGAACATGAGAACACGAGAACACGAGAACACGAGAACACGAGACCACGAGAACAGGAGGAACACGAGGAACAGGAGAACAGGAGAACGAGGAACAGGAGAACATGAGAACAGGAGAACACGAGAACATGAGGAACATGAGAACATGAGAACAGGAGGAACATGAGAACACGAGAACAGGAGAACATGAGAACACGAGGAACACGAGAACACGAGAACACGAGAACACGGAACAGGAGAACACGAGGAACAGGAGAACATGAGAACAGGAGGAACACGAGAACATGAGGAACATGAGAACATGAGAACAGGGAGGAACATGAGAACAGGAGAACACGAGAACACGAGAACACGAGAACAGGAGAACATGAGAACATGAGAACAGGAGAACAGGAGGACCAGGAGAACAGGAAAACAGGAGAACAGGAGAACAGGAGAACATGAGAACATGAGAACAGGAGAACATGAGAACAGGAGAACAGGAGGACCAGGAGAACAGGAGAACACGAGAACACGAGAACAGGAGAACAGGAGAACAGGAGAACAGGAGAACACGAGAACAGGAGAACACAAGAACACGAGAACAGGAAAACATGAGAACAGGAGGACCAGGAGAACAGGAGAACAGGAGAACAGGAGAACATGAGAACATGAGAACAGGAGAACAGGAGAACATGAGAACAGGAGAACAGGAGAACAGGAGAACAGGAGAACAAGAGAACACGAGAACACGAGAACAGGAGAACAGGAGGACCAGGAGAACATGAGAACAGGAGAACATGAGAACAGGAGAACACGAGAACACGAGAACACGAGAACACGAGAACACGAGAACAGGAGAACAGGAGAACAGGAGAACATGAGAACATGAGAACATGAGAACAGGAGAACATGAGAACACGAGAACACGAGAACACGAGAACAGGAGAACACGAGAACACGAGAACACGAGAACACGAGAACAGGAGAACACGAGAACAGGAGAACATGAGAACAGGAGAACACGAGAACACGAGAACATGAGAACATGAGAACAGGAGAACACGAGAACACGAGAACACGAGAACACGAGAACAGGAGAACACGAGAACAGGAGAACATGAGAACAGGAGAACAGGAGAACAGGAGAACATGAGAACATGAGAACATGAGAACAGGAGAACAGGAGAACAGGAGAACACGAGAACAGGAGAACAGGAGAACAGGAGAACATGAGAACATGAGAACATGAGAACAGGAGAACATGAGAACACGAGAACACGAGAACACGAGAACAGGAGAACACGAGAACACGAGAACACGAGAACACGAGAACAGGAGAACACGAGAACAGGAGAACATGAGAACAGGAGAACACGAGAACATGAGAACATGAGAACATGAGAACAGGAGAACACGAGAACACGAGAACACGAGAACAGGAGAACACGAGAACAGGAGAACAGGAGAACACGAGAACAGGAGAACATGAGAACAGGAGAACACGAGAACATGAGAACATGAGAACATGAGAACAGGAGAACATGAGAACACGAGAACAGGAGAACATGAGAACACGAGAACACGAGAACACGAGAACACGAGAACACGAGAACAGGAGAACACGAGAACAGGAGAACATGAGAACAGGAGAACACGAGAACATGAGAACATGAGAACATGAGAACAGGAGAACATGAGAACAGGAGAACACGAGAACACGAGAACACGAGAACACGAGAACAGGAGAACATGAGAACATGAGAACAGGAGAACAGGAGGACCAGGAGAACAGGAAAACAGGAGAACAGGAGAACAGGAGAACATGAGAACATGAGAACAGGAGAACATGAGAACAGGAGAACAGGAGGACCAGGAGAACAGGAGAACACGAGAACACGAGAACAGGAGAACAGGAGAACAGGAGAACAGGAGAACACGAGAACAGGAGAACACAAGAACACGAGAACAGGAAAACATGAGAACAGGAGGACCAGGAGAACAGGAGAACAGGAGAACAGGAGAACATGAGAACATGAGAACAGGAGAACAGGAGAACATGAGAACAGGAGAACAGGAGAACAGGAGAACAGGAGAACATGAGAACAGGAGAACAGGAGAACAGGAGGACCAGGAGAACATGAGAACAGGAGAACATGAGAACAGGAGAACACGAGAACACGAGAACACGAGAACACGAGAACAGGAGAACATGAGAACAGGAGAACATGAGAACAGGAGAACAGGAGGACCAGGAGAACAGGAAAACAGGAGAACAGGAGAACAGGAGAACATGAGAACATGAGAACAGGAGAACATGAGAACAGGAGAACAGGAGGACCAGGAGAACAGGAGAACACGAGAACACGAGAACAGGAGAACAGGAGAACAGGAGAACAGGAGAACACGAGAACAGGAGAACACGAGAACACGAGAACAGGAAAACATGAGAACAGGAGAACAGGAGAACATGAGAACATGAGAACAGGAGGACCAGGAGAACAGGAGAACAGGAGAACAGGAGAACATGAGAACATGAGAACAGGAGAACAGGAGAACATGAGAACAGGAGAACAGGAGAACAGGAGAACAGGAGAACATGAGAACAGGAGAACAGGAGAACAGGAGAACAGGAGGACCAGGAGAACAGGAGAACAGGAGAACAGGAGAACAGGAGAACATGAGAACAGGAGAACAGGAGAACAGGAGAACAGGAGAACATGAGGACCAGGAGAACATGAGAACATGAGAACAGGAGAACACGAGAACACGAGAACACGAGAACACGAGAACAGGAGAACAGGAGAACATGAGAACAGGAGGACCAGGAGAACAGGAGAACAGGAGAACAGGAGAACACGAGAACACGAGAACACGAGAACAGGAGAACAGGAGAACAGGAGAACACGAGAACACGAGAACACGAGAACAGGAGAACATGAGAACAGGAGAACAGGAGAACATGAGAACATGAGAACAGGAGAACACGAGAACAGGAGAACATGAGAACATGAGAACACGAGAACAGGAGAACATGAGAACATGAGAACAGGAGAACAGGAGAACACGAGAACAGGAGAACATGAGAACAGGAGAACAGGAGAACATGAGAACAGGAGAACAGGAGAACACGAGAACACGAGAACAGGAGACACGAGGAACAGGAGAACATGAGAACACGAGGAACACGATAACACGAGAACAGGAGAACATGAGAACAGGAGAACAGGAGAACATGAGAACAGGAGAACAGGAGAACAGGAGAACAGGAGAACAGGAGAACATGAGAACAGGAGAACATGAGAACAGGAGAACAGGAGAACATGAGAACAGGAGAACAGGAGAACATGAGAACAGGAGAACATGAGAACAGGAGAACAGGAGAACAGGAGAACATGAGAACAGGAGGACCAGGAGAACAGGAGAACAGGAGAACAGGAGAACAGGAGAACAGGAGAACATGAGGACCAGGAGAACATGAGAACACGAGAACAGGAGAACACGAGAACACGAGAACACGAGAACACGAGAACAGGAGAACAGGAGAACAGGAGAACAGGAGAACATGAGAACAGGAGAACACGAGAACACGAGAACACGAGAACACGAGAACAGGAGAACATGAGAACAGGAGAACATGAGAACAGGAGAACACGAACACGAGAACACGAGAACAGGAGAACACGAACAGGAGAACTTGAGAACATGAGAACAGGAGAACATGAGAACAGGAGAACATGAGAACATGAGAACAGGAGAACATGAGAACATGAGAACAGGAGAACATGAGAACAGGAGAACATGAGAACATGAGGACCAGGAGAACACGAGAACACGAGAACACGAGAACAGGAGAACAGGAGAACAGGGATACCAGGATAACAGGAGAACAGGAGAACAGGAGAACAGGAGAAAAGGAGACCAGGAGAACACGAGAACACGAGAACACGAACAGGAGAACATGAGAACAGGAGAACATGAGAACAGGAGAACACGAGGAACACGAGAACACGAGAACAGGAGAACAGGAGAACAGGAGAACATGAGAACAGGAGAACAGGAGAACATGAGAACAGGAGAACACGAGAACACGAGAACACGAGAACACGAGAACAGGAGAACATGAGAACATGAGAACAGGAGAACAGGAGAACACGAGAACACGAGAACAGGAGAACAGGAGAACATGAGAACAGGAGAACAGGAGAACATGAGAACATGAGAACAGGAGAACATGAGAACAGGAGAACAGGAGAACATGAGAACATGAGAACAGGAGAACATGAGAACAGGAGAACAGGAGAACATGAGAACAGGAGAACAGGAGAACAGGAGAACAGGAGAACAGGAGAACACGAGAACACGAGAACAGGAGAACAGGAGAACATGAGAACAGGAGAACAGGAGAACATGAGAACATGAGAACAGGAGAACATGAGAACAGGAGAACAGGAGAACAGGAGAACAGGAGAACAGGAGAACATGAGGACCAGGAGAACAGGAGAACAGGAGAACAGGAGAACAGGAGAACAGGAGAACACGAGAACACGAGAACATGAGAACAGGAGAACAGGAGAACATGAGAACAGGAGAACAGGAGAACAGGAGAACATGAGAACAGGAGAACAGGAGAACATGAGGACCAGGAGAACAGGAGAACAGGAGAAAAGGAGAACAGGAGAACACGAGAACAGGAGAACACGAGAACACGAGAACACGAGAACAGGAGAACATGAGGAACAGGAGAACATGAGGAACAGGAGAACAGGAGAACAGGAGAACCAGGAGAACATGAGAACCAGGAGAACAGGAGAACAGGAGAACATGAGAACAGGAGAACATGAGAACATGAGAACAGGAGAACATGAGAACAGGAGAACAGGAGAACATGAGGACCAGGAGAACAGGAGAACAGGAGAACATGAGAACAGGAGAACAGGAGAACATGAGGAACAGGAGAACATGAGAACAGGAGAACAGGAGAACAGGAGAACCAGGAGAACAGGAGAACAGGAGAACAGGAGAACATGAGGACCAGGAGAACAGGAGAACAGGAGAACAGGAGAACAGGAGAACAGGAGAACATGAGAACATGAGAACATGAGAACAGGAGAACAGGAGGACCAGGAGAACAGGAGGACCAGGAGAACAGGAGAACATGAGAACATGAGAACACGAGAACACGAGAACACGAGAACACGAGAACAGGAGAACATGAGAACATGAGAACATGAGAACATGAGAACACGAGAACAGGAGAACAGGAGAACAGGAGAACATGAGAACACGAGAACAGGAGAACAGGAGAACATGAGAACATGAGAACAGGAGAACAGGAGAACATGAGAACAGGAGAACAGGAGAACATGAGAACAGGAGAACATGAGAACAGGAGAACATGAGAACAGGAGAACATGAGAACATGAGGAACAGGAGAACATGGAGGACCAGGAGAACAGGAGAACATGAGAACACGAGAACACGAGAACACGAGAACACGAGAACACGAGAACAGGAGAACATGAGAACACGAGAACACGAGAACAGGAGAACACGAGAACACGAGAACACGAGAACATGAGAACAGGAGAACATGAGAACATGAGAACATGAGAACCAGGAGAACAGGAGAACAGGAGAACAGGAGAACAGGAGAACATGAGGACCAGGAGAACAGGAGAACAGGAGAACAGGAGAACAGGAGAACAGGAGAACATGAGAACAGGAGAACAGGAGAACAGGAGAACATGAGAACAGGAGAACATGAGAACATGAGAACAGGAGAACAGGAGAACAGGAGAACATGAGAACAGGAGAACATGAGAACATGAGAACAGGAGAACAGGAGAACAGGAGAACAGGAGAACAGGAGAACAGGAGAACAGGAGAACAGGAGAGAACATGCGGACCAGGAGAACAGGAGAACAGGAGAACAGGAGAACAGGAGAACACGAGAACATGAGAACAGGAGAACAGGAGAACATGAGAACAGGAGAACAGGAGAACAGGAGAACATGAGAACAGGAGAACAGGAGAACATGAGGACCAGGATAACAGGAGACCAGGAGAACAGGGAGAACAGGAGAACAGGAGAACAGGAGAACACGAGAACAGGAGAACAGGAGAACAGGAGAACATGAGAACATGAGAACATGAGAACAGGAGAACACGAGAACACGAGAACACGAGAACAGGAGAACACGAGAACAGGAGAACATGAGAACAGGAGAACATGAGAACAGGAGAACACGAGAACACGAGAACACGAGAACACGAGAACAGGAGAACATGAGAACAGGAGAACAGGAGAACAGGAGAACAGGAGGACCAGGAGAACAGGAAAACAGGAGAACAGGAGAACAGGAGAACATGAGAACATGAGAACAGGAGAACATGAGAACAGGAGAACAGGAGGACCAGGAGAACAGGAGAACACGAGAACACGAGAACAGGAGAACAGGAGAACAGGAGAACAGGAGAACACGAGAACACAAGAACACGAGAACAGGAAAACATGAGAACAGGAGAACAGGAGAACATGAGAACATGAGAACAGGAGGACCAGGAGAACAGGAGAACAGGAGAACAGGAGAACATGAGAACATGAGAACAGGAGAACAGGAGAACATGAGAACAGGAGAACAGGAGAACAGGAGAACAGGAGAACATGAGAACAGGAGAACAGGAGAACAGGAGAACAGGAGGACCAGGAGAACAGGAGAACAGGAGAACAGGAGAACATGAGAACAGGAGAACAGGAGAACAGGAGAACAGGAGAACATGAGGACCAGGAGAACATGAGAACATGAGAACAGGAGAACACGAGAACACGAGAACACGAGAACACGAGAACACGAGAACAGGAGAACAGGAGAACATGAGAACAGGAGAACATGAGAACATGAGAACAGGAGGACCAGGAGAGAACAGGAGAACAGGAGAACAGGAGAACACGAGAACACGAGAACACGAACAGGAGAACAGGAGAACAGGAGAACAGGAGAACACGAGAACACGAGAACAGGAGAACATGAGGAACAGGAGAGAACAGGAGAACATGAGAACATGAGAACAGGAGAACACGAGAACAGGAGAACATGAGAACATGAGAACACGAGAACAGGAGAACATGAGAACATGAGAACAGGAGAACACGAGAACACGAGAACAGGAGAACATGAGAACAGGAGAACATGAGAACAGGAGAACATGAGAACACGAGAACACGAGAACAGGAGAACACGAGAACAGGAGAACATGAGAACACGAGAACACGAGAACACGAGAACAGGAGAACATGAGAACATGAGAACAGGAGAACATGAGAACATGAGAACAGGAGAACAGGAGAACACGAGAACAGGAGAACAGGAGAACATGAGAACATGAGAACAGGAGAACATGAGAACAGGAGAACAGGAGAACATGAGAACAGGAGAACAGGAGAACATGAGAACAGGAGAACATGAGAACAGGAGAACAGGAGAACATGAGAACAGGAGAACAGGAGAACATGAGAACAGGAGAACAGGAGAACATGAGAACAGGAGAACAGGAGAACATGAGGACCAGGAGAACACGAGAACACGAGAACACGAGAACACGAGAACAGGAGAACACGAGAACACGAGAACACGAGAACAGGAGAACAGGAGAACAGGAGAACAGGAGAACATGAGAACAGGAGAACACGAGAACACGAGAACACGAGAACACGAGAACAGGAGAACATGAGAACAGGAGAACATGAGAACAGGAGAACACGAGAACACGAGAACATGAGAACAGGAGAACATGAGAACATGAGAACAGGAGAACAGGAGAACAGGAGAACAGGAGAACATGAGAACAGGAGAACAGGAGAACATGAGGACCAGGAGAACACGAGAACACGAGAACAGGAGAACATGAGAACAGGAGAACATGAGAACAGGAGAACAGGAGAACATGAGAACAGGAGAACATGAGAACATGAGAACAGGAGAACAGGAGAACAGGAGAACAGGAGAACATGAGAACAGGAGAACAGGAGAACATGAGGACCAGGAGAACACGAGAACACGAGAACACGAGAACACGAGAACACGAGAACACGAGAACAGGAGAACAGGAGAACAGGAGAACATGAGAACAGGAGAACACGAGAACACGAGAACACGAGAACAGGAGAACATGAGAACAGGAGAACATGAGAACAGGAGAACACGAGAACACGAGAACACGAGAACAGGAGAACACGAGAACAGGAGAACATGAGAACAGGAGAACAGGAGAACAGGAGAACATGAGAACAGGAGAACACGAGAACACGAGAACACGAGAACACGAGAACACGAGAACAGGAGAACATGAGAACATGAGAACAGGAGAACATGAGGACCAGGAGAACAGGAGAACAGGAGAACAGGAGAACAGGAGAACACGAGAACACGAGAACAGGAGAACATGAGAACAGGAGAACAGGAGAACATGAGAACATGAGAACAGGAGAACATGAGAACAGGAGAACAGGAGAACAGGAGAACAGGAGAACATGAGGACCAGGAGAACAGGAGAACAGGAGAACAGGAGAACAGGAGAACAGGAGAACACGAGAACATGAGAACAGGAGAACAGGAGAACATGAGAACAGGAGAACAGGAGAACATGAGAACAGGAGAACAGGAGAACATGAGGACCAGGAGAACAGGAGAACAGGAGAAAAGGAGAACAGGAGAACACGAGAACAGGAGAACACGAGAACACGAGAACACGAGAACATGAGGAACAGGAGAACATGAGGAACAGGAGAACAGGAGAACAGGAGAACCAGGAGAACATGAGAACCAGGAGAACAGGAGAACATGAGAACAGGAGAACATGAGGACCAGGAGAACAGGAGAACATGAGAACACGAGAACACGAGAACACGAGAACACGAGAACACGAGAACAGGAGAACATGAGAACACGAGAACACGAGAACAGGAGAACACGAGAACACGAGAACATGAGAACATGAGAACAGGAGAACATGAGAACATGAGAACATGAGAACCAGGAGAACAGGAGAACAGGAGAACAGGAGAACAGGAGAACATGAGGACCAGGAGAACAGGAGAACAGGAGAACATGAGAACATGAGAACAGGAGAACAGGAGAACATGAGGACCAGGAGAACAGGAGAACAGGAGAACATGAGAACAGGAGAACAGGAGAACATGAGGAACAGGAGAACATGAGAACAGGAGAACAGGAGAACAGGAGAACAGGAGAACAGGAGAACAGGAGAACATGAGGACCAGGAGAACAGGAGAACAGGAGAACAGGAGAACAGGAGAACACGAGAACACGAGAACAGGAGAACACGAGAACACGAGAACACGAGAACAGGAGAACATGAGAACATGAGAACATGAGAACATGAGAACAGGAGAACAGGAGGACCAGGAGAACAGGAGGACCAGGAGAACAGGAGAACATGAGAACATGAGAACACGAGAACACGAGAACACGAGAACACGAGAACAGGAGAACATGAGAACATGAGAACATGAGAACATGAGAACACGAGAACAGGAGAACAGGAGAACAGGAGAACATGAGAACACGAGAACAGGAGAACAGGAGAACATGAGAACATGAGAACAGGAGAACAGGAGAACATGAGAACAGGAGAACATGAGAACAGGAGAACATGAGAACAGGAGAACATGAGAACAGGAGAACATGAGAACATGAGAACAGGAGAACATGAGGACCAGGAGAACAGGAGAACATGAGAACACGAGAACACGAGAACACGAGAACACGAGAACAGGAGAACATGAGAACACGAGAACACGAGAACAGGAGAACACGAGAACACGAGAACACGAGAACATGAGAACAGGAGAACATGAGAACATGAGAACATGAGAACCAGGAGAACAGGAGAACAGGAGAACAGGAGAACAGGAGAACATGAGGACCAGGAGAACAGGAGAACAGGAGAACATGAGAACAGGAGAACAGGAGAACAGGAGAACAGGAGAACAGGAGAACATGAGAACAGGAGAACATGAGAACAGGAGAACATGAGAACAGGAGAACATGAGAACAGGAGAACATGAGAACAGGAGAACAGGAGAACATGAGAACATGAGAACAGGAGAACATGAGAACAGGAGAACAGGAGAACAGGAGAACATGAGGACCAGGAGAACAGGAGAACAGGAGAACAGGAGAACAGGAGAACACGAGAACACGAGAACACGAGAACATGAGAACAGGAGAACAGGAGAACATGAGAACAGGAGAACAGGAGAACAGGAGAACATGAGAACAGGAGAACAGGAGAACATGAGGACCAGGAGAACAGGAGAACAGGAGAAAAGGAGAACAGGAGAACACGAGAACAGGAGAACATGAGAACACGAGAACACGAGAACACGAGAACAGGAGAACATGAGGAACAGGAGAACATGAGGAACAGGAGAACAGGAGAACAGGAGAACCAGGAGAACATGAGAACCAGGAGAACAGGAGAACAGGAGAACATGAGAACAGGAGAACAGGAGAACATGAGAACATGAGAACAGGAGAACATGAGAACAGGAGAACATGAGAACAGGAGAACATGAGGACCAGGAGAACAGGAGAACAGGAGAACATGAGAACAGGAGAACATGAGAACATGAGAACAGGAGAACATGAGAACAGGAGAACATGAGAACAGGAGAACATGAGGAACAGGAGAACAGGAGAACATGAGAACAGGAGAACAGGAGAACCAGGAGAACCAGGAGAACCAGGAGAACAGGAGAACAGGAGAACAGGAGAACATGAGGACCAGGAGAACAGGAGAACAGGAAAACAGGAGAACAGGAGAACAGGAGAACACGAGAACACGAGAACACGAGAACACGAGAACAGGAGAACATGAGAACATGAGAACATGAGAACAGGAGAACAGGAGGACCAGGAGAACAGGAGGACCAGGAGAACAGGAGAACAGGAGAACAGGAGAACACGAGAACACGAGAACACGAGAACACGAGAACACGAGAACAGGAGAACAGGAGAACAGGAGAACAGGAGAACATGAGAACACGAGAACAGGAGAACAGGAGAACATGAGAACATGAGAACAGGAGAACAGGAGAACATGAGAACATGAGAACAGGAGAACATGAGAACAGGAGAACAGGAGAACAGGAGAACATGAGAACAGGAGAACATGAGAACATGAGAACAGGAGAACATGAGGACCAGGAGAACAGGAGAACATGAGAACACGAGAACACGAGAACACGAGAACACGAGAACACGAGAACACGAGAACA
Source organism: Odontamblyopus lacepedii (assembly GCA_034769755.1). Taxonomy (NCBI): domain Eukaryota; kingdom Metazoa; phylum Chordata; class Actinopteri; order Gobiiformes; family Gobiidae; genus Odontamblyopus; species Odontamblyopus lacepedii. The sequence continues at coordinate 371,912 of CM068366.1, forward strand.
TGAGAACACGAGAACACGAGAACAGGAGAACACGAGAACACGAGAACATGAGAACAGGAGAACAGGAGAACATGAGAACATGAGAACCAGGAGAACAGGAGAACATGAGAACAGGAGAACAGGAGAACATGAGGACCAGGAGAACAGGAGAACAGGAGAACATGAGAACAGGAGAACAGGAGAACATGAGAACAGGAGAACAGGAGAACATGAGAACAGGAGAACATGAGAACAGGAGAACATGAGAACATGAGAACAGGAGAACATGAGGACCAGGAGAACAGGAGAACAGGAGAACATGAGAACATGAGAACAGGAGAACAGGAGAACATGAGAACAGGAGAACATGAGGAACAGGAGAACATGAGGAACAGGAGAACATGAGAACAGGAGAACAGGAGAACCAGGAGAACATGAGAACCAGGAGAACAGGAGAACAGGAGGACATGAGAACAGGAGAACAGGAGAACATGAGAACATGAGAACAGGAGAACATGAGAACATGAGAACAGGAGAACATGAGAACAGGAGAACAGGAGAACATGAGGACCAGGAGAACAGGAGAACAGGAGAACATGAGAACAGGATAACAAGAGAACAGGAGAACAGGAGAACATGAGGAACAGGAGAACAGGAGAACATGAGAACAGGAGAACAGGAGAACAGGAGAACAGGAGAACAGGAGAACACGAGAACAGGAGAACACGAGAACACGAGAACAGGAGAACAGGAGAACAGGAGAACATGAGAACATGAGAACAGGAGAACAGGAGAACATGAGAACAGGAGAACAGGAGGACCAGGAGAACAGGAGGACCAGGAGAACAGGAGAACATGAGAACATGAGAACAGGAGAACAGGAGAACATGAGAACAGGAGAACATGAGAACAGGAGAACATGAGAACAGGAGAACAGGAGAACATGAGAACATGAGAACAGGAGAACAGGAGAACAGGAGAACAGGAGAACAGGAGAACAGGAGAACAGGAGAACATGAGGACCAGGAGAACAGGAGAACAGGAGAACAGGAGAACAGGAGAACAGGAGAACACGAGAACACGAGAACATGAGAACAGGAGAACAGGAGAACATGAGAACAGGAGAACAGGAGAACAGGAGAACATGAGAACAGGAGAACAGGAGAACATGAGGACCAGGAGAACAGGAGAACAGGAGAAAAGGAGAACAGGAGAACACGAGAACACGAGAACAGGAGAACACGAGAACACGAGAACACGAGAACACGAGAACACGAGAACAGGAGAACATGAGGAACAGGAGAACATGAGGAACAGGAGAACAGGAGAACAGGAGAACCAGGAGAACATGAGAACCAGGAGAACAGGAGAACAGGAGAACATGAGAACAGGAGAACAGGAGAACATGAGAACATGAGAACAGGAGAACATGAGAACAGGAGAACATGAGAACAGGAGAACATGAGGACCAGGAGAACAGGAGAACAGGAGAACATGAGAACAGGAGAACATGAGAACATGAGAACAGGAGAACATGAGAACAGGAGAACATGAGAACAGGAGAACATGAGGAACAGGAGAACAGGAGAACATGAGAACAGGAGAACAGGAGAACCAGGAGAACCAGGAGAACAGGAGAACAGGAGAACAGGAGAACATGAGGACCAGGAGAACAGGAGAACAGGAGAACAGGAGAACAGGAGAACACGAGAACAGGAGAACACGAGAACACGAGAACACGAGAACAGGAGAACATGAGAACATGAGAACATGAGAACATGAGAACAGGAGAACAGGAGGACCAGGAGAACAGGAGAACAGGAGAACAGGAGAACACGAGAACACGAGAACACGAGAACACGAGAACAGGAGAACATGAGAACATGAGAACATGAGAACACGAGAACAGGAGAACAGGAGAACAGGAGAACAGGAGAACACGAGAACACGAGAACAGGAGAACAGGAGAACATGAGAACATGAGAACAGGAGAACAGGAGAACATGAGAACATGAGAACAGGAGAACATGAGAACAGGAGAACAGGAGAACAGGAGAACATGAGAACAGGAGAACATGAGAACATGAGAACAGGAGAACATGAGGACCAGGAGAACAGGAGAACATGAGAACACGAGAACACGAGAACACGAGAACACGAGAACACGAGAACAGGAGAACATGAGAACACGAGAACACGAGAACAGGAGAACACGAGAACACGAGAACATGAGAACAGGAGAACAGGAGAACATGAGAACATGAGAACCAGGAGAACAGGAGAACATGAGAACAGGAGAACAGGAGAACATGAGGACCAGGAGAACAGGAGAACAGGAGAACATGAGAACAGGAGAACATGAGAACAGGAGAACAGGAGAACATGAGAACAGGAGAACATGAGAACAGGAGAACATGAGAACATGAGAACAGGAGAACATGAGGACCAGGAGAACAGGAGAACAGGAGAACATGAGAACATGAGAACAGGAGAACAGGAGAACATGAGAACAGGAGAACATGAGGAACAGGAGAACATGAGGAACAGGAGAACATGAGAACAGGAGAACAGGAGAACCAGGAGAACATGAGAACCAGGAGAACAGGAGAACAGGAGGACATGAGAACAGGAGAACATGAGAACATGAGAACAGGAGAACATGAGAACATGAGAACAGGAGAACATGAGAACAGGAGAACAGGAGAACATGAGGACCAGGAGAACAGGAGAACAGGAGAACATGAGAACAGGATAACAAGAGAACAGGAGAACAGGAGAACATGAGGAACAGGAGAACAGGAGAACATGAGAACAGGAGAACAGGAGAACAGGAGAACAGGAGAACAGGAGAACACGAGAACAGGAGAACACGAGAACACGAGAACATGAGAACAGGAGAACATGAGAACATGAGAACATGAGAACAGGAGAACAGGAGGACCAGGAGAACAGGAGGACCAGGAGAACAGGAGAACATGAGAACATGAGAACAGGAGAACAGGAGAACATGAGAACAGGAGAACATGAGAACAGGAGAACATGAGAACATGAGGACCAGGAGAACAGGAGAACAGGAGAACAGGAGAACAGGAGAACACGAGAACACGAGAACAGGAGAACATGAGGACCAGGAGAACACGAGAACAGGAGAACAGGAGAACATGAGAACATGAGAACATGAGAACAGGAGAACAGGAGAACAGGAGAACAGGAGAACCAGGAGAACATGAGAACCAGGAGAACAGGAAAACAGGAAAACAGGAGAACAGGAGAACAGGAGAACACGAGAACACGAGAACACGAGAACAGGAGAACAAAAGAACATGAGAACATGAGAACACGAGAACAGGAGAACAGGAGAACATGAGAACAGGAAAACAGGAGAACAGGAGAACATGAGAACAGGAGAACATGAGAACAGGAGAACAGGAGAACAGGAGAACATGAGAACAGGAGAACATGAGAACATGAGAACAGGAGAACATGAGGACCAGGAGAACATGAGAACATGAGAACACGAGAACACGAGAACACGAGAACACGAGAACAGGAGAACAGGAGAACACGAGAACACGAGAACAGGAGAACAGGAGAACAGGAGAACATGAGAACACGAGAACACGAGAACATGAGAACATGAGAACAGGAGAACATGAGAACATGAGAACCAGGAGAACAGGAGAACAGGAGAACATGAGAACAGGAGAACAGGAGAACATGAGAACATGAGAACCAGGAGAACAGGAGAACAGGAGAACAGGAGAACAGGAGAACATGAGAACATGAGAACAGGAGAACATGAGGACCAGGAGAACAGGAGAACAGGAGAACAGGAGAACATGAGAACAGGAGAACATGAGAACAGGAGAACAGGAGAACATGAGGAACAGGAGAACATGAGGAACAGGAGAACAGGAGAACAGGAGAACAGGAGAACAGGAGAACCAGGAGAACATGAGAACCAGGAGAACAGGAGAACAGGAGAACATGAGAACAGGAGAACACGAGAACAGGAGAACAGGAGAACAGGAGAACATGAGAACAGGAGAACAGGAGAACATGAGAACATGAGAACAGGAGAACATGAGAACAGGAGAACAGGAGAACAGGAGAACAGGAGAACAGGAGAACAGGAGAACATGAGGACCAGGAGAACAGGAGAACAGGAGAACAGGAGAACAGGAGAACAGGAGAACACGAGAACACGAGAACACGAGAACAGGAGAACATGAGAACATGAGGAACAGGAGAACATGAGGAACAGGAGAACAGGAGAACCAGGAGAACAGGAGAACAGGAGAACAGGAGAACATGAGAACAGGAGAACATGAGAACATGAGAACAGGAGAACATGAGGACCAGGAGAACAGGAGAACAGGAGAACAGGAGAACATGAGAACAGGAGAACATGAGAACAGGAGAACAGGAGAACATGAGGAACAGGAGAACATGAGGAACAGGAGAACAGGAGAACAGGAGAACAGGAGAACAGGAGAACCAGGAGAACATGAGAACCAGGAGAACAGGAGAACAGGAGAACATGAGAACAGGAGAACACGAGAACACGAGAACACGAGAACACGAGAACAGGAGAACAGGAGAACAGGAGAACATGAGAACAGGAGAACAGGAGAACATGAGAACATGAGAACAGGAGAACATGAGAACAGGAGAACAGGAGAACAGGAGAACAGGAGAACAGGAGAACAGGAGAACATGAGGACCAGGAGAACAGGAGAACAGGAGAACAGGAGAACAGGAGAACAGGAGAACACGAGAACACGAGAACACGAGAACACGAGAACAGGAGAACATGAGGAACAGGAGAACATGAGGAACAGGAGAACAGGAGAACCAGGAGAACATGAGAACCAGGAGAACAGGAGAACAGGAGAACAGGAGAACAGGAGAACAGGAGAACAGGAGAACATGAGAACATGAGAACAGGAGAACAGGAGAACAGGAGAACATGAGGACCAGGAGAACAGGAGAACAGGAGAACATGAGAACAGGAGAACATGAGGAACAGGAGAACAGGAGAACATGAGAACAGGAGAACAGGAGAACAGGAGAACCAGGAGAACAGGAGAACAGGAGAACAGGAGAACAGGAGAACATGAGGACCAGGAGAACAGGAGAACAGGAGAACAGGAGAACAGGAGAACAGGAGAACACGAGAACACGAGAACACGAGAACAGGAGAACATGAGAACATGAGAACATGAGAACAGGAGAACAGGAGGACCAGGAGAACAGGAGGACCAGGAGAACAGGAGAACAGGAGAACAGGAGAACAGGAGAACATGAGAACATGAGAACAGGAGAACAGGAGAACATGAGAACAGGAGAACATGAGAACATGAGAACAGGAGAACAGGAGAACATGAGAACATGAGAACATGAGAACATGAGGACCAGGAGAACAGGAGAACAGGAGAACAGGAGAACAGGAGAACAGGAGAACACGAGAACAGGAGAACAGGAGAACAGGAGAACAGGAGAACACGAGAACAGGAGAACACGAGAACACGAGAACACGAGAACATGAGGAACAGGAGAACACGAGAACACGAGAACATGAGAACATGAGAACACGAGAACAGGAGAACAGGAGAACAGGAGAACACGAGAACACGAGAACAGGAGAACAGGAGAACATGAGAACAGGAGAACAGGAGAACAGGAGAACATGAGAACAGGAGAACATGAGAACAGGAGAACATGAGAACAGGAGAACATGAGAACACGAGAACAGGAGAACAGGAGAACATGAGAACAGGAGAACAGGAGAACAGGAGAACATGAGAACCAGGAGAACAGGAGAACATGAGAACAGGAGAACATGAGAACAGGAGAACATGAGGACCAGGAGAACAGGAGAACAGGAGAACAGGAGAACATGAGAACAGGAGAACAGGAGAACATGAGAACAGGAGAACAGGAGAACATGAGAACAGGAGAACATGAGAACAGGAGAACATGAGAACATGAGAACAGGAGAACATGAGGACCAGGAGAACAGGAGAACAGGAGAACATGAGAACATGAGAACAGGAGAACAGGAGAACATGAGAACAGGAGAACATGAGGAACAGGAGAACATGAGGAACAGGAGAACAGGAGAACAGGAGAACAGGAGAACCAGGAGAACATGAGAACCAGGAGAACAGGAGAACAGGAGAACATGAGAACAGGAGAACAGGAGAACATGAGAACATGAGAACAGGAGAACATGAGAACAGGAGAACAGGAGAACATGAGGACCAGGAGAACAGGAGAACAGGAGAACATGAGAACAGGATAACAAGAGAACAGGAGAACAGGAGAACATGAGGAACAGGAGAACAGGAGAACATGAGAACATGAGAACAGGAGAACATGAGAACAGGAGAACAGGAGAACATGAGGACCAGGAGAACAGGAGAACAGGAGAACATGAGAACAGGATAACAAGAGAACAGGAGAACAGGAGAACATGAGGAACAGGAGAACAGGAGAACATGAGAACAGGAGAACAGGAGAACAGGAGAACAGGAGAACACGAGAACAGGAGAACACGAGAACAGGAGAACACGAGAGCATGAGAACAGGAGAACATGAGAACATGAGAACATGAGAACATGAGAACAGGAGAACAGGAGGACCAGGAGAACAGGAGGACCAGGAGAACAGGAGAACATGAGAACAGGAGAACAGGAGAACAGGAGAACATGAGAACAGGAGAACAGGAGAACATGAGAACAGGAGAACATGAGAACATGAGAACAGGAGAACATGAGGACCAGGAGAACAGGAGAACAGGAGAACAGGAGAACACGAGAACACGAGAACAGGAGAACACGAGAACACGAGAACACGAGAACACGAGAACACGAGAACAGGAGAACAGGAGAACAGGAGAACAGGAGAACATGAGAACATGAGAACATGAGAACAGGAAAACAGGAGAACAGGAGAACATGAGAACAGGAGAACATGAGAACAGGAGAACAGGAGAACAGGAGAACATGAGAACAGGAGAACATGAGAACATGAGAACAGGAGAACATGAGGACCAGGAGAACATGAGAACACGAGAACACGAGAACACGAGAACACGAGAACACGAGAACAGGAGAACAGGAGAACATGAGAACACGAGAACACGAGAACAGGAGAACATGAGAACAGGAGAACATGAGAACATGAGAACATGAGAACATGAGAACCAGGAGAACAGGAGAACAGGAGAACAGGAGAACATGAGAACAGGAGAACAGGAGAACATGAGAACATGAGAACCAGGAGAACAGGAGAACAGGAGAACAGGAGAACAGGAGAACATGAGAACATGAGAACATGAGAACAGGAGAACATGAGGACCAGGAGAACAGGAGAACAGGAGAACAGGAGAACATGAGAACAGGAGAACAGGAGAACATGAGAACAGGAGAACAGGAGAACATGAGGAACAGGAGAACATGAGGAACAGGAGAACAGGAGAACAGGAGAACAGGAGAACCAGGAGAACATGAGAACCAGGAGAACAGGAGAACAGGAGAACATGAGAACAGGAGAACATGAGAACATGAGAACAGGAGAACATGAGAACAGGAGAACAGGAGAACAGGAGGACCAGGAGAACAGGAGAACAGGAGAACAGGAGAACAGGAGGAACAGGAGAACAGGAGAACATGAGAACAGGAGAACAGGAGAACAGGAGAACAGGAGAACCAGGAGAACAGGAGAACAGGAGAACAGGAGAACAGGAGAACAGGAGAACATGAGGACCAGGAGAACAGGAGAACAGGAGAACAGGAGAACACGAGAACAGGAGAACACGAGAACACGAGAACACGAGAACATGAGAACAGGAGAACATGAGAACATGAGAACATGAGAACATGAGAACAGGAGAACAGGAGGACCAGGAGGACCAGGAGAACAGGAGAACATGAGAACATGAGAACATGAGGAACAGGAGAACATGAGGAACAGGAGAACATGAGGACCAGGAGAACAGGAGAACAGGAGAACATGAGGAACAGGAGAACAGGAGAACATGAGGAACAGGAGAACAGGAGGAACAGGAGAACATGAGGAACAGGAGAACAGGAGAACACCAGGAACATGAGGAACAGGAGAACATGAGGAACAGGAGAACAGGAGAACAGAAGAACAGGAGAACAGGAGAACAGAAGAACAGGAGAACATGAGGAACAGGAGAACAGGAGAACATGAGGAACAGGAGAACATGAGAACATGAGGAACAGGAGAACAGGAGAACAGGAGAACAGAAGAACAGGAGAACAGGAGAACAGGAGAACACGAAAGTGGTAGTAGTAGTACATATAGTAGTACATATAGTAGTACATATAGTAGTAGTACATATAGTAGTAGTACATATAGTAGTAGTACATATAGTAGTAGTAGTACATATAGTAGTAGTAGTATTTATAGTAGTAGTAGTACATATAGTAGGAGTACATATAGTAGTAGTACATATAGTAGTAGTACATATAGTAGTAGTAGTACATATAGTAGTAGTAGTATTTATAGTAGTAGTAGTACATATAGTAGTAGTACATATAGTAGTACATATAGTAGTAGTACATATAGTAGTACATATAGTAGTAGCACATATAGTAGTAGCACATATAGTAGTAGTACATATAGTAGTAGTACATATAGTAGTAGTACATATCGTAGTAATACATATCGTAGTAGTAGTACATATAGTAGTAGTAGTACATATAGTAGTACATATAGTAGTAGTACATATAGTAGTAGTACATATAGTAGTAGTACATATAGTAGTAGTACATATAGTAGTAGTACATATAGTAGTAGTACATATAGTAGTAGTACATATAGTAGTAGTCGTACATATAGTAGTAGTACATATAGTAGTAGTAGTACATATAGTAGTAGTACATATAGTAGTAGTACATATAGTAGTAGTACATATAGTAGTAGTACATATAGTAGTAGTACATATAGTAGTAGTACATATAGTAGTAGTACATATAGTAGTAGTACATATAGTAGTAGTACATATCGTAGTAGTAGTACATATCGTAGTAGTAGTATTTATAGTAGTAGTAGTACATATAGTAGTAGTAGTACATATCGTAGTAGTAGTACATATAGTAGTAGTACATATCGTAGTAGTAGTATTTATAGTAGTAGTCGTACATATCGTAGTAGTAGTATTTATAGTAGTAGTCGTACATATCGTAGTAGTAGTACATATAGTAGTAGTACATATCGTAGTAGTAGTATTTATAGTAGTAGTCGTACATATCGTAGTAGTAGTATTTATAGTAGTAGTACATATAGTAGTAGTACATATCGTAGTAGTAGTACATATAGTAGTAGTACATATCGTAGTAGTAGTATTTATAGTAGTAGTCGTACATATCGTAGTAGTAGTATTTATAGTAGTAGTCGTACATATCGTAGTAGTAGTATTTATAGTAGTAGTAGTACATATAGTAGTAGTAGTACATATCGTAGTAGTAGTACATATAGTAGTAGTACATATCGTAGTAGTAGTATTTATAGTAGTAGTCGTACATATCGTAGTAGTAGTATTTATAGTAGTAGTACATATAGTAGTAGTACATATCGTAGTAGTAGTACATATAGTAGTAGTACATATCGTAGTAGTAGTATTTATAGTAGTAGTCGTACATATCGTAGTAGTAGTATTTATAGTAGTAGTACATATAGTAGTAGTACATATCGTAGTAGTAGTATTTATAGTAGTAGTCGTACATATCGTAGTAGTAGTATTTATAGTAGTAGTACTGCAGTACCTCTGGTGCCCCTCCGCACTTTGACCTTCCATCCGCAGAGCTGGCACTCCACTCTGTTGCTATAGAAACGCAGGAGCTTGGTGGCCTCCAGCTCGCGCGTCATGGTCTCTGCGGTCACTTCCTCCTCCTCCTCCACGGGGGCGCTCTCGGCCACGGGCTCCGATTGGTCGGTTTGCGGCGGCACGTAGAGGTGACGCGGGGAGTCGTGTTTGCGGACGGCGTGGTTCACGGCGATGGAGCGAAGTTTGTGCGACCAATCACAGAGCGAGCAGCGATACAGCCCAAAAACACAGCGCAGGACAGAGGGGGAGGAGTCAGGGGGCAGGGAGGAGGAGTCAGGGGGCAGGGAGGGGGAGGCAGGGGGCAGGGAGGAGGAGTCAGGGGGCAGGGAGGAGGAGTCAGGGGGCAGGGAGGAGGAGTCAGGGGGCAGGGAGGAGGAGTCAGGGGGCTGGGAGGGGGAGGCAGGGGGCACAGGGGAGGAATCAGGGGGCAGGGAGGAGGAGTCAGGGGGCAGGGAGGAGTCAGGGGGCAGGGAGGGGGAGGCAGGGGGCAGGGAGGGGGAGGCAGGGGGCAGGGAGGGGGAGGCAGGGGGCACAGGGGAGGAGTCAGGGGGCAGGGAGGAGTCAGGGGGCAGGGAGGGGGAGGCAGGGGGCAGGGAGGGGGAGGCAGGGGGCACGGGGGAGGAGTCAGGGGGCAGGGAGGGGGAGGCAGGGGGCAGAGAGGAGGAGGCAGGGGGCAGGGAGGGGGAGGCAGGGGGCACGGGGGAGGAGTCAGGGGGCAGGGGGGAGGAGTCAGGGGGCAGGGGGGAGGCAGGGAGCAGACAGGAGGAGTCAGGGGGCAGGGAGGAGGAGTCAGGGGGCAGGGGGGAGGAGTCAGGGGCAGGAGGAGGAGTCAGGGGGCAGGGAGGAGGAGTCAGGGGGCAGGGAGGAGGAGTCAGGGGGCAGGGAGGAGGAGGCAGGGGGCAGGAAGGAGGAGGCAGGGGGCAGGGAGGAGGATACAGGGTGCCGGGAGGAGGAGTCAGGGGGCAGGGAGGAGGAGTCAGGGGGCAGGGAGGAGGAGGCACGGGGCAGGGAGGAGGAGGCAGGGGGCAGGGAGGAGGAGGCAGGGGGCAGGGAGGAGGAGGCAGGGGGCGGCGAGGAGGAGGCAGGGGGCAGGGAGGAGGAGGCAGGGGGCAGAGAGGAGGAGGCAGGGGGCAGGGAGGAGGAGGCAGGGGGCAGGGAGGAGGCAGAGGGCAGGGAGGAGGAGGCAGGGGGCAGAGAGGAGGAGGCAGGGGGCAGGGAGGAGGCAGGGGGCAGGGAGGAGGAGGCAGGGGGCAGGGAGGAGGCAGGGGGCAGGGAGGAGGAGGCAGGGGGCAGGGAGGAGGCAGAGGGCAGGGAGGAGGCAGGGAGCAGGAGGGAGGAGTCAGGGGGAAGGGAGGAGGCAGGGGGCAGGGCGGAGGAGGCAGGGGGCAGGGAGGAGGAGTCAGGGGGCAGGGAGGAGGAGTCAGGGGGCAGAGAGGAGGAGGCAGGGGGCAGGGAGGAGCCAGGGGCGGGGCTGAGGAGGAGACACGGATGCACCACAGTCAGTAAAAACACTGAGGAACAGTTCAATCACACTGTAGGTCCAGACCAGGACCAGACCGGGTCCAGAGTCCAGACTGGGACTGGACCGAGTCCAGACCAGGTCCAGGCTGGGTCTAGAGTCCAGGCCTGGTCCAGAGTCCGGGTCCCGTAGGAGCTCCAGGGGCAGAAGTGGAGAAAGTGTTTCCTGTGTTGGATCATTTTCATGACGTCCTGTTTTATTTAGTTTTGATGTGTAGAAATAAAATATCATCACATTAGGAAGTTCAGTCTGGCCTGTGACATCAGAGTAAAGATCAGACTGAACTCAGGTTCTTTCTCTGATCTGTGACATCAGAGTAAAGATCAGACTGAACTCAGGTTCTTTCTCTGATCTGTGACATCAGAGTAAAGATCAGACTGAACTCAGGTTCTTTCTCTGATCTGTGACATCAGAGTAAAGATCAGACTGAACTCAGGTTCTTTCTCTGATCTGTGATATCAGAGTAAAGATCAGACTGAACTCAGGTTCTTTCTCTGATCTGTGACATCAGAGTAAAGATCAGACTGAACTCAGGTTCTTTCTCTGATCTGTGATATCAGAGTAAAGATCAGACTGAACTCAGGTTCTTTCTCTGATCTGTGGCATCAGAGTAAAGATCAGACTGAACTCAGGTTCTTTCTCTGATCTGTGATATCAGAGTAAAGATCAGACTGAACTCAGGTTCTTTCTCTGATCTGTGATATCAGAGTAAAGATCAGACTGAACTCAGGTTCTTTCTCTGATCTGTGATATCAGAGTAAAGATCAGACTGAACTCAGGTTCTTTCTCTGATCTGTGATATCAGAGTAAAGATCAGACTGAACTCAGGTTCTTTCTCTGATCTGTGATATCAGAGTAAAGATCAGACTGAACTCAGGTTCTTTCTCTGATCTGTGATATCAGAGTAAAGATCAGACTGAACTCAGGTTCTTTCTCTGATCTGTGATATCAGAGTAAAGATCAGACTGAACTCAGGTTCTTTCTCTGATCTGTGATATCAGAGTAAAGATCAGACTGAACTCAGGTTCTTTCTCTGATCTGTGATATCAGAGTAAAGATCAGACTGAACTCAGGTTCTTTCTCTGATCTGTGATATCAGAGTAAAGATCAGACTGAACTCAGGTTCTTTCTCTGATCTGTGATATCAGAGTAAAAGATCAGACTGAACTCAGGTTCTTTCTCTGATCTGTGATATCAGAGTAAAGATCAGACTGAACTCAGGTTCTTTCTCTGATCTGTGATATCAGAGTAAAGATCAGACTGAACTCAGGTTCTTTCTCTGATCTGTGATATCAGAGTAAAGATCAGACTGAACTCAGGTTCTTTCTCTGATCTGTGATATCAGAGTAAAGATCAGACTGAACTCAGGTTCTTTCTCTGATCTGTGATATCAGAGTAAAGATCAGACTGAACTCAGGTTCTTTCTCTGATCTGACAGAAGACACAGACTCAGATGGACGAGTGAATCATGTGATCGTTTGTTTCTTTACCTCTTCCTCTTCAGACACGTCTCCATTTTGTCGGACTCCATCTTTTCATCACATTCAGATTCCTCCTCTCCTCTGTCGCCTCCTCTGTCGCCTCCTCTGTCGCCTCCTCTGTCGCCTCCTCTGTCGCCTCCTCTGTCGCCTCCTCTGTCGCCTCCTCTGTCGCCTCCTCTGTCGTCTCCTCTGTCGTCTCCTCTGTCGTCTCCTCTGTCGTCTCCTCTGTCGTCTCCTCTGTCGTCTCCTCTCTCCTCGTCTGTCTTCTGTCTCTCTTCCTCTGTGTTCCTCTCCCCACTGGCAGTTCTCAAGTCCTGATTGAGTTCTGGGTTGGTCCTTGAGTCCTGGTTGAGTGCTGGGTTGGTTCTTGAGTCCTGGTTGAGTTCTAGGTTGGTTCTTGAGTCCTGGTTGAGTTCTAGGTTGGTTCTTGAGTCCTGGTTGAGTTCTGGGTTGGTCCCCGAGTCCTGGTTGAGAGCTGGGTTGGTTCTTGAGTCCTGGTTGAGTTCTAGGTTGGTTCTTGAGTCCTGGTTGAGTTCTAGGTTGGTCCCCGAGTCCTGGCTGAGTGCTGGGTTGGTTCTTGAGTCCTGGTTGAGTTCTAGGTTGGTTCTTGAGTCCTGGTTGAGTTCTAGGTTGGTTCTTGAGTCCTGGTTGAGTGCTGGGTTGGTTCTTGAGTCCTGGTTGAGTTCTAGGTTGGTTCTTGAGTCCTGGTTGAGTTCTAGGTTGGTTCTTGAGTCCTGGTTGAGTTCTGGGTTGGTCCCTGAGTCCTGGTTGAGTTCTGGGTCTTTGGTCTGGTCTGGTTCGATGCAGTGAGTCCGGAGCAGGTGCTGCCAAACCTGAAGGAACAAAAACACCAGATCCACCACCTGAGAGTGTGTGTGTATAGTGTGTGTATAGTGTGTATATAGTGTGTGTATAGTGTGTGTATAGTGTGTGTATAGTGTGTATAGTGTGTATAGTGTGTATAGTGTGTGTATAGTGTGTGTATAGTGTGTATATAGTGTGTGTATAGTGTGTGTATAGTGTGTGTATAGTGTGTATATAGTGTGTATATAGTGTGTATAGTGTGTATAGTGTGTATAGCGTGTATAGCGTGTATAGCGTGTATAGTGTGTGTATAGTGTGTATAGTGTGTGTATTGTGTGTATAGTGTGTATAGTGTGTGTATAGTGTGTATATAGTGTGTATAGTGTGGTATAGTGTGGTATAGTGTGTATATTGTGTGTATAGTGTGTGTATAGCGTGTATAGCGTGTGTGTAGTGTGTATATAGTGTGTATAGTGTGTATAGCGTGTATAGCGTGTATAGTGTGTATAGCGTGTGTGTAGTGTGTATATAGTGTGTATAGTGTGTATAGCGTGTATAGCGTGTATAGCGTGTATAGCGTGTATAGTGTGTATAGTCTGTGTGTAGTGTGTATAGCGTGTATAGTCTGTGTGTAGTGTGTGGCATGTGTATAGTGTGTGTGTAGTGTGTGGCGTGTGTATAGTGTGTGTATAGCGTGTATAGTGTGTATAGTGTGTATAGCGTGTATAGTCTGTGTGTAGTGTGTGTAGTGTGTATAGTGTGTGTATAGCGTGTATAGTGTGTATAGTGTGTATAGCGTGTATAGCGTGTATAGTGTGTGTATAGTGTGTGTATAGTGTGTATAGCGTGTATAGCGTGTATAGTGTGTGTATAGTGTGTGTATAGTGTGTATAGCGTGTATAGTGTGTGTATAGTGTGTGTATAGTGTGTGTATAGTGTGTATGTAGTGTGTGTAGTGTATATAGTGTGTGTATAGCGTGTATAGTGTGTATAGTGTGTATAGCGTGTATAGCGTGTGTATAGTGTGTGTATAGTGTGTGTATAGTGTGTATAGCGTGTATAGTGTGTGTATAGTGTGTGTATAGCGTGTATAGTGTGTATAGCGTGTATAGCGTGTATAGTGTGTGTATAGTGTGTGTATAGTGTGTATAACGTGTATAGTGTGTGTATAGTGTGTGTATAGTGTGTAGTGTGTGTATAGTGTGTGTATAGTGTGTGTCTAGTGTGTGTATAGGGTATATATTGTGTCTAGTGTGTATAGTGTATAGTGTGTGTATAGTGTGTATAGTGTGTGTATAGCGTGTATAGTGTGTGTAGTGTGTGTAGTGTATATAGTGTGTGTATATTGTGTATAGTGTGTGTATAGTGTGTGTATAGTGTGTATAGTGTGTGTATAGTGTGTATAGTGTGTGTATAGTGTGTATAGTGTGTGTATAGTGTGTAGTGTGTATAGTGTGTGTATAGTGTGTGTATAGTGTACAGTGTGTATAGTGTGTGTAGTGTGTAGTGTGTATAGTGTGTATAGTGTGTACAGTGTGTGTATAGTGTGTGTATAGTGTGTGTATAGTGTGTACAGTGTGTGTATAGTGTATAGTGTGTGTGTATAGTGTGTAGTGTGTATAGTGTGTACAGTGTGTGTACAGTGTGTAGTGTGTATAGTGTGTACAGTGTGTGTATAGTGTGTACAGTGTGTGTATAGTGTATAGTGTGTGTATAGTGTATAGTGTGTGTATAGTGTGTAGTGTGTATAGTGTGTGTACAGTGTATAGTGTGTATAGTGTATAGTGTGTGTATAGTGTGTAGTGTGTGTATAGTGTATAGTGTGTGTATAGTGTGTAGTGTGTATAGTGTGTGTATAGTGTGTAGTGTGTATAGTGTATAGTGTGTGTATAGTGTGTAGTGTGTGTATAGTGTATAGTGTGTGTATAGTGTGTAGTGTGTATAGTGTGTGTATAGTGTGTAGTGTGTATAGTGTGTACAGTGTGTGTATAGTGTATAGTGTGTGTATAGTGTATAGTGTGTGTATAGTGTGTAGTGTGTATAGTGTGTGTATAGTGTGTAGTGTGTATAGTGTATAGTGTGTGTATAGTGTGTAGTGTGTATAGTGTGTACAGTGTGTGTATAGTGTGTACAGTGTGTGTATAGTGTATAGTGTGTGTATAGTGTATAGTGTGTGTATAGTGTGTAGTGTGTATAGTGTGTGTACAGTGTATAGTGTGTATAGTGTGTACAGTGTGTGTATAGTGTGTATAGTGTATAGTGTGTGTATAGTGTGTATAGTGTGTGTATAGTGTGTATAGTGTGTACAGTGTGTGTATAGTGTATAGTGTGTAGTGTGTATAGTGTGTATAGTGTGTGTATAGTGTGTACAGTGTGTGTATAGTGTGTGTATAGTGTGTGTATAGTGTGTACAGTGTGTGTATAGTGTATAGTGTGTGTATAGTGTGTAGTGTGTATAGTGTGTATAGTGTGTATAGTGTGTACAGTGTGTGTATAGTGTGTGTATAGTGTGTACAGTGTGTGTATAGTGTATAGTGTGTGTATAGTGTGTAGTGTGTATAGTGTGTAGTGTGTATAGTGTGTACAGTGTGTATAGTGTGTATAGTGTACAGTGTGTACAGTGTGTGTATAGTGTGTACAGTGTGTGTATAGTGTGTACAGTGTGTGTATAGTGTGTATAGTGTGTGTATAGTGTATAGTGTGTGTATAGTGTGTATAGTGTGTAGTGTGTATAGTGTGTAGTGTGTATAGTGTGTACAGTGTGTGTATAGTGTGTAGTGTGTATAGTGTGTACAGTGTGTGTATAGTGTGTAGTGTGTATAGTGTGTACAGTGTGTGTATAGTGTGTATAGTGTGTATAGTGTGTATAGTGTGTACAGTGTGTGTTTAGTGTGTATAGTGTGTGTATAGTGTGTAGTGTGTATAGTGTGTAGTGTGTATAGTGTGTATAGTGTGTACAGTGTGTGTATAGTGTGTACAGTGTGTGTATAGTGTGTATAGTGTGTATAGTGTGTACAGTGTGTGTATAGTGTGTATAGTGTACAGTGTGTGTATAGTGTGTATAGTGTGTATAGTGTGTACAGTGTGTATAGTGTGTATAGTGTGTACAGTGTGTGTATAGTGTATAGTGTATAGTGTGTGTATAGTGTGTAGTGTGTATAGTGTGTAGTGTGTATAGTGTGTACAGTGTGTGTACAGTGTGTAGTGTGTATAGTGTGTACAGTGTGTGTATAGTGTGTAGTGTGTATAGTGTGTACAGTGTGTGTATAGTGTGTGTATAGTGTGTAGTGTGTATAGTGTGTACAGTGTGTGTACAGTGTATAGTGTGTATAGTGTGTACAGTGTGTGTATAGTGTATAGTGTGTGTATAGTGTGTATAGTGTATAGTGTGTACAGTGTGTGTATAGTGTATAGTGTGTGTATAGTGTATAGTGTGTACAGTGTGTGTATAGTGTATAGTGTGTGTATAGTGTATAGTGTGTATAGTGTGTGTATAGTGTGTGTATAGTGTATAGTGTGTGTATAGTGTGTGTATAGTGAGTATAGTGTATAGTGTATAGTGTGTGTATAGTGTGTGTATAGTGTGTATGTATAGTGTGTGTATAGTGTATAGTGTGTGTATAGTGTGTATAGTGTATAGTGTGTATAGTGTATAGTGTGTGTATAGTGTATAGTGTGTGTATAGTGTGTATAGTGTATAGTGTGTGTATAGTGTATAGTGTGTATAGTGTACAGTGTGTGTATAGTGTATAGTGTGTGTATAGTGTATAGTGTGTGTATAGTGTATAGTGTGTGTATAGTGTATAGTGTGTGTATAGTGTGTATAGTGTATAGTGTGTGTATAGTGTATAGTGTGTGTATAGTGTGTATAGTGTATAGTGTGTGTATAGTGTGTATAGTGTGTACAGTGTGTGTATAGTGTGTATAGTGTATAGTGTGTGTATAGTGTGTACAGTGTGTGTATAGTGTGTATAGTGTATAGTGTGTGTATAGTGTGTGTAGTGTATAGTGTGTGTATAGTGTGTGTAGTGTATAGTGTGTGTAGTGTATAGTGTGTGTATAGTGTGTGTAGTGTATAGTGTGTGTATAGTGTGTATAGTGTATAGTGTGTGTATAGTGTGTGTATAGTGTGTGTATAGTGTATAGTGTGTGTATAGTGTGTGTATAGTGTGTGTATAGTGTGTGTAGTGTATAGTGTGTGTATAGTGTGTATAGTGTATAGTGTGTGTATAGTGTGTATAGTGTATAGTGTGTGTATAGTGTGTATAGTGTATAGTGTGTGTATAGTGTGTGTATAGTGTGTATAGTGTATAGTGTGTGTATAGTGTGTGTATAGTGTGTATAGTGTATAGTGTGTGTATAGTGTGTATAGTGTATAGTGTGTGTATAGTGTGTATAGTGTATAGTGTGTGTATAGTGTGTATAGTGTATAGTGTGTGTATAGTGTGTGTAGTGTATAGTGTGTGTATAGTGTGTATAGTGTATAGTGTGTGTATAGTGTGTGTACCTGGGTAAAGTCTCGGTGTGTGTAGAAACACACGCCGCAGTGGAACAGTTTCCCTGAGGCCTGGTAGAGGAACACTGTGCCCAGGCGTCCTGCGGGGGTGCTGTCCAGCAGGGACGGGTGCGCCGTCGCCAGGTGCGACAGGTGCAGGGCGTGGCTCCTGCAGAAGGCTCCACAGGTGAGACACTGCATGTGCGAGGCTCCGCCCACAAACTCACCTTTCGACGACATCACTGAGGACACAGACAGATTTAGATGGGTTTAAATACGGAGACGTTTCCCTGCGTTTGTTCCCGTCTTTTCCACACAGACGTTTCCCTGCGTTTGTTCCCGTCTTTTCCACACAGACGTTTCCCTGCGTTTGTTCCCGTCTTTTCCACACAGACGTTTCCCTGCGTTTGTTCCCGTCTTTTCCACACAGACGTTTCCCTTCGTTTGTTCCCGTCTTTTCCACACAGACGTTTCCCTGCGTTTGTTCCCGTCTTTTCCACACAGACGTTTCCCTGCGTTTGTTCCCGTCTTTTCCACACAGACGTTTCCCTTCGTTTGTTCCCGTCTTTTCCACACAGACGTTTCCCTTCGTTTGTTCCCGTCTTTTCCACACAGACGTTTCCCTGCGTTTGTTCCCGTCTTTTCCACACAGACGTTTCCCTGCGTTTGTTCCCGTCTTTTCCACACAGACGTTTCCCTTCGTTTGTTCCCGTCTTTTCCACACAGACGTTTCCCTGCGTTTGTTCCCGTCTTTTCCACACAGACGTTTCCCTGCGTTTGTTCCCGTCTTTTCCACACAGACGTTTCCCTTCGTTTGTTCCCGTCTTTTCCACACAGACGTTTCCCTGCGTTTGTTCCCGTCTTTTCCACACAGACGTTTCCCTGCGGGTGGTCCCGTCTTTTCCACACAGACGTTTCCCTGCGTTTGTTCCCGTCTTTTCCACACAGACGTTTCCCTGCGTTTGTTCCCGTCTTTTCCACACAGACGTTTCCCTGCGTTTGTTCCCGTCTTTTCCACACAGACGTTTCCCTGCGTTTGTTCCCGTCTTTTCCACACAGACGTTTCCCTGCGTTTGTTCCCGTCTTTTCCACACAGACGTTTCCCTTCGTTTGTTCCCGTCTTTTCCACACAGACGTTTCCCTTCGTTTGTTCCCGTCTTTTCCACACAGACGTTTCCCTGCGTTTGTTCCCGTCTTTTCCACACAGACGTTTCCCTGCGTTTGTTCCCGTCTTTTCCACACAGACGTTTCCCTGCGGTTGTTCCGTCTTTTCCACACTGACGTTTCCCTGCGTTTGTTCCTGTCTTTTCCACACAGACGTTTCCCTGCGTTTGTTCCGTCTTTTCCACACAGACGTTTCCCTTCGTTTGTTCCGTCTTTTCCACACAGACGTTTCCCTTCGCTTGTTCCGTCTTTTCCACACAGACGTTTCCCTTCGTTTGTTCCGTCTTTTCCACACAGACGTTTCCCTGCGCTTGTTCCCGTCTTTTCCACACAGACGTTTCCCTGCGTTGTTCCGTCTTTTCCACACAGACGTTTCCCTGCGTTTGTTCCGTCTTTTCCACACAGACGTTTCCCTGCGTTTGTTCCGTCTTTTCCACACAGACGTTTCCCTGCGTTTGTTCCGTCTTTTCCACACAGACGTTTCCCTCGCTTGTTCCGTCTTTTCCACACAGACGTTTCCCTGCGCTTGTTCCGTCTTTTCCACACAGACGTTTCCCTTCGTTTGTTCCCGTCTTTTCCACACAGACGTTTCCCTGCGCTTGTTCCCGCTTTTCCACACAGACGTTTCCCGCGCTTTGTTCCCGCTTTTTCCACACAGACGTTTCCCCGCGCTTGTTCCCGCTTTTCCACACAGACGTTTCCCTGCGTTTGTTCCGTCTTTTCCACACAGACGTTTCCCTGCGTTTGTTCCCGTCTTTTTCCACACAGACGTTTCCCTTCGCTTGTTCCCGCTTTTCCACACAGACGTTTCCCTGCGTTTGTTCCGTCTTTTCCACACAGACGCTTCCCTGCGCTTGTTCCGTCTTTTCCACACAGACGTTTCCCTTCGTTTGTTCCGTCTTTTCCACACAGACGTTTCCTTCGCTTGTTCCCGTCTTTTCCACACAGACGCTTTCCCTTCGCTTGTTCCCGCTTTTCCACACAGACGTTTCCCTGCGCTTGTTCCGTCTTTTCCACACAGACGTTTCCCTGCGCTTGTTCCGTCTTTTCCACACAGACGTTTCCCTGCGTTTGTTCCCGTCTTTTCCACACAGACGTTTCCCTTCGTTTGTTCCCGTCTTTTCCACACAGACGTTTCCCTTCGTTTGTTCCCGTCTTTTCCACACAGACGTTTCCCTTCGTTTGTTCCCGTCTTTTCCACACAGACGTTTCCCTGCGTTTGTTCCCGTCTTTTCCACACAGACGTTTCCCTGCGTTTGTTCCCGTCTTTTCCACACAGACGTTTCCCTGCGTTTGTTCCCGTCTTTTCCACACAGACGTTTCCCTGCGTTTGTTCCCGTCTTTTCCACACAGACGTTTCCCTGCGTTTGTTCCCGTCTTTTTCCACACAGACGTTTCCCTGCGTTTGTTCCGTCTTTTCCACACAGACGTTTCCCTGCGTTTGTTCCGTCTTTTCCACACAGACTTTTCCCTGAGTTTGTTTCCGTCTTTTCCACACAGACGTTTCCCTGCGTTTGTTCCCGTCTTTTCCACACAGACGTTTCCCTGCGTTTGTTCCCGTCTTTTCCACACAGACGTTTCCCTGCGTTTGTTCCCGTCTTTTCCACACAGACGTTTCCCTGCGTTTGTTCCCGTCTTTTCCACACAGACGTTTCCCTGCGTTTGTTCCCGTCTTTCCCACACAGACGTTTCCCTGCGTTAGACCGTATATATAATATATATAATATAATGTATATAATAATGGTAATATATATCATCTCATATATACGGTCGATGGTCACGTCACTTCTGCTCAAACACTCGTCCTGTGTTTGCATTTGCACAGCTGATGTTTCACATCCAGGAACAGACGAATGAGGCGAAGGAGCTCAGCAGTTTTCCCTCTTTTCCTAAACCAGGAAAGACCAGGACAAGACCAGGATATAACCAGGAAGAAACCAGGACAAGACCAGGATATAACCAGGAAGAAACCAGGACAAGACCAGGATATAACCAGGAAGAAACCAGGACAAGACCAGGATATAACCAGGAAGAAACCAGGACAAGACCAGAAATAAATCAGGACTAAACAAGGACTAAACCAGGACGAGACCGGGAAGTAACCAGGACAAAAGCAGGACAAGACCACGACTGAACCAGGAATAAAACCAGAGCTAAACCAGGACAAAACCAAAACTTTCTCCTTACGATCTGAAGACCCAGTCGCGTCACCGCCAGCGTCGGCGTTTTTGGGTCTGACCTGGCGGAGCCACTGTGGGATCTAGTGAAAGTGAGGCCCCGTTGGCTGCAGAGCGTTTTCCTTCTCCCTGCACTGGCCCCTAGAGGTTCGGTGTAGTTATGATTTATGCAGGTTCATGTAAACGGAAACTTTTCTGAAAACGATGCTGTGAGCACGATGTTATTTCGGAAAACGGAGTGAGGGAAATATCCGTCTCCGTGTGTACGGGGCGTTAAACTCTAAACTGTAGAAGAACAGTGCAGAAGAACACTCTAGAACACTCGAGAACCCCCTAGAACCCCAGAATCCTCCCTTATACTTCAGATACTCCAATAATCCCACACACATGTACATCTATCAACTTCTGCACCTTTACGGGCTCCTGCTGTGGCCTCCTCCCTCTGCTCCTCCTCTGCTCCTCTCCTCCATCGCTTAGGCCTCCTGTGCTCCTCTTGGCTCTCCTCAATTTTCATCTGCAACTCTGGTGCTCTCCTCTTGGTGTCCTCCACGTCTCTCCTCCTCAGCTCCTCTCTCGGCTCCTCTCTCGGCTCCTCTGGTGCTCTCCTCTCGGTCTCCTCCATGTCGCTCCTCCCCGGCTCCTCTCTCTGCTCCTCGATGCTCGTCCTGTCCTGCAGCTCCTCGTAGACCTGTGGATGCCTCCTCAGATGCAGGTGGAGTCTGGAGGTGAGGCCGTGGTGTTGGAGGAGTTCTCCACAGATGGAGCATTTGACCAGGTTTGTGTGGAGGAGCTCGAAGTACGTCCAGATGAGACTGCGCTGCTGCTGCCGTTCTCCTGCTGCACCTCCTCCGCTGCTCCTGCCTGAGAGAAACACAGAGTCTGAGGCCTTGTCCACACGTAGCCGGGTATCTGATAAACCGAAGATGTTTTGCTGCGTTTTGACCTCATCCACACGAACACGCATCAAAAACGAGTATTCAGGGAAAACTCCGGCCAAAGTGAAGATTTTTGAAAACTCCGTTTATGCCTGTTTGTGTGGACAGAGATAACTGGGGTTTTGTGTTTTAAAACGTCACTGTCTGCGCCAAAAAATATGAATCTGCCCTGACGTCAAACGTGCGACATTTGTTTAGGCGACTGCAAAAGCCAAAGCCAAAGCCAAAGCCAAAGCCAAAGCCAGAGCCAGAGCCAAAGCCACAGCAGAATATGGACCGGAGTCGTTTCTTGAGAGCTGTGTGTGTGTCGAGAGCAGAATTGCTCCTAAACTGTGTTTAGGAGCAATTCTGACTCCGAGTCTGTCCAGACAGAGGAGCTCGGCGCCCTGTTTTCTGTTGTTTAAGTTTAGGCGGAAGTGACGGTGAAGTGATGGAAATAACGCCATCTACAGGTCTGGAATGTGTATGAATGTGGTTGAAAACGCAGATGTTCGGTTATGTGTGGAAGGTATTTTTTTCGAAGACGAGGTGGTGTGGATAAAACTATTTTTATGAACGGAGGGGGGGAAATGTTCGGTTTTAAAAATACCCGGCTACGTGTGTACATGGCCTGAGGAGCTCTGAAGAGCTCCAGAGCTCTCAGGCACTCTCCGGAGCTCTCCAAAGCTATCTGGCGCTCTCCGGAGCTCTCAGGCGCTCTCCGGAGCTCTCAGGCG
Organism: Odontamblyopus lacepedii; assembly: GCA_034769755.1. Lineage (NCBI taxonomy): Eukaryota > Metazoa > Chordata > Actinopteri > Gobiiformes > Gobiidae > Odontamblyopus > Odontamblyopus lacepedii. Next base: position 395,041 of record CM068366.1, read on the forward strand.
CTCTCAGGTGCTCTCAGGCGCTCTCAGGTGCTCTCAGGAGCTCTCAGGAGCTCTGAGGTGCTCTCAGGAGCTCTGAGGCGCTCTCAGGTGCTCTCAGGAGCTCTCAAGTGCTCTCAGGAGCTCTCAGGAGCTCTCAGGCGCTCCGAGATGCTCTCAGGCGCTCCGAGGTGCTCTCAGGAGCTCTGAGGTGCTCTCAGGAGCTCTGAGGTGCTCTCAGGAGCTCTGAGATGCTCTCAGGAGCTCTGAGATGCTCTCAGGAGCTCTGAGATGCTCTCAGGTGCTCTGAGGTGCTCTCAGGAGCTCTGAGGTGCTCTCAGGAGCTCTGAGGTGCTCTCAGGAGCTCTGAGGTGCTCTCAGGAGCTCTGAGGTGCTCTCAGGAGCTCTGAGATGCTCTCAGGAGCTCTGAGATGCTCTCAGGAGCTCTGAGATGCTCTCAGGTGCTCTGAGATGCTCTCAGGTGCTCTCAGGAGCTCCGAGATGCTCTGAGGTGCTCTCAGATGCTCTCAGGTGCTCTCAGGTGCTCTCAGGAGCTCTGAGATGCTCTCAGGTGCTCTCAGGAGCTCTGAGATGCTCTCAGGTGCTCTCAGGAGCTCTGAGATGCTCTCAGGTGCTCTCAGGAGCTCTGAGGCGCTCTCAGGTGCTCTGAGGCGCTCTCAGGTGCTCTCAGGAGCTCTGAGGTGCTCTCAGGTGCTCTGAGGCGCTCTCAGGTGCTCTCAGGAGCTCTGAGGTGCTCTCAGGTGCTCTGAGGTGCTCTCAGGTGCTCTCAGGAGCTCTCAGGTGCTCTCAGGAGCTCTCAGGTGCTCTCAGGTGCTCTCAGGAGCTCTCAAGTGCTCTCAGGAGCTCTCAGGAGCTCTCAGGAGCTCTCAGGAGCTCCGAGATGCTCTCAGGCGCTCTCAGGCGCTCTCAGGTGCTCTCAGGAGCTCTCAGGCGCTCTCAGGTGCTCTCAGGTGCTCTCAGGCGCTCTCAGGAGCTCTGAGGCGCTCTCAGGTGCTTTCAGGAGCTCTGAGGCACTCTCAGGAGCTCTCAGGTGCTCTCAGGAGCTCTGAGGCACTCTCTGGTGCTCTCAGGTGCTCTCAGGAGCTCTGAGACGCTCTCAGGTGCTCTCAGGCGCTCTCAGGCGCTCTCAGGCGCTCTCAGGCGCTCTCAGGCGCTCTCAGGCGCTCTCAGGAGCTCTGAGATGCTCTCAGGCGCTCTCAGGAGCTCTCAGGAGCTCTCAGGAGCTCTCAGGCGCTCTCAGGAGCTCTCAGGAGCTCTGAGATGCTCTCAGGCGCTCTCAGGAGCTCTCAGGAGCTCTCAGGAGCTCTGAGGCACTCTCAGGTGCTCTCAGGCGCTCTCAGGCGCTCTCAGGTGCTCTCAGGAGCTCTCAGGCGCTCTCAGGTGCTCTCAGGAGCTCTCAGGCGCTCTCAGGAGCTCTCAGGTGCTCTCAGGAGCTCTCCGGAGCTCTCAGGCGCTCTCAGGCGCTCTCAGGAGCTCTCCGGAGCTCTGAGATGCTCTCAGGAGCTCTCAGGCGCTCTCAGGAGCTCTCAGGAGCTCTCAGGAGCTCTGAGGCACTCTCAGGTGCTCTCAGGCGCTCTCAGGCGCTCTCAGGTGCTCTCAGGAGCTCTCAGGCGCTCTCAGGTGCTCTCAGGAGCTCTCAGGCGCTCTCAGGAGCTCTCAGGCGCTCTCAGGAGCTCTCAGGCGCTCTCAGGCGCTCTCAGGTGCTCTCAGGAGCTCTCCGGAGCTCTGAGGTGCTCTCAGGAGCTCTGAGCTCAGTGATGTGACTGGGTACCTCTTCTAGAAGGAACTCTTCCTCTCTCCTCCTCCCTCCTGTGGTTCCATCTCTTCTCCTCCTCTCCACTCTTTTGCAGCTCCTCCAGTCTCTTCCTCCCCTGGGCCCATCTCTCCTCCTCTTTCCTCTCTGACTCCATCATCAGTCTCTCCTCCTCTCTCCTCTGTTCCTCCTCTATCCTCCGATCCTCCTCTCTGATCCACTCCTCCAGCTCTCTCCTCTTCTCCTCCTGGATCCTCTTCTTCTCCTTTTTCTCTCTCTCTCTCTTCACCTCCTCCCTCCACCTGGCTACTCTTGCCTCGTTCAATCTCCTTTTCTCCTCTTCTTTCCTCAGAACCTCCTCCATGGTCCTCCTCTCTTTTCTCCTCCTCCTCCCCTCCCCTCCTTCCTCACAGTCTGTCTCCGTGGTGCTGTCGTTCTTCACAGGTGTCAGATGGTGTTCTGGGCTGATCTCCTGCTGCTCCTCAGGGCGCTCAGATGTTTGTGGAGTGAGGAGGTCCAGTCAGAAGGAGGAGCAGCACTACAGAGAAACATGAAACCAACTGTTCAGTCAAAGTCCAGTGTGAGACAGTGTGAGACCCCCTGAGACCATCTGAGACCCCCTGAGACCCCCTGAGACCCTCTGAGACCATCTGAGACCATCTGAGACCCCCTGAGACCATCTGAGACCCCCTGAGACCATCTGAGACCCCCTGAGACCCCCTGAGACCCCCTGAGACCCTCTGAGACCCCCTGAGACCCTCTGAGACCCCCTGAGACCCTCTGAGACCCCCTGAGACCCCCTGAGACCCCCTGAGACCCTCTGAGACCCTCTGAGACCCCCTGAGACCCTCTGAGACCCTCTGAGACCCCCTGAGACCGCCTGAGACCGCCTGAGACCCCCTGAGACTATCTGAGACCTGCTGAGACCCCCTGAGACCGCCTGAGACCCCCTGAGACCATCTGAGACCCCCTGAGACCCTGTGAGACCATCTGAGACCCCCTGAGACCATCTGAGACCCCCTGAGACCCTCTGAGACCAACTGAGACCATCTGAGACCCCTGAGACCCCCTGAGACCCTCTGAGACCCCCTGAGACCCCCTGAGACCATCTGAGACCCTCTAAGACCCCCTGAGACCATCTGAGACCCTCTGAGACCCTCTGTGTGTGTTTCTGGTGTGTGTTACAGACTGGTGTGTGTTACAGACTGGTGTGTGTTTCTGGTGTGTGTTACAGACTGGTGTGTGTTACAGACTGGTGTGTGTTACAGACTGGTGTGTGTTACAGACTGGTGTGTGTTACAGACTGGTGTGTGTTTCTGGTGTGTGTTACAGACTGGTGTGTGTTACTGGTGTGTGTTACAGACTGGTGTGTGTTACAGACTGGTGTGTGTTTCTGGTGTGTGTTACAGACTGGTGTGTGTTACAGACTGGTGTGTGTTACAGACTGGTGTGTGTTACAGACTGGTGTGTGTTACAGACTGGTGTGTGTTACAGACTGGTGTGTGTTACAGACTGGTGTGTGTTACAGACTGGTGTGTGTTACAGACTGGTGTGTGTTTCTGGTGTGTGTTACAGACTGGTGTGTGTTACTGGTGTGTGTTACAGACTGGTGTGTGTTACAGACTGGTGTGTGTTACAGACTGGTGTGTGTTACAGACTGGTGTGTGTTACTGGTGTGTGTTTCTGGTGTGTGTTTCTGGTGTGTGTTACAGACTGGTGTGTGTTACAGACTGGTGTGTGTTACAGACTGGTGTGTGTTACTGGTGTGTGTTACAGACTGGTGTGTGTTACAGACTGGTGTGTGTTACAGACTGGTGTGTGTTACAGACTGGTGTGTGTTACAGACTGGTGTGTGTTACAGACTGGTGTGTGTTACTGGTGTGTGTTACAGACTGGTGTGTGTTACAGACTGGTGTGTGTTACAGACTGGTGTGTGTTACAGACTGGTGTGTGTTACAGACTGGTGTGTGTTACAGACTGGTGTGTGTTACAGACTGGTGTGTGTTACAGACTGGTGTGTGTTACAGACTGGTGTGTGTTTCTGGTGTGTGTTACAGACTGGTGTGTGTTACAGACTGGTGTGTGTTACAGACTGGTGTGTGTTACTGGTGTGTGTTACAGACTGGTGTGTGTTACTGGTGTGTGTTACAGACTGGTGTGTGTTACAGACTGGTGTGTGTTACAGACTGGTGTGTGTTACAGACTGGTGTGTGTTACTGGTGTGTGTTACAGACTGGTGTGTGTTACAGACTGGTGTGTGTTACAGACTGGTGTGTGTTACAGACTGGTGTGTGTTACTGGTGTGTGTTACAGACTGGTGTGTGTTACAGACTGGTGTGTGTTACAGACTGGTGTGTGTTACTGGTGTGTGTTACTGGTGTGTGTTACAGACTGGTGTGTGTTACTGGTGTGTGTTACAGACTGGTGTGTGTTACAGACTGGTGTGTGTTACAGACTGGTGTGTGTTACAGACTGGTGTGTGTTACAGACTGGTGTGTGTTACAGACTGGTGTGTGTTACAGACTGGTGTGTGTTTCTGGTGTGTGTTACAGACTGGTGTGTGTTTCTGGTGTGTGTTACAGACTGGTGTGTGTTACGGACTGGTGTGTGTTACAGACTGGTGTGTGTTACAGACTGGTGTGTGTTACTGGTGTGTGTTACAGACTGGTGTGTGTTACAGACTGGTGTGTGTTACAGACTGGTGTGTGTTACAGACTGGTGTGTGTTACAGACTGGCGGCACGGTGGCTGAGTGGCTAGCACTCATGCCTCACAGCAAGAAGGTTGCGGGTTCGATTCCCGGGTCGCCCGGGCCTTTCTGTGTGGAGTTTGCATGTTCCTCCCCGTGTCTGGATGGGTTTCCTCCGGGTACTCCGGTTTCCCCCATCAACCCAAAACATGCACTGTAGGTGTGAAAGTTGTGTGAGTGAGTGTTGGTGGTGGTCGGAGGGACCGTTGGCGCCGGTTGGCTTGGCAGCCGCGCCTCCGTCAGTCTGCCCCAGGGCAGCTGTGGCTATAGCAGTAGTTTACCACCACCGGGTATGGAGTGAATGAAAAATGCTCTGAATAATCCTCTGTAAAGCGTCTTTGTGACATATGTCTGTGAAAAGCGCTATATAAATAAAACACTTACTGTTACAGACTGGTGTGTGTTACAGACTGGTGTGTGTTACTGGTGTGTGTTACAGACTGGTGTGTGTTACAGACTGGTGTGTGTTACAGACTGGTGTGTGTTACAGACTGGTGTGTGTTACAGACTGGTGTGTGTTACAGACTGGTGTGTGTTACAGACTGGTGTGTGTTACAGACTGGTGTGTGTTAGAGACTGGTGTGTGTTACAGACTGGTGTGTGTTACAGACTGGTGTGTGTTACAGACTGGTGTGTGTTACAGACTGGTGTGTGTTACAGACTGGTGTGTGTTACAGACTGGTGTGTGTTACTGGTGTGTGTTCGATCCCCGGGTCGCCCGGGCCTTTCTGTGTGGAGTTTGCATGTTTCTCCCCGTGTCTGGATGAGTTTCCTGCAGCACCTGAACTAACATCAAGGACCATGATGTCCACCCTCCTGTGGGCTCACCACCCTCAGAGGAGTTCATAGGGGGTCAGGGGCTATGAGGATTGGGCAGCAAACTGCCCCCGCGACCCAGCAGGATTAAGCGGGAGAAGATGGATGGATGGCTACAGACTTGTGCGTTACAGTTGTGTGTCTTGTATTGTTGTCGGTGACGTCAGGTGAAAGGAGCAGGAACGTATCAGTGAAAATGTGTTTAGATTTGATGAGAACAGGACAAATGAATGAGTTTCAGAACCCTGGGGTTTGTTCCGTGCCCGTAGAACCCTGGGGTTTGTTCCGTGCCTGTAGAACCCTGGGGTTGTTCCGTGCCTGTAGAACCCTGGGGTTGTTCCGTGCCTGTAGAACCCTGGGGTTGTTCCATGCCTGTAGAACCCTGGGGTTTTCCAGTGATGCTTTGCTCTGACTGAATAATCACAGCGTGTGGGTTTTCTTCAGCCGTGGACGGCACAGTGGGCACAGCAAATACACTTCACATTCACTAGATCAAGACACTAAGAAAAAGCGTCGGAGTAATGTTGTTTGAGGTACTCACGCTGTAAAAGCATCTCTTAAAGAAGCCAAACACGTTCTCTGACGCAACACAAACTCCTCCACAATCCTCACACATTTTCATTTGTGCCGTTCTAATAAAATCCACAGCATTATTATATTCTTACGTCTTGCTCCTTTCACCTCACATCACCAACTTCAACAATACGAAAGCACAAAACAGTGACACACACCAGAGACACACAAGTCTGTATTACAACAGTGCAGCACATGTTCTGCAGCCGCTGCACTGGTTTCCTACAACTGCAAAATAAAAACAAATAAAATGAGCGCAGCGTGAGCAAAGACTCAGAGCCACAATCCACAAGAATCACGCAGGACACAGAGAATAAAGCCTCGTGTTCTATTATTCTAAATCATTTTATGTAGGAACAAATAACACGCTTTCTTTTCACACCATTCTCATATTTCAGTCATGAATAAATGAAAGACCCTTCAGTGCGTGTGTGCGTGACAAACGGAGCTAACGGCTAACAGGCTAGCTCTTGCTAAAAGATCTTTTTAAAAGTCTTTTCCTCTCACCTGTTTGCGCCTGTTTCTGGGGTTCACTGTGCGAAAACCTCCGACTGTGAAATCTGACCCCAAACACTGCGGGGCTTCAGGGTTTAAGGCTTAAATCCTGTTTTTCTGGACGAACTTGCGCTAAAGTTAGCTCCCGTTAGCTCCCGTTAGCTCCCAGCCAACTCTCGTGTTCAGGAAATATCGCGATATGTCACTGTTGGGACCAAAATAAAAATAAACCTTTACTGCGATAAAAGCTTAAAATAATAATTAATATTATATATTATATTTAGATATAATTTATGTGATCCTCGTGAGCCTTTTACAACTTGTCATATTTTACAGACATTTAATGTAATACATATATTTATATTATTTTATATTCATATATTGTCTTTTACTTCAAATTATTGGAATTATTTAACTTTATTATTTAATAAATTTGTTCAGCGCAGTCTATCGCCATCGTGTGGACAACATGAAGGACTGCAAATATCCACAAAATAATATCCAAAAATCCCAAAAAACATTCACTGTTTTTGTCTAAATTATCTATACCGAAATGTTTTTGTGAGATAAGAACAAGAAAATCAATTAAGACGTTTTGGTGTTAATGTTAAACAGGGACTTCATTATTTAATTTTCATTTGTAATTCAATCATTTTTGAACAATTGAACCAAGTTTAAGTTAAGTTTAAGTTTACAGTTCAAAAAGTCCAAAAAAGAGTCAGTAAAACATAATTTATTTGTGATAAAAGTTGTTTTTAGCGCATTTAACGTGTAGTTTTTTAATGCATATCCATTTATTTTGAAATGCAGTTCAGGCTCAGACTTTCACCCGGTCTGGACCCGGTCTGGACCCGGTCTGGACCCGGTCTGGACCTGATCTCTGGTCTGAAGGACAGAGGAGGCGTTGAGGATCCTTTGTGCTTTATTTACACCAGAATCAGAATCACAACAAACAAACAAACAAACAAACAGTTTCAGTGACGACTACAGGCCTAAACCTAACCCAACTACAGGAGCTACAAAAGGCTGTACAGGGGTCAGGGGTCAAGGGGGTCAGAGGTGTCAGGGGTCAGGAGGTCAGAGGGGTCAAGGGTGTCAGAGGTGTCAGGGGTCAGGAGGTCAGAGGGGTCAAGGGTGTCAGAGGTGTCAGGGGTCAGGAGGTGAAGGGGGTCAGAGGTGTCAGAGGTCAGGAGGACAGAGGGGTCAGAAGGGTCAGAGGGGTCAGAGTGTGCTTGTTCCTTGGGTTGCGTCGCTCACACCCTCAGAGGAGAAATGCCCACAGACCTTCCCCACAGTCTGGAGCTTCTGTTTATGTTTTTCTGTGGTAAATGTGTGAGTAAATGTGTGTAAATGTGTGTAAATGTGTGTAAATGTGTGTGTAAATGTGTGAGTAAATGTGTAAATGTGTGTGTAAATGTGTGAGTAAATGTGTGTAAATGTGTGTAAATGTGTGTGTAAATGTGTGTGTAAATGTGTAAATGTGTAAACGTGTGTGTAAATGTGTGTGTAAATGTGTGTAAATGTGTGTAAATGTGTGTGTAAATGTGTGAGTAAATGTGTAAATGTGTGTGTAAATGTGTGAGTAAATGTGTGTAAATGTGTGTAAATGTGTGTGTAAATGTGTGTGTAAATGTGTAAATGTGTAAACGTGTGTGTAAATGTGTGTGTAAATGTGTGTAAATGTGTAAATGTATGTGTAAATGTGTGAGTAAATGTGTAAATGTGTGTGTAAATGTGTAAATGTGTGTGTAAATGTGTGTAAATGTGTGTGTAAATGTGTAAATGTGTTTAAATGTGTGTGTAAATGTGTGAGTAAATGTGTAAATGTGTGTAAATGTGTGTGTAAATGTGTAAATGTGTGTGTAAATGTGTAAATGTGTGTGTAAATGTGTAAATGTGTTTAAATGTGTGTGTAAATGTGTGAGAAAATGTGTTTAAATGTGTGTAAATGTGTGTGTAAATGTGTGTGTAAATGTGTAAATGTGTGTGTAAATGTGTAAATGTGTGTGTAAATGTGTGTGTTAATGTGTAAATGTGTGTGTAAATGTGTGTAAATGTGTAAATGTGTGTGTAAATGTGTGCGTAAATGTGTGTGTAAATGTGTGTGTAAATGTGTAAATGTGTGTGTAAATGTATGTGTAAATGTGTGTGTTAATGTGTAAATGTGTGTGTAAATGTGTGTGTAAATGTGTGTGTAAATGTGTAAATGTGTGTGTAAATGTGTAAATGTGTGTAAATGTGTAAATGTGTTTAAATGTGTGTGTAAATGTGTGAGAAAATGTGTTTAAATGTGTGTAAATGTGTGTGTAAATGTGTGTGTAAATGTGTAAATGTGTGTGTAAATGTGTAAATGTGTGTGTAAATGTGTAAATGTGTGTGTAAATGTGTGTGTAAATGTGTGTGTAAATGTATGTGTAAATGTGTGTGTTAATGTGTAAATGTGTGTGTAAATGTGTGTGTAAATGTGTGTGTAAATGTGTGTAAATGTGTAAATGTGTGTGTAAATGTGTGCGTAAATGTGTGTGTAAATGTGTGTGTTAATGTGTAAATGTGTGTGTAAATGTGTGTAAATGTGTAAATGTGTGTGTAAATGTGTTTAAATGTGTAAATGTGTGTGTAAATGTGTGTAAATGTGTAAATGTGTGTGTAAATGTGTAAATGTGTGTGTAAATGTGTGTGTAAATGTGTGTGTAAATGTGTAAATGTGTGTGTAAATGTGTAAATGTGTGTGTAAATGTGTGTAAATGTGTAAATGTGTGTAAATGTGTGTAAATGTGTAAATGTGTGTGTAAATGTGTGTAAATGTGTAAATGTGTGTGTAAATGTGTAAATGTGTGTGTAAATGTGTAAATGTGTGTGTAAATGTGTGTAAATGTGTGTGTAAATGTGTGTGTAAATGTGTAAATGTGTGTGTAAATGTGTGTAAATGTGTAAATGTGTGTGTAAATGCGTGTGTAAATGTGTGTAAATGTGTAAGTAAATGTGTGTGTAAATGTGTACATGTGTATAAATGTGTGTGTAAATGTGTGTAAATGTGTGTGTAAATGTGTGTAAATGTGTGTGTAAATGTGTGTGTAAATGTGTGTGTAAATGTGTGTAAATGTGTGTGTAAATGTGTACATGTGTATAAATGTGTGTGTAAATGTGTGTGTAAATGTGTGTAAATGTGTGTGTAAGTGTGTGTGTAAATGTGTGAATGTGTAAATGTGTGTGTAAATGTGTGTGTAAATGTGTGTGTAAATGTGTGTGTAAATGTGTACATGTGTATAAATGTGTGTGTAAATGTGTGTGTAAATGTGTGTAAATGTGTGTGTAAATGTGTGAATGTGTAAATGTTTGTGTAAATGTGTGAATGTGTAAATGTGTGTGTAAATGTGTGTGTAAATGTGTGTAAATGTGTGTGTAAATGTGTGTGTAAATGTGTACATGTGTATAAATGTGTGTGTAAATGTGTGTAAATGTGTGTGTAAATGTGTGAATGTGTAAATGTGTGTGTAAATGTGTGTGTAAATGTGTGTAAATGTGTAAGTAAATGTGTGTGTAAATGTGTACATGTCTATAAATGTGTGTAAATGTGTGTAAATGTGTGTGTAAATGTGTGTGTAAATGTGTGTGTGAATGTGTAAATGTGTGTGTAAATGTGTGTGTAAATGTGTGAATGTGTAAATGTGTGTCTAAATGTGTGTGTAAATGTGTGTGTAAATGTGTGTGTGAATGTGTAAATGTGTGTGTAAATGTGTGTGTAAATGTGTACATGTGTATAAATGTGTGTGTAAATGTGTGTAAATGTGTGTGTAAATGTGTGAATGTGTAAATGTGTGTGTAAATGTGTGTGTAAATGTGTGTAAATGTGTAAGTAAATGTGTGTGTAAATGTGTACATGTCTATAAATGTGTGTAAATGTGTGTAAATGTGTGTGTAAATGTGTGTGTAAATGTGTGTGTGAATGTGTAAATGTGTGTGTAAATGTGTGTGTAAATGTGTGAATGTGTAAATGTGTGTCTAAATGTGTGTGTAAATGTGTGTGTAAATGTGTGTGTGAATGTGTAAATGTGTGTGTAAATGTGTAAGTAAATGTGTGTGTAAATGTGTACATGTCTATAAATGTGTGTAAATGTGTGTAAATGTGTGTGTAAATGTGTGTGTAAATGTGTGTGTAAATGTGTGTGTAAATGTGTGTGTGAATGTGTAAATGTGTGTGTAAATGTGTGAATGTGTAAATGTGTGTGTAAATGTGTGTGTAAATGTGTGTGTGAATGTGTAAATGTGTGTGTAAATGTGTGTGTAAATGTGTGAATGTGTAAATGTGTGTGTAAATGTGTGTGTAAATGTGTGTGTAAATGTGTGTGTGAATGTGTAAATGTGTGTGTAAATGTGTGTGTGTGTAAATGTGGGAAAACATGAACAGAAGCTCCACAGACGTACGACACTTCAGACTAAGGGGGAAGGAACGGCCTGTTTGTGCTCTGTGGGCGGAGCCTCGTACCTGTGCGCTCTGTGGGCGGAGCCTTGTACCCGTGCGCTCTGTGGGCGGAGCCTCGTACCCGTGTGCTTCTGTTTAGGGTCATGGGAAGGGGTCACACTGTAAAAATAACCACGTGGATGTGTCTGTCTCGGGGTCTGAGGAATGACGCGCAGGTTCTTCTCCTATTGGCCGAACGGTTCAGGGGGCGGAGCCAGGTGTACAGGGGGCGGAGTCTTTGGCTGGGGCGGGGCCGGGGGTGCAGGTGTGCAGGGGGCGTGGCCAGGTGTGTAGGGGGCGGGGCCAGGTGTGCAGGGGGCGGGGCCAGGTGTGCAGGGGGCGGAGTCTCTGGAGCAGGTGAGGCTCAGGTGATGTTCAGGAGGAAGCGATTGTCGGAAATGAAAAAGTCTGGAAATGGACCGAGTTTAGCCCTGGTTTAGTTCTCAGGGAGTCCAAAATAAGACCAGATCCCCTTTAGTCCTGGTTCAGTCCTGGTTCAAGTCTTGTTTTACTCTGGTACAAATGTTTAAAAAGTGCTGTCACTTGAAGTGGGCTCTGATTGGTCAGTGCTCGTCCAGGTGGGCTCTGATTGGTCAGTGCTCGTCCAGGTGGGCGGGCTCACAGAGGAAGCGTGAGCTGCGTTTGGCTGATCGCGCCGTGAACGGAACGCTCTTCAGGGCTGCAAAACAAACGTGGGATTCAGCAAGAGCCCCCTAGCCCCGCCCCCTCCCTCAGGTGTATTTACTCCTAGCCCCGCCCCCTCCCTCAGGGGTATTTACCCCTAGCCCCACCCCATCCCTCAGGTGTATTTACTCCTAGCCCCGCCCCCTCCCTCAGGTGTATTTACTCCTAGCCCCGCCCCCTCCCTCAGGTGTATTTACCCCTAGCCCCGCCCCCTCCCTCAGGTGTATTTACCCCTAGCCCCGCCCCCTCCCTCAGGTGTATTTACCCCTAGCTCCGCCCCCTCCCTCAGGTGTATTTACTCCTAGCCCCGCCCCCTCCCTCAGGTGTATTTACCCCTAGCTCCGCCCCCTCCCTCAGGTGTATTTACTCCTAGCCCCGCCCCCTCCCTCAGGTGTATTTACCCCTAGCCCTGCCCCCTCCCTCAGGTGTATTTACCCCTAGCTCCGCCCCCTCCCTCAGGTGTATTTACTCCTAGCCCCGCCCCCTCCCTCAGGTGTATTTACCCCTAGCTCCGCCCCCTCCCTCAGGTGTATTTACTCCTAGCCCCTCCCTCAGGTGTATTTACTCCTAGCCCCGCCCCCTCAGGTGAATGTTGCCTGTGATGATGTCCTCGATGGCCCCGCCCCCTCAGGTGTATGTTACCTGTGATGATGTCCTCGATGGCCCCGCCCCCTCAGGTGTATGTTACCTGTGATGATGTCCTCGATGGCCCCGCCCCCTCAGGTGTATGTTACCTGTGATGATGTCCTCGATGGCCCCGCCCCCTCAGGTGTATGTTACCTGTGATGATGTCCTCGATGGCCCCGCCCCCTCAGGTGTATGTTACCTGTGATGATGTCCTCGATGGCCCCGCCCCCTCAGGTGTAGGCTATGTTACCCGTGATGATGTCCTCTATGGCCCCGCCCCCTCAGGTGTATGTTACCTGTGATGATGTCCTCGATGGCCCCGCCCCCTCAGGTGTATGTTACCCATGATGATGTCCTCGATGGCCCCGCCCCCTCAGGTGTATGTTACCTGTGATGATGTCCTCGATGGCCCCGCCCCCTCAGGTGTATGTTACCCGTGATGATGTCCTCGATGGCCCCGCCCCCTCAGGTGTATGTTACCTGTGATGATGTCCTCGATGGCCCCGCCCCCTCAGGTGTATGTTACCCGTGATGATGTCCTCGATGGCCCCGCCCCCTCAGGTGTATGTTACCCGTGATGATGTCCTCGATGGCCCCGCCCCCTCAGGTGTATGTTACCTGTGATGATGTCCTCGATGGCCCCGCCCCCTCAGGTGTATGTTACCTGTGATGATGTCCTCGATGGCCCCGCCCCCTCAGGTGTATGTTACCTGTGATGATGTCCTCGATGGCCCCGCCCCCTCAGGTGTATGTTACCTGTGATGATGTCCTCGATGGCCCCGCCCCCTCAGGTGTATGTTACCTGTGATGATGTCCTCGATGGCCCCGCCGCCTCAGGTGTATTTTACCCGTGATGATGTCCTCGATGGCCCCGCACCCTCAGGTGTATGTTACCCGTGATGATGTCCTCGATGGGCCCGCCCCCTCAGGTGTATGTTACCTGTGATGATGTCCTCTATGGCCCCGCCCCCTCAGGTGTATGTTACCTGTGATGATGTCCTCGATGGCCCCGCCCCCTCAGGTGTATGTTACCTGTGATGATGTCCTCGATGGCCCCGCCCCCTCAGGTGTATGTTACCTGTGATGATGTCCTCGATGGCCCCGCCCCCTCAGGTGTATGTTACCTGTGATGATGTCCTCGATGGCTCCATCCTTCCCTTCGTACACGTGGCCTCGCTCTTTGCCTTGTTTTCGTCTCAGTTCTGTGATGAGCTCCTGCTGCTGCCGTTTCCCCCGAGACGGAGACTGACAAACACAGACCACAGAGCCCTGGTTTAGACCTGGTTTAGACCTGGTTTAGACCTGGTTTAGACCTGCTTTAGACCTGCTTTAGACCTGCTTTAGACCTGCTTTAGACCTGGTTTGTTAGGGTCAGGGGTCAGGTGCTGTTACGGTCAGGTGCTGTTACGGTCAGGGGTCAGGTGTTGTTACGGACAGGTGCTGTTACGGTCAGGGGTCAGGTGTTGTTATGGTCAGGTGTTGTTACGGTCAGGTGTTGTTACGGTCAGGGGTCAGGTGCTGTTACGGTCAGGTGCTGTTACGGTCAGGGGTCAGGTGCTGTTACGGTCAGGGGTCAAGTGTTGTTACGGTCAGGTGTTGTTACGGTCAGGTGCTGTTACGGTCAGGGGTCAGGTGTTGTTATGGTCAGGTGCTGTTACAGTCAGGGGTCAGGTGCTGTTATGGTCAGGTGTTGTTACGGTCAGGGGTCAGGTGCTGTTACGGTCAGGTGTTGTTACGGTCAGGGGTCAGGTGTTGTTACGTCAGGTGTTGTTATGGTCAGGTGTTGTTATGGTCAGGTGTTGTTACAGTCAGGGGTCAGGTGCTGTTACAGTCAGGGGTCAGGTGCTGTTACGGTCAGGTGCTGTTACGATCAGGTGCTGTTATGGTCAGGTGTTGTTACAGTCAGGTGTTGTTACAGTCAGGTGTTGTTACGGTCAGGGGTCAGGTGCTGTTACGATCAGGTGTTGTTACGGTCAGGTGTTGTTACGGTCAGGGGTCAGGTGCTGTTATGGTCAGGTGTTGTTACGGTCAGGTGCTGTTACGGTCAGGGGTCAGGTGTTGTTAAGGTCAGGTGCTTTTACGGTCAGGTGTTGTTACGGTCAGGGGTCAGGTGTTGTTAAGGTCAGGGGTCAGGTGCTGTTATGGTCAGGGGTCAGGTGCTGTTACGGTAAGGTGCTGTTACGGTCAGGTGCTGTTACGGTCAGGTGTTGTTACGGTCAGGGGTCAGGTGTTGTTACGGTCAGGGGTCAGGTGCTGTTATGGTCAGGGGTCAGGTGCTGTTACGGTAAGGTGCTGTTACGGTCAGGTGCTGTTACTGTCAGGGGTCAGGTGTTGTTACGGTCAGGTGTTGTTACGGTCAGGGGTCAGGTGCTGTTACGGTCAGGTGCTGTTATGGTCAGGTGCTGTTACTGTCAGGGGTCAGGTGTTGTTACGGTCAGGTGCTGTTACGGTCAGGGGTCAGGTGTTGTTACGGTCAGGTGTTGTTACGGTCAGGTGTTGTTACGGTCAGGTGCTGTTATGGTCAGGTGCTGTTACGGTCAGGTGTTGTTACTGTCAGGGGTCAGGTGTTGTTACGGTCAGGTGCTGTTACTGTCAGGTGCTGTTACGGTCAGGAGTCAGGTGCTGTTACGGTCAGGTGTTGTTACGGTCAGGTGTTGTTACGGTCAGGGGTCAGGTGCTGTTACGGTCAGGTGCTGTTACGGTCAGGTGTTGTTACGGTCAGGTGCTGTTACTGTCAGGGGTCAGGTGTTGTTATGGTCAGGTGTTGTTACAGTCAGGGGTCAGGTGCTGTTACGGTCAGGTGTTGTTACGGTCAGGTGTTGTTACGGTCAGGGGTCAGGTGCTGTTATGGTCAGGTGTTGTTACGGTCAGGTGCTGTTACGGTCAGGTGCTGTTACAGTCAGGGGTCAGGTGTTGTTACGGTCAGGTGTTGTTACGGTCAGGTGCTGTTACAGTCAGGGGTCAGGTGTTGTTACGGACAGGTGCTGTTACGGTCAGGGGTCAGGTGTTGTTACGGTCAGGTGTTGTTACGGTCAGGTGTTGTTACGGTCAGGGGTCAGGTGTTGTTACGGTCAGGTGCTGTTATGGTCAGGTGCTGTTGCGGTCAGGTGTTGTTACTGTCAGGGGTCAGGTGTTGTTACGGTCAGGTGCTGTTACTGTCAGGGGTCAGGTGTTGTTACGGTCAGGTGCTGTTACGGTCAGGTGTTGTTACGGTCAGGGGTCAGGTGTTGTTACGGTCAGGTGCTGTTATGGTCAGGTGCTGTTACGGTCAGGTGTTGTTACTGTCAGGGGTCAGGTGTTGTTACGGTCAGGTGCTGTTACTGTCAGGGGTCAGGTGTTGTTACGGTCAGGTGCTGTTACGGTCAGGTGCTGTTACGGTCAGGTGCTGTTACGGTCAGGTGTTGTTACGGTCAGGTGCTATTACTGTCAGGGGTCAGGTGCTGTTACGGTCAGGTGTTGTTACGGTCAGGTGTTGTTACGGTCAGGGGTCAGGTGCTGTTACGGTCAGGTGCTGTTACGGTCAGGTGTTGTTACGGTCAGGTGTTGTTACGGTCAGGTGCTGTTACTGTCAGGGGTCAGGTGTTGTTAAGGTCAGGTGTTGTTAAGGTCAGGGGTCAGGTGCTGTTATGGTCAGGGGTCAGGTGCTGTTACGGTCAGGTGTTGTTACGGTCAGGTGCTGTTACGGTCAGGTGCTGTTACAGTCAGGGGTCAGGTGTTACGGTCAGGTGTTGTTACGGTCAGGGGTCAGGTGCTGTTACGGTCAGGTGTTGTTACGGTCAGGGGTCAGGTGTTGTTACGGTCAGGTGTTGTTACGGTCAGGGGTCAGGTGTTGTTACGGTCAGGTGTTGTTACGGTCAGGTGTTGTTACAGTCAGGGGTCAGGTGTTGTTACGGTCAGGTGTTGTTACGGTCAGGGGTCAGGTGCTGTTACGGTCAGGTGTTGTTACGGTCAGGGGTCAGGTGCTGTTACGATCAGGTGTTGTTACGGTCAGGTGTTGTTACGGTCAGGGGTCAGGTGTTGTTACAGTCAGGTGCTGTTACGGTCAGGGGTCAGGTGTTGTTAAGGTCAGGTGCTTTTACGGTCAGGTGTTGTTACGGTCAGGGGTCAGGTGTTGTTAAGGTCAGGGGTCAGGTGCTGTTATGGTCAGGGGTCAGGTGCTGTTACGGTAAGGTGCTGTTACGGTCAGGTGCTGTTACGGTCAGGTGTTGTTACGGTCAGGGGTCAGGTGTTGTTACGGTCAGGGGTCAGGTGCTGTTATGGTCAGGGGTCAGGTGCTGTTACGGTAAGGTGCTGTTACGGTCAGGTGCTGTTACTGTCAGGGGTCAGGTGTTGTTACGGTCAGGTGTTGTTACGGTCAGGGGTCAGGTGCTGTTACGGTCAGGTGCTGTTATGGTCAGGTGCTGTTACTGTCAGGGGTCAGGTGTTGTTATGGTCAGGTGCTGTTACGGTCAGGGGTCAGGTGTTGTTACGGTCAGGTGTTGTTACGGTCAGGTGTTGTTACGGTCAGGTGCTGTTATGGTCAGGTGCTGTTACGGTCAGGTGTTGTTACTGTCAGGGGTCAGGTGTTGTTACGGTCAGGTGCTGTTACTGTCAGGTGCTGTTACGGTCAGGAGTCAGGTGCTGTTACGGTCAGGTGTTGTTACGGTCAGGTGTTGTTACGGTCAGGGGTCAGGTGCTGTTACGGTCAGGTGCTGTTACGGTCAGGTGTTGTTACGGTCAGGTGCTGTTACTGTCAGGGGTCAGGTGTTGTTATGGTCAGGTGTTGTTACAGTCAGGGGTCAGGTGCTGTTACGGTCAGGTGTTGTTACGGTCAGGGGTCAGGTGCTGTTATGGTCAGGTGTTGTTACGGTCAGGTGCTGTTACGGTCAGGTGCTGTTACAGTCAGGGGTCAGGTGTTGTTACGGTCAGGTGTTGTTACGGTCAGGTGCTGTTACAGTCAGGGGTCAGGTGTTGTTACGGACAGGTGCTGTTACGGTCAGGGGTCAGATGTTGTTACGGTCAGGTGTTGTTACGGTCAGGTGTTGTTACGGTCAGGTGTTGTTACGGTCAGGGGTCAGGTGTTGTTACGGTCAGGTGCTGTTATGGTCAGGTGCTGTTACGGTCAGGTGTTGTTACTGTCAGGGGTCAGGTGTTGTTACGGTCAGGTGCTGTTACTGTCAGGGGTCAGGTGTTGTTACGGTCAGGTGCTGTTACGGTCAGGTGTTGTTACGGTCAGGGGTCAGGTGTTGTTACGGTCAGGTGCTGTTATGGTCAGGTGCTGTTACGGTCAGGTGTTGTTACTGTCAGGGGTCAGGTGTTGTTACGGTCAGGTGCTGTTACGGGTCAGGTGCTGTTACAGTCAGGGGTCAGGTGTTGTTACGGTCAGGGGTCAGGTGCTGTTACGGTCAGGTGCTGTTACGGTCAGGTGTTGTTACGGTCAGGTGCTGTTACGGTCAGGGGTCAGGTGCTGTTACGGTCAGGTGTTGTTACGGTCAGGTGTTGTTACGGTCAGGTGTTGTTACGGTCAGGTGCTGTTACTGTCAGGGGTCAGGTGTTGTTAAGGTCAGGTGTTGTTAAGGTCAGGGGTCAGGTGCTGTTATGGTCAGGGGTCAGGTGCTGTTACGGTCAGGTGTTGTTACGGTCAGGTGCTGTTACGGTCAGGTGCTGTTACAGTCAGGGGTCAGGTGTTACGGTCAGGTGTTGTTACGGTCAGGGGTCAGGTGCTGTTACGGTCAGGTGTTGTTACGGTCAGGGGTCAGGTGTTGTTACAATCAGGTGTTGTTACGGTCAGGGGTCAGGTGTTGTTATGGTCAGGTGTTGTTACGGTCAGGTGTTGTTACAGTCAGGGGTCAGGTGTTGTTACGGTCAGGTGTTGTTACGGTCAGGGGTCAGGTGCTGTTACGGTCAGGTGTTGTTACGGTCAGGGGTCAGGTGCTGTTACGGTCAGGTGTTGTTACGGTCAGGGGTCAGGTGTTGTTACGGTCAGGTGTTGTTACGGTCAGGTGTTGTTACAGTCAGGTGTTGTTACAGTCAGGGGTCAGGTGCTGTTACGGTCAGGTGTTGTTACGGTCAGGTTCTGTTACAGTCAGGGATCAGGTGTTGTTACGGTCAGGTGTTGTTACGGTCAGGGGTCAGGTGTTGTTCCGGTCAGGTGTTGTTACGGTCAGGGGTCAGGTGTTGTTACGGTCAGGTGTTGTTACGGTCAGCTGTTGTTACAGTCAGGGGTCAGGTGTTGTTACGGTCAGGTGTTGTTACGGTCAGGTGTTGTTACAGTCAGGGGTCAGGTGTTGTTACGGTCAGGTGTTGTTACGGTCAGGTGTTGTTACGGTCAGGGGTCAGGTGTTGTTACGGTCAGGTGTTGTTACGGTCAGGTGTTGTTACGGTCAGGGGTCAGGTGTTGTTACGGTCAGGTGTTGTTACGGTCAGGTGTTGTTACGGTCAGGGGTCAGGTGTTGTTACGGTCAGGTGTTGTTACGGTCAGGGGTCAGGTGTTGTTACGGTCAGGTGTTGTTACGGTCAGGTGTTGTTACAGTCAGGGGTCAGGTGTTGTTACGGTCAGGTGTTGTTACGGTCAGGTGTTGTTACGGTCAGGGGTCAGGTGTTGTTACGGTCAGGTGTTGTTACGGTCAGGGGTCAGGTGTTGTTACGGTCAGGGGTCAGGTGTTGTTACGGTCAGGTGTTGTTACGGTCAGGTGTTGTTACGGTCAGGGGTCAGGTGTTGTTACGGTCAGGTGTTGTTACGGTCAGGGGTCAGGTGTTGTTACGGTCAGGTGTTGTTACGGTCAGGGGTCAGGTGCTGTTACGGTCAGGTGTTGTTACGGTCAGGTGTTGTTACGGTCAGGGGTCAGGTACTGTTACGGTCAGGTGTTGTACCTTGGTCTCCTGTTGTTCTTCTTGTAGAAGTTGTTGTTCCTCGAGTTTCTCCAGAAGCATCTGCTCCTGACGCCGCCGCGCCTCATTCTCCTCCTCTGCCAACTGAAAAACACAAACTTTATAACTCCATCGCCGCACAAAACCTGTCTCCTGCTCCGCCAACTGCAGACAAAAAGAACTATCATAAATCCTCTATAAACCTGTGATCAATATTCAGGCATATTAGCAGCAGCAACAGTACGTGTAGCAGCTGTAGTAATGCTAATAGTACTTGTAGTAAGTAGTAGTAATAGTACAGCAGTAGAAGTAACAGTAGTACTACTATAGTATCAGTATTTCTGACCCTGTAGGCTTTGATGAATCGCACAAAAATGGGGAAGAACACAGAAGGAGGCATCGTCTTTGAACTCTCCCCGAAAAACTTCACCACGTCCTCGAACGCATCCTGAAGATACACAAGAAATCAGATTTAAGCCACAAAAATACACAAGAAATCAGATTTAAGCCACAAAAATACACAAGAAATCAGATTTAAGACACAAAAATACACAAGAAATCATAATTGTGGTTTCTAGCGATGTTCTGGAGCGGTTGTGGTTGTGGTTCTGGAGCAGTTGTGGTTGTGGTTGTGGAGCGGTTGTGGTTGTGGAGCGGTTGTGGTTGTGGTTCTGGAGCGGTTGTGGTTGTGGTTCTGGAGCGGTTGTGGTTGTGGTTCTGGAGCGGTTGTGGTTCTGGAGCAGTTGTAGTTGTGGTTCTGGAGCAGTTGTGGTTCTGGAGTGGTTCTGGTGTGGTTGTGGTTCTGGAGCGGTTCTGGTGTGGTTGTGGTTCTGGAGCGGTTATGGTTGTGGTTCTGGAGTGGTTGTGGTTCTGGAGCGGTTGTGGTTCTGGAGTGGTTGTGGTTCTGGAGCAGTTGTGGTTCTGGAGTGGTTCTGGTGTGGTTGTGGTTCTGGAGCGGTTCTGGTGTGGTTGTGGTTCTGGAGCGATTATGGTTGTGGTTCTGGAGTGGTTGTGGTTCTGGAGCGGTTGTGGTTCTGGAGCAGTTGTAGTTGTGGTTCTGGAGCAGTTGTGGTTCTGGAGTGGTTCTGGTGTGGTTGTGGTTCTGGAGCGGTTCTGGTGTGGTTGTGGTTCTGGAGCGGTTGTGGTTCTGGAGCGGTTGTGGTTCTGGAGTGGTTCTGGTGTGGTTGTGGTTCTGGAGCGGTTATGGTTGTGGTTCTGGAGTGGTTGTGGTTCTGGAGCAGTTGTGGTTCTGGAGCGGTTGTGGTTCTGGTGTGGTTGTGGTTCTGGAGCGGTTCTGGTGTGGTTGTGGTTCTGGAGCGATTATGGTTGTGGTTCTGGAGTGGTTGTGGTTCTGGAGCAGTTGTGGTTCTGGAGCAGTTGTGGTTCTGGAGCAGTTGTGGTTCTGGAGCGGTTCTGGAGCGGTTGTGGTTCTGGAGTGGTTCTGGTGTGGTTGTGGTTCTGGAGCGGTTGTGGTTCTGGAGCGGTTGTGGTTCTGGAGTGGTTCTGGTGTGGTTGTGGTTCTGGAGCGGTTATGGTTGTGGTTCTGGAGTGGTTGTGGTTCTGGAGCAGTTGTGGTTCTGGAGCGGTTGTGGTTCTGGAGTGGTTGTGGTTCTGGAGCGGTTGTGGTTCTGGAGTGGTTCTGGTGTGGTTCTGGAGCGGTTATGGTTGTGGTTCTGGAGTGGTTGTGGTTCTGGAGCAGTTGTGGTTCTGGAGCGGTTGTGGTTCTGGAGCGGTTGTGGTTCTGGAGCGGTTGTGGTTCTGGAGCGGTTATGGTTGTGGTTCTGGAGCGGTTGTGGTTCTGGAGCGGTTGTGGTTCTGGAGTGGTTCTGGTGTGGTTGTGGTTCTGGAGCGGTTGTGGTTCTGGAGTGGTTCTGGTGTGGTTGTGGTTCTGGAGCGGTTCTGGTGTGGTTGTGGTTCTGGAGCGGTTGTGGTTCTGGAGCGGTTGTGGTTCTGGAGTGGTTCTGGTGTGGTTGTGGTTCTGGAGCGGTTATGGTTGTGGTTCTGGAGTGGTTGTGGTTCTGGAGCAGTTGTGGTTCTGGAGTGGTTCTGGTGTGGTTGTGGTTCTGGAGCGGTTCTGGTGTGGTTGTGGTTCTGGAGCGGTTATGGTTGTGGTTCTGGAGTGGTTGTGGTTCTGGAGCGGTTGTGGTTCTGGAGTGGTTGTGGTTCTGGAGCAGTTGTGGTTCTGGAGTGGTTCTGGTGTGGTTGTGGTTCTGGAGCGGTTCTGGTGTGGTTGTGGTTCTGGAGCGATTATGGTTGTGGTTCTGGAGTGGTTGTGGTTCTGGAGCGGTTGTGGTTCTGGAGCAGTTGTGGTTCTGGTGTGGTTGTGGTTCTGGTGTGGTTCTGGTGTGGTGGTGGTTCTGGAGCGGTTCTGGTGTGGTTGTGGTTCTGGAGCGATTATGGTTGTGGTTCTGGAGTGGTTGTGGTTCTGGAGCGGTTGTGGTTCTGGAGCAGTTGTGGTTCTGGAGCAGTTGTGGTTCTGGAGCGGTTCTGGAGCGGTTGTGGTTCTGGAGTGGTTCTGGTGTGGTTGTGGTTCTGGAGCGGTTGTGGTTCTGGAGCGGTTGTGGTTCTGGAGTGGTTCTGGTGTGGTTGTGGTTCTGGAGCGGTTATGGTTGTGGTTCTGGAGTGGTTGTGGTTCTGGAGCGGTTGTGGTTCTGGAGCAGTTGTGGTTCTGGTGTGGTTGTGGTTCTGGTGTGGTTCTGGAGTGGTTGTGGTTCTGGAGCAGTTGTGGTTCTGGAGTGGTTCTGGTGTGGTTGTGGTTCTGGAGCGGTTATGGTTGTGGTTCTGGAGCGGTTGTGGTTCTGGAGTGGTTGTGGTTCTGGAGTGGTTCTGGTGTGGTTGCGGTTGTGGTTCTGGAGTGGTTCTGGTGTGGTTGCGGTTGTGGTTCTGGAGTGGTTCTGGTGTGGTTGTGGTTCTGGAGCGGTTCTGGTGTGGTTGTGGTTCTGGAGCGGTTGTGGTTCTGGAGCGGTTGTGGTTCTGGAGTGGTTCTGGTGTGGTTGTGGTTCTGGAGCGGTTATGGTTGTGGTTCTGGAGTGGTTGTGGTTCTGGAGCAGTTGTGGTTCTGGAGTGGTTCTGGTGTGGTTGTGGTTCTGGAGCGGTTCTGGTGTGGTTGTGGTTCTGGAGCGGTTATGGTTGTGGTTCTGGAGTGGTTGTGGTTCTGGAGCGGTTGTGGTTCTGGAGTGGTTGTGGTTCTGGAGCAGTTGTGGTTCTGGAGTGGTTCTGGTGTGGTTGTGGTTCTGGAGCGGTTCTGGTGTGGTTGTGGTTCTGGAGCGATTATGGTTGTGGTTCTGGAGTGGTTGTGGTTCTGGAGCGGTTGTGGTTCTGGAGCAGTTGTGGTTCTGGTGTGGTTGTGGTTCTGGTGTGGTTCTGGTGTGGTGGTGGTTCTGGAGCGGTTATGGTTGTGGTTCTGGAGCGGTTGTGGTTCTGGAGCGGTTGTGGTTCTGGAGCGGTTGTGGTTCTGGAGTGGTTGTGGTTCTGGTGTGGTTCTGGAGCGGTTGTGGTTCTGGAGCAGTTGTGGTTCTGGTGTGGTTGTGGTTCTGGAGTGGTTCTGGTGTGGTTGTGGTTCTGGAGCGGTTCTGGTGTGGTTGTGGTTCTGGAGTGGTTGTGGTTCTGGAGCGGTTGTGGTTCTGGTGTGGTTGTGGTTCTGGAGTGGTTCTGGTGTGGTGGTGGTTCTGGAGCGGTTATGGTTGTGGTTCTGGAGCGGTTGTGGTTCTGGAGTGGTTGTGGTTCTGGAGTGGTTCTGGTGTGGTTGCGGTTGTGGTTCTGGTGTGGGTTTGGTGTGGTTGCGGTTGTGGTTCTGGAGTGGTTGTGGTTCTGGAGCGGTTGTGGTTCTGGAGTGGTTGTGGTTCTGGAGCAGTTGTGGTTCTGGAGTGGTTCTGGTGTGGTTGTGGTTCTGGAGCGGTTCTGGTGTGGTTGTGGTTCTGGAGCGATTATGGTTGTGGTTCTGGAGTGGTTGTGGTTCTGGAGCGGTTGTGGTTCTGGAGCAGTTGTGGTTCTGGTGTGGTTGTGGTTCTGGTGTGGTTCTGGTGTGGTGGTGGTTCTGGAGCGGTTATGGTTGTGGTTCTGGAGCGGTTGTGGTTCTGGAGTGGTTGTGGTTCTGGAGTGGTTCTGGTGTGGTTGCGGTTGTGGTTCTGGTGTGGGTTTGGTTCAGGTGTTGGAGGTTGTCGTACCTGAGCGATCCGCGCGTCCTCCTGCAGCTTCTGGAGTCTGGTCTCGTTCCTGGAGATGAAGTCCTTGAGTGTGGCGTTGTGGCTGACGCTGAACTCTCTCCAGGTGAGCTCCATCCCCCTCTGCAGGTCCTTCACGTCCGACAGCACATTCTCCAGGCTCACTGAGACAGCCAGATGCCCTCCCATTACACATCATACTCCCACATGGGGTCATTCTACAGTCCCTGCGCTCTGATTGGCCTGTTTAAACGCTCCCTGCGCTCTGATTGGCCTGTTTAAACGCTCCTTGCGCCCTGATTGGCCTGTTTAAATGCTCTGTGCTCTGATTGGCATGTTTAAACACTCTGCACCCTGATTGGCCTGTTTAAACACTCTGTGCTCTGATTGGCCTGTTTAAACGCTCCTTGCACTCTGATTGGCCTGTTTAAATGCTCTGTGCTCTGATTGGCCTGTTTAAACACTCTGCACCCTGATTGGCCTGTTTAAACGCTCCTTGCACTCTGATTGGCCTGTTTAAACGCTCTGCGCCCTGATTGGCCTGTTTAAACGCTCCTTGCACTCTGATTGGCCTGTTTAAACACTCTGCGCTCTGATTGGCCTGTTTAAACGCTCCCTGCGCTCTGATTGGCCTGTTTAAACACTCCCTGCGCTCTGATTGGCCTGTTTAAACACTCTGCGCTCTGATTGGCCTGTTTAAACACTCTGCGCTCTGATTGGCCTGTTTAAACGCTCCCTGCGCTCTGATTGGCCTGTTTAAACACTCCCTGCGCTCTGATTGGCCTGTTTAAACGCTCCCTGCGCTCTGATTGGCCTGTTTAAACACTCTGCGCTCTGATTGGCCTGTTTAAACGCTCCCTGCGCTCTGATTGGCCTGTTTAAACACTCTGCGCTCTGATTGGCCTGTTTAAACGCTCCTTGCGCCCTGATTGGCCTGTTTAAACGCTCCTTGCGCCCTGATTGGCCTGTTTAAACACTCTGCGCTCTGATTGGCCTGTTTAAACGCTCCTTGCGCTCTGATTGGCCTGTTTAAACACTCTGCGCTCTGATTGGCCTGTTTAAACACTCTGCGCTCTGATTGGCCTGTTTAAACACTCTGCGCTCTGATTGGCCTGTTTAAACACTCTGCGCTCTGATTGGCCTGTTTAAACACTCTGCGCTCTGATTGGCCTGTTTAAACACTCTGCGCTCTGATTGGTTACCTGCGGCAGCCTTGTCCACGTAGTGCAGCTCGTTGTAGAACGGCGCCACCGTGGGGTATTTCTCCTGAACTACGTTTGAGATGTAGTGAAGCAGAGTCTGGGTCCGGTCCGTGGACTTGGTCTCCAACAACTGAGGACACAGAAGAGAAACGGGTACAGGCGGGTACAGGCGGGTACAGGCGGGTACAGGCGGGTACAGGCGGGTACACGCGGGTACACGCGGGTACACAGGTACAGGCAGATACACAGGTACAGGCGGGTACAGGCGGGTACACGCGGGTACACAGGTACAGGCAGATACACAGGTACAGGCGGGTACAGGCGGGTACAGGCGGGTACACGCGGGTACAGGCGGGTACACGCGGGTACAGGCGGGTACAGGCGGGTACACGCGGGTACACGCGGGTACACAGGTACAGGCGGGTACACGCGGGTACACGCGGGTACAGGCGGGTACACAGGTACAGGCAGATACACAGGTACAGGCGGGTACAGGCGGGTACACGCGGGTACAGGCGGGTACAGGCGGGTACAGGCGGGTACAGGCGGGTACAGGCGGGTACACAGGTACAGGCGGGTACACACGGGTACACACGGGTACACACGGGTACACAGGTACAGGCGGGTACACGCGGGCACAGGCGGGTACAGGCGGGTACACGCGGGTACACATTTACACACACTCACCAGGTCCAGGCTCTGGAGTTTGAAGCCGTAAACTGCTCCTCGTTTGCTGCTGTTCATGTAGTTCCCCAACGCCAGAATGATCTGAAGACCAGACCCAGGTTAGACCAGAACCAGGACTAGACCAGGACTAGACCAGGACTAGACCAGGACTAGACCAGGACTACACCAGGACTAGACCAGGACTAAACCAGGACTAGACCAGGACTAGACCAGGACTAGACCAGGATTAGACCAGGACTAGACCAGGACTAAACCAGGATTAGACGAGGACTAGACCAGGACTAGACCAGGATTAGACCAGGACTAGACCAGGACTAGACCAGGACTAGACCAGGACTAGACCAGGACTAGACCAGGATTAGACCAGGACTAGACCAGGACTAAACCAGGACTAGACCAGGACTAGACCAGGACTAGACCAGGACTAGACCAGGACTAGACCAGGATTAGACCAGGACTAGACCAGGACTAGACCAGGACTAGACCAGGACTAGACCAGGACTAGACCAGGACTAGACCAGGACTAGACCAGGATTAGACCAGGACTAGACCAGGACTAGACCAGGACTAAACCAGGACTAGACCAGGAGTAGACCAGGACTAGACCAGGACTAGACCAGGACTAAACCAGGATTAGACCAGGACTAGACCAGGACTAAACCAGGATTAGACCAGGACTAAACCAGGATTAGACCAGGACTAAATCAGGACTAGACCAGGACTAGACCAGGACTAAACCAGGACTAAACCAGGACTAAACCAGGACTAAACCAGGACTCACCTCGAGGATCTTCTTGAGTTTCTGGGAGGACTTAATGGAAACTGAAGCTGCGATCATGGCGTGAAGTTGCTGCAAAAAGAAAATGTGTCAGAAAAGAGTCACTTCTGCTGCTACAGTACTACTACAGTACTACTACAGTACTACTACAGTACTACTACAGTACTACTACAGTACTACTACAGTACTACTACAATACTACTACAGTACTACTACAGTACTACTACAGTACTACTACAGTACTACTACAGTACTACTGCAGAAGTCGTAGTCAGTAGTTTTAGTGGTGAAAAGTTCCCCATGTGGTGGTCATGTTATGTGGGGAGTTGGTTGGTTCTCGTTCTAGTTCTAGTTCTAGTTGTAATTCTCGCTCAGGTGTTACCGGCGTGAGCATGTGCTCGTTGGTTCTAGTTCTAGTTCTGGTTCTAGTTGTAGTTCTAGTTGTAGTTCTCGCTCCGGTGTTACCGGCGTGAGCATGTGCACGTTGGTTCTAGTTCTAGTTCTAGTTCTAGTTGTAGTTCTAGTTGTAGTTCTCGTTCCGGTGTTACCGGCGTGAGCATGTGCATGTTGGTTCTAGTTCTAGTTCTAGTTCTAGTTCTCGTTCTAGTTGTAGTTCTAGTTGTAGTTCTCGCTCCGGTGTTACCGGCGTGAGCATGTGCACGTTGGTTCTAGTTCTAGTTCTAGTTCTAGTTGTAGTTCTCGCTCCGGGGTTACCGGCGTGAGCATGTGCTCGTTGGTTCTAGTTCTAGTTCTAGTTGTAGTTCTCGTTCCGGTGTTACCGGCGTGAGCATGTGCTCGTTGGTTCTAGTTCTAGTTCTAGTTGTAGTTCTCGTTCCGGTGTTACCGGCGTGAGCATGTGGTCGTTGGTTCTAGTTCTAGCTCTAGTTCTAGTTGTAGTTCTCGCTCCGGTGTTACCGGCGTGAGCATGTGCTCGTTGGTTCTAGTTCTAGTTCTAGTTGTAGTTCTCGTTCCGGTGTTACCGGCGTGAGCATGTGCTCGTTGGTTCTAGTTCTAGTTCTAGTTGTAGTTCTCGTTCCGGTGTTACCGGCGTGAGCATGTGCACGTTGGTTCTAGTTCTAGTTCTAGTTGTAGTTCTCGCTCCGGTGTTACCGGCGTGAGCATGTGCATGTTGGTTCTAGTTCTAGTTCTCGTTCTCATTCTAGTTCTAGTTGTATTTGTAGTTCTCGCTCCGGTGTTACCGGCGTGAGCATGTGCACGTTGGTTCTAGTTCTAGTTCTAGTTGTAGTTGTAGTTCTAGTTGTAGTTCTCGTTCCGGTGTTACCGGCATGAGCATGTGCACGTTGGTTCTAGTTCTAGTTCTAGTTGTAGTTGTAGTTGTAGTTCTCGTTCCGGTGTTACCGGCGTGAGCATGTGCATGTTGGTTCTAGTTCTAGTTCTAGTTCTAGTTCTCGTTCTAGTTGTAGTTCTAGTTGTAGTTCTCGCTCCGGTGTTACCGGCGTGAGCATGTGCATGTTGGTTCTAGTTCTAGTTCTAGTTCTCGTTCTAGTTGTAGTTCTAGTTGTAGTTCTCGCTCCGGGGTTACCGGCGTGAGCATGTGCCCGTTGGTTCTAGTTCTAGTTCTAGTTGTAGTTGTAGTTCTCGCTCCGGGGTTACCGGCGTGAGCATGTGCTCGTTGGTTCTAGTTCTAGTTCTAGTTGTAGTTGTAGTTCTCGTTCCGGTGTTACCGGCGTGAGCATGTGCTCGTTGGTTCTAGTTCTAGCTCTAGTTGTAGTTGTAGTTCTCGCTCCGGTGTTACCGGCGTGAGCATGTGGTCGTTGGTTCTAGTTCTAGCTCTAGTTCTAGTTGTAGTTCTCGCTCCGGTGTTACCGGCGTGAGCATGTGCTCGTTGGTTCTAGTTCTAGTTCTAGTTGTAGTTCTCGTTCCGGTGTTACCGGCGTGAGCATGTGGTCGTTGGTTCTAGTTCTAGCTCTAGTTCTAGTTGTAGTTCTCGCTCCGGTGTTACCGGCGTGAGCATGTGCACGTTGGTTCTAGTTCTAGTTCTAGTTGTAGTTCTCGCTCCGGTGTTACCGGCGTGAGCATGTGCACGTTGGTTCTAGTTCTAGTTCTAGTTGTAGTTCTAGTTGTAGTTCTAGTTGTAGTTCTCGCTCCGGTGTTACCGGCGTGAGCATGTGCACGTTGGTTCTAGTTCTAGTTCTAGTTGTAGTTCTAGTTGTAGTTCTAGTTGTAGTTCTCGCTCCGGTGTTACCGGCGTGAGCATGTGCACGTTGGTTCTAGTTCTAGTTCTAGTTCTCGTTCTAGTTCTCGTTCTAGTTGTAGTTCTCGCTCCAGTGTTACCGGCGTGAGCATGTGCACATTGGTTCTAGTTCTAGTTCTAGTTCTAGTTCTAGTTCTAGTTCTAGTTCTCGTTCCGGGGTTACCGGCGTGAGCATGTGCACGTTGGTTCTAGTTCTAGTTCTAGTTCTAGTTGTAGTTCTCGCTCCGGTGTTACCGGCGTGAGCATGTGCACATTGGTTCTCGTTCTAGTTCTCGTTCTAGTTGTAGTTCTCGCTCCAGTGTTACCGGCGTGAGCATGTGCTCGTTGGTTCTAGTTCTAGTTCTAGTTCTAGTTGTAGTTGTAGTTCTAGTTGTAGTTCTCGTTCCGGGGTTACCGGCGTGAGCATGTGCACGTTGGTTCTAGTTCTAGTTCTAGTTCTAGTTCTCGTTCCGGGGTTACCGGCGTGAGCATGTGCACGTTGGTTCTAGTTCTAGTTCTAGTTGTAGTTCTCGCTCCGGTGTTACCGGCGTGAGCATGTGCACATTGGTTCTCGTTCTAGTTCTCGTTCTAGTTGTAGTTCTCGTTCCGGGGTTACCGGCGTGAGCATGTGCACGTTGGTTCTAGTTCTAGTTCTAGTTGTAGTTCTCGCTCCGGTGTTACCGGCGTGAGCATGTGCACGTTGGTTCTAGTTCTAGTTCTAGTTCTAGTTCTCGCTCCAGTGTTACCGGCGTGAGCATGTGCTCGTTGGTTCTAGTTCTAGTTCTAGTTGTAGTTGTAGTTCTAGTTGTAGTTCTCGCTCCGGGGTTACCGGCGTGAGCATGTGCTCGTTGGTTCTAGCTCTAGTTCTAGCTCTAGTTCTCGTTCCGGTGTTACCGGCGTGAGCATGTGCACGTTGGTTCTAGTTCTAGTTCTAGTTGTAGTTCTAGTTCTCGTTCCGGTGTTACCGGCGTGAGCATGTGCACGTTGGTTCTAGTTCTAGTTCTAGTTGTAGTTGTAGTTCTAGTTGTAGTTCTCGTTCCGGTGTTACCGGCGTGAGCATGTGGTCGTTGGTTCTAGTTCTAGTTCTAGTTGTAGTTCTCGTTCCGGTGTTACCGGCGTGAGCATGTGCACGTTGGTTCTAGCTCTAGTTCTAGTTGTAGTTCTCGTTCCGGGGTTACCGGCGTGAGCATGTGCTCGTTGGTTCTAGTTCTAGTTCTAGTTGTAGTTCTCGTTCCGGTGTTACCGGCGTGAGCATGTGGTCGTTGGTTCTAGTTCTAGTTCTAGTTCTAGTTCTAGTTCTAGTTCTAGTTCTAGTTCTCGTTCCGGGGTTACCGGCGTGAGCATGTGCACGTTGGTTCTAGCTCTAGTTCTAGTTGTAGTTCTCGCTCCAGTGTTACCGGCGTGAGCATGTGCACATTGGTTCTAGTTCTAGTTCTAGTTCTAGTTCTAGTTCTAGCTCTAGTTCTCGCTCCGGGGTTACCGGCGTGAGCATGTGCACGTTGGTTCTGGTTCTAGTTCTAGTTCTAGTTGTAGTTCTCGCTCCGGGGTTACCGGCGTGAGCATGTGCACGTTGGTTCTAGTTCTAGTTCTAGTTGTAGTTCTCGTTCCGGGGTTACCGGCGTGAGCATGTGCACGTTGGTTCTAGTTCTAGCTCTAGTTCTCGTTCCGGGGTTACCGGCGTGAGCATGTGCACGTTGGTTCTAGTTCTAGTTGTAGTTCTCGTTCCGGGGTTACCGGCGTGAGCATGTGCACGTTGTCGCCGAAGTTCCCCATGAACGTCAGGATGGGCATCTTCTGGCTGAGCCGCTCGATGCGGCTGAACTGCAGCATGAAGCGGTCCTCGTGGCTCAGGTTCTCCGCAGGTTTCCGGTCCCTCTCGTACTGACGCAGAACCTTCACCTCTGCCTCTGTGGGCAGGAACCTCATCAGGCACTCCACAAAGTCCACACGCACCGTACGCAGGTCCAACCTACGGGCAGGGGCGGCAGGGGCGGCAGGGGCAGGAGGGGCAGGAGGGGCAGGGGCGGCAGGAGGGGCAGGGGCGGCAGGAGGGGCAGGAGGGGCAGGGGCGGCAGGAGGGGCAGGGGCGGCAGGAGGGGCAGGAGCAGACAGGAGGGGCAGGAGCAGACAGGAGGGGCAGGAACAGACAGGAGGGGCAGGGGCGGCAGGAGGGGCAGGAGGGGCAGGGGTGGCAGGGGCAGGAGCAAACAGGAGGGGCAGGAGCAGACAGGAGGGGCAGGAACAGACAGGAGGGGCAGGAGCAGACAGGAGGGGCAGGAGCAGACAGGAGGGGCAGGAGCAGACAGGAGGGGCAGGAGCAGACAGGAGGGGCAGGAGCAGACAGGAGGGGCAGGAGCAGACAGGAGGGGCAGGAACAGAAAACAGAATATTTGAGTTTTAACCAGGAAAAAGAGGAAAAGTGTGAGCCGAGCCTGACAGACTAAAGCCAGGATCCACCTGCAGGAGCCCGGGGCCAACGGGGACAGAACCCTAACCCAGACGGGCACAGGGTGGTACTCACGTCTGTATGGCCCTGCAGTGCCTTGCTCAGTGGCACAGGGTGGTACTCACGTCTGTATGGCCCTGCAGTGCCTTGCTCAGTGGCACAGGGTGGTACTCACGTCTGTATGGCCCTGCAGTGCCTTGCTCAGTGGCACAGGGTGGTACTCACGTCTGTATGGCCCTGCAGTGCCTTGCTCAGTGGCACAGGGTGGTGCTCACGTCTGTATGGCCCTGCAGTGCCTTGCTCAGTGGCACAGGGTGGTGCTCACGTCTGTATGGCCCTGCAGTGCCTTGCTCAGTGGCACAGGGTGGTACTCACGTCTGTATGGCCCTGCAGTGCCTTGCTCAGTGGCACAGGGTGGTGCTCACGTCTGTATGGCCCTGCAGTGCCTTGCTCAGTGGCACAGGGTGGTACTCACGTCTGTATGGCCCTGCAGTGCCTTGCTCAGTGGCACAGGGTGGTGCTCACGTCTGTATGGCCCTGCAGTGCCTTGCTCAGTGGCACAGGGTGGTGCTCACGTCTGTATGGCCCTGCAGTGCCTTGCTCAGTGGCACAGGGTGGTGCTCACGTCTGTATGGCCCTGCAGTGCCTTGCTCGGTGGCACAGGGTGGTGCTCACGTCTGTATGGCCCTGCAGTGCCTTGCTCAGTGGCACAGGGTGGTACTCACGTCTGTATGGCCCTGCAGTGCCTTGCTCAGTGGCACAGGGTGGTACTCACGTCTGTATGGCCCTGCAGATGGCGTCGCCGCTCTGCCCGGCCTTCCTCAGCGTAATCGCAAGGTTCTTGGCGCGATTCGCCTCCAGCAGAGACACTTTGGAGACGTTCTGAGGAACTTTCTGCCGGGACAGAGTCAGATCCACGGCCGGACCCTGAGCTTTGGTCTTAAACAGGTCCTCAAACTGCTCCATGTTCAGCTCCTGAAAACACGCGGAAAACATGTGGAACACACGCTACACAAGCTACACACGCTACACACAAGCTACACACGCTACACACGCTACACACACGCTACACACACGCTACACACGCTACACACAAGCTACACACACGCTACACACACGCTACACACGCTACACACAAGCTACACATGCTACACACAAGCTACACACAAGCTACACACGCTACACACAAGCTACACACAAGCTACACACGCTACACACAAGCTACACAAGCTACACACGCTACACACGCTACACACAAGCTACACATGCTACACACAAGCTACACACAAGCTACACACGCTACACACAAGCTACACACAAGCTACACACGCTACACACAAGCTACACACAAGCTACACACGCTACACACAAGCTACACATGCTACACACAAGCTACACACGCTACACACAAGCTACACACACGCTACACACGCTACACACAAGCTACACAAGCTACACACAAGCTACACACGCTACACAAGCTACACACGCTACACACAAGCTACACACACGCTACACACACGCTACACACACGCTACACAAGCTACACACACGGTACACACGCTACACACGCTACACACAAGCTACACACACGCTACACACGCTACACAAGCTACACACAAGCTACACACGCTACACACACGCTACACACGCTACACACACGCTACACACGCTACACACAAGCTACACACGCTACACACAAGCTACACACGCTACACACGCTACACAAGCTACACACAAGCTACACACAAGCTACACACAAGCTACACACGCTACACACAAGCTACACACACGCTACACACAAGCTACACACACGCTACACACGCTACACAAGCTACACACACGGTACACACGCTACACACGCTACACACACGCTACACACGCTACACAAGCTACACACAAGCTACACACGCTACACACAAGCTACACACGCTACACACAAGCTACACACGCTACACACAAGCTACACAAGCTACACACGCTACACACAAGCTACACACACGCTACACACACGCTACACACAAGCTACACACACGCTGCACACGCTACACAAGCTACACACAAGCTACACACACGCTACACACAAGCTACACACAAGCTACACACACGGTACACACGCTACACACGCTACACACAAGCTACACACACGCTACACACACTACACACGCTACACACAAGCTACACACACGCTACACACGCTACACAAGCTACACACGCTACACACAAGCTACACACGCTACACACAAGCTACACACGCTACACAAGCTACACACGCTACACACAAGCTACACACGCTACACACAAGCTACACACACGCTACACACGCTACAAACACGCTACACAAGCTACACACGCTACACACAAGCTACACACGCTACACACAATACACGACACTACACACACACTACACAAGCTACACACACTACAAACACGCTACACACACGCTACACACAATACACACGCTACACACACTACACACACTACACACAAGCTACACACAAGCTACACACAATACACGACACTACACACGCTCTACACACGCTACACACGCTACACACACGCTACACACACAACACGACATTACACACAAGCTACACACGCGATACAAGCTACACACGCTACACACACTACACACACTACGCACGCTACACACGCTACACACATGCTACACATGTGCTACACACGCTACACACACGCTACACACAATACACGACACTACACACACTACACACGCTACACACACGCTACACACGCTACACACACACTACACATGCTCTACACACACTACACACGCTACACACAATACACGACACTACACACACGCTACACACGCTCTACACATGCTACACACAATACACGACACTACACACGCTCTACACACGCTACACACACGCTACACACACTACACACAAGCTAAATACACACTACACACACGCTCTACACACGCTCTACACACACGCTACACACGCTACACGACACTACACACGCTACAAACACGCTACACACAATACACAACACTACACACGCTACACATGCTCTACACACACTACACATGCTCTACACACGCTACACACATGCTACACATGCTCTACACACGCTACACATGCTCTACACACACTACACATGCTACACATGCTCTACACACGCTACACATGCTCTACACACACTACACACACGCTACACACACGCTACACACACTACACATGCTACACATGCTCTACACACATGCTACACATGCTCTACACACACTACACATGCTCTACACACACTACACATGCTACACATGCTCTACACACATGCTACACATGCTCTACACACACTACACATGCTCTACACACACTACACATGCTCTACACACACTACACATGCTACACATGCTCTACACACATGCTACACATGCTCTACACACACTACACATGCTCTACACACACTACACATGCTCTACACACACTACACATGCTACACATGCTCTACACACATGCTACACATGCTCTACACAAACTACACATGCTCTACACACGCTACACATGCTCTACACACGCTACACACACGCTACACATGCTCTACACACGCTACACATGCTCTACACACGCTACACACACGCTACAATGCTCTACACACGCTACACACACGCTACACACACTACACATGCTACACATGCTCTACACACATGCTACACATGCTCTACACACACTACACATGCTCTACACACGCTACACATGCTCTACACATGCTACACACACGCTACACATGCTCTACACACGCTACACACACGCTACACACACTACACACGCTACACATGCTCTACACACACTACACACACGCTACACACACGCTACACACACTACACATGCTACACATGCTCTACACACATGCTACACATGCTCTACACACACTACACATGCTCTACACACACTACACATGCTACACATGCTCTACACACATGCTACACATGCTCTACACACACTACACATGCTCTACACACGCTACACATGCTCTACACATGCTACACACACGCTACACATGCTCTACACACGCTACACATGCTCTACACACGCTACACACACGCTACACATGCTCTACACACGCTACACATGCTCTACACACACTACACATGCTACACATGCTCTACACACGCTACACATGCTCTACACACACTACACACACGCTACACACACGCTACACACACTACACATGCTACACATGCTCTACACACATGCTACACATGCTCTACACACACTACACATGCTCTACACACACTACACATGCTACACATGCTCTACACACGCTACACATGCTCTACACACACTACACACACGCTACACACACTACACATGCTACACATGCTCTACACATGCTACACATGCTCTACACACATGCTACACATGCTCTACACACACTACACATGCTCTACACACACTACACATGCTCTACACACACTACACATGCTACACATGCTCTACACACATGCTACACATGCTCTACACACACTACACATGCTCTACACACGCTACACATGCTCTACACACGCTACACACACGCTACACATGCTCTACACACGCTACACATGCTCTACACACGCTACACACACGCTACAATGCTCTACACACGCTACACACACGCTACACACACTACACATGCTACACATGCTCTACACACATGCTACACATGCTCTACACACACTACACATGCTCTACACACACTACACATGCTCTACACACGCTACACATGCTCTACACACGCTACACACACGCTACACATGCTCTACACATGCTACACACACGCTACACACACTACACATGCTACACATGCTCTACACACGCTACACATGCTCTACACACACTACACACACGCTACACACACGCTACACACACTACACATGCTACACATGCTCTACACATGCTACACATGCTCTACACACACTACACACGCTACACACGCTATACATGCTCTACACACACTACACATGCTCTACACACGCTACACATGCTCTACACACACTACACACAGGCTACACACGATACGCACACGCTACACACATGCTACACACACTCTACACACAATACACACGCTACACACGCTACACACGCCACTCACACGCTACACACACGCTACACATGCTACACACGTTACACACACACGGTACACACACTCACTACACACACGCTACGCACTTGGTGGGAGGGGTCAGGCGGTGGGAGGGGTCAGGTGGTGGGAGGAGTCAGGTGGGGGCGGGGTTACCTGCAGGATGGACTCGTCGTCGATGTCGTTGAACACCGTTCCATTGATCTGACTCGGCTTCAGGGCGACCCAGTTCAGAACCGGCATCCGGAACTTGGTCTGGATCGGCTTCTTTATCTTCACCGCTGCAACACAAAGAGTCAGATGCCCTCTCTGTGTGTCAGATGCCCTCCCCGTGTGTCAGATGCCCTCCCCGTGTGTCAGATGCCCTCCCCCTGTGTCAGATGCCCTCCCTGTGTGTCAGATGCCCTCCCTGTGTGTCAGATGCCCTCCCTCTGTGTCAGATGCCCTCCCCGTGTGTCAGATGCCCTCTCTGTGTGTCAGATGCCCTCCCTGTGTGTCAGATGCCCTCCCTGTGTCAGATGCCCTCCCCCTGTGTCAGATGCCCTCCCTGTGTGTCAGATGCCCTCCCTGTGTGTCAGATGCCCTCCCTCTGTGTCAGATGCCCTCCCCGTGTGTCAGATGCCCTCTCTGTGTGTCAGATGCCCTCCCTGTGTGTCAGATGCCCTCCCTGTGTGTCAGATGCCCTCCCTGTGTGTCAGATGCCCTCCCCCTGTGTCAGATGCCCTCCCTGTGTGTCAGATGCCCTCTCTGTGTGTCAGATGCCCTCCCGTCCTCCGTTATAAAAATTTAAACTTACAGAACAACTTCAGGGGTCCATCTGCAAGAAAACAGAACCAAGTAAGAACCAGGACTAAACCAGGACTAAACCAGGACTAAACCAGGACTAAACCAGGACTGAACCAGGACTGAACCAGGACTAAACCAGGACTGAACCAGGACTAAACCAGGACTAAACCAGGACTGAACCAGGACTGAACCAGGACTAAACCAGGACTGAACCAGGACTAGACCAGGACTAAACCAGGACTAAACCAGGACTAAACCAGGACTAAACCAGGACTGAACCAGGACTGAACCAGGACTGAACCAGGACTAGACCAGGACTAAACCAGGACTAAACCAGGACTAAACCAGGACTGAACCAGGACTAGACCAGGACTAAACCAGGACTGAACCAGG
Source organism: Odontamblyopus lacepedii (assembly GCA_034769755.1). NCBI lineage: Eukaryota > Metazoa > Chordata > Actinopteri > Gobiiformes > Gobiidae > Odontamblyopus > Odontamblyopus lacepedii. The sequence continues at coordinate 431,779 of CM068366.1, forward strand.
ACTAGACCAGGACTAAACCAGGTCTAAACCAGGACTAAACCAGGACTAAACCAGGACTAAACCAGGACTGAACCAGGACTGGACCAGGACTAGACAGGACTAAACCAGGACTAGACAGGACTAAACCAGGACTAAACCAGGACTAGACCAGGACTAGACCAGGACTAAACCAGGACTAAACCAGGACTAGACCAGGACTAGACCAGGACTAAACCAGGACTGAACCAGGACTGAACCAGGACTAAACCAGGACTGAACCAGGACTAAACCAGAACCTGCGAGTCCGGAGCTGAAGATCACCGTCGGCGCTCCTGTCCCAGGGAGGGGCGGAGCTACAGGCGGAGGGGGCGGGGCCATGGGGGCGTGGCTTGAGAGCTCACTGGTTCTGCAGGGCGGAGGGGGCGGGGCCGGGGGAAGCGTCAGGGGAGAGGGAGGAGGGGGCGGAGCCGGAGGGGGCGGGTACGGGCCGTTCGACACTGAGAGAGAGAGAGAGAGGGTTAAGGTTCTCCCGTAGAACACAGACGTGTTCTCCTCTAGAACAGACGTGTTCTCCCGTAGAACACAGACGTGTTCTCCTCTAGAACAGACGTGTTCTCCTCTAGAACAGACGTGTTCTCCCGTAGAACACAGACGTGTTCTCCCGTAGAACACAGACGTGTTCTCCTCTAGAACAGACGTGTTCTCCCGTAGAACACAGACGTGTTCTCCTCTAGAACAGACGTGTTCTCCCGTAGAACACAGACGTGTTCTCCTCTAGAACAGACGTGTTCTCCCGTAGAACACAGACGTGTTCTCCTCTAGAACAGACATGTTCTCCTCTAGAACAGACGTGTTCTCCCGTAGAACACAGACGTGTTCTCCCGTAGAACACAGACGTGTTCTCCTCTAGAACACAGACGTGTTCTCCTCTAGAACAGACGTGTTCTCCTCTAGAACAGACGTGTTCTCCTCTAGAACAGACGTGTTCTCCCGTAGAACACAGACGTGTTCTCCTCTAGAACAGACGTGTTCTCCTCTAGAACACAGACGTGTTCTCCCGTAGAACACAGACGTGTTCTCCTCTAGAACAGACGTGTTCTCCTCTAGAACAGATGTGTTCTCCCGTAGAACACAGACGTGTTCTCCCGTAGAACACAGACGTGTTCTCCCGTAGAACACAGACGTGTTCTCCTCTACAACACAGACGTGTTCTCCTCTAGAACAGACATGTTCTCCTGTAGAACACAGACGGTGTTGTGTTGGTCGGTGTTGTGTTGGTCATGTTGGTCGGTGTTGGTCGGTGTTGTGTTGGTCGGTGTTGGTCGGTGTTGGTCGGTGTTGTGTTGGTCGGTGTTGTCGGTGTTGGTCGGTGTTGTGTCGGTGTTGTGTCGGTTGGTGTTGGTCGGTGTTGGTCGGTGTTGTGTCGGTTGGTGTCAGTGTCGGTTTTGGTCGCTGTAGGTCGGTGTTGGTCGGTGTTGTGTTGGTCATGTTGGTCGGTGTTGTGTTGGTCGTGTCGATGTTGGTTGGTGTTGGTAGGTGTTGTGTTGGTCGGTGTTGTGTTGGTCATGTTGGTCGGTGTAGGTCGGTGTTGTGTTGGTCGTGTCGATGTTGGTCGGTGTTGTGTTGGTCGGTGTTGTGTTGGTTGGTGTCGGTGTTGGTCGGTGTTGGTAGGTGTTGTGTTGGTCATGTTGGTCGGTGTTGGTCGTGTCGGTCGGTGTTGTGTTGCTTGGTGTTGGTCGGTGTGGGTCAGTGTTGTGTTGGTCATGTTGGTCGGTGTTGGTCGGTGTTGGTCGGTGTTGGTCGGTGTTGTGTTGGTTGGTGTCGGTCGGTGTCGGTCGTGTCGGTCGGTGTCGGTCGTGTCGGTCGTGTCGGTCGGTGTCGGTCGGTCGGTGTCGGTCGTGTCGGTCGGTGTCGGTCGTGTCGGTCGGTGTCGGTCGGTGTCGGTCGGTGTCGGTCGGTGTCGGTCGTGTCGGTCGTGTCGGTCGTGTCGGTCGGTGTCGGTCGTGTCGGTCGGTGTCGGTCGGTGTCGGTCGGTGTTGTGTTGGTTGGTGTTGGTCGTGTTGGTCGGTGTTGTGTTGGTCGGTGTTGGTCGGTGTTGTGTTGTCGGTGTTGGTCGGTGTTGTGTTGGTCGGTGTTGTGTCGGTTGGTGTTGGTCGGTGTCAGTGTAGGTCGGTGTTGGTCGGTGTTGTGTTGGTCGGTGTCGATGTTGGTCGGTGTTGTGTTGGTCGGTGTTGTTTTGGTTGGTGTTGGTGTTGTGTTGGTTGGTGTTGTGTTGGTCGGTGTTGTGTTGGTCGGTGTTGGTCAGTGTTGTGTCGGTGTTGTGTTGGTTGGTGTCGGTGTTGGTCGGTGTTGTGTTGGTTGATGTTGGTCGGTGTGGGTCAGTGTTGTGTTGGTCGTGTCGGTCGGTGTCGGTCGTGTCGGTCGGTGTCGGTCGGTGTCGGTCGGTGTCGGTCGGTGTCGGTCGTGTCGTGTCGGTCGTGTCGGTCGTGTCGTGTCGGTCGGTGTCGGTCGTGTCGGTCGGTGTCGGTCGTGTCGGTCGGTGTCGGTCGGTGTCGGTCGGTGTCGGTCGTGTCGGTCGTGTCGTGTCGGTCGTGTCGTGTCGGTCGTGTCGTGTCGGTCGTGTCGGTCGTGTCGTGTCGGTCGTGTTGGTTGGTGTCGGTCGGTGTCGGTCGGTGTCGGTCGGTGTCGGTCGTGTCGGTCGTGTCGGTCGGTGTCGGTCGGTGTCGGTCGGTGTCGGTCGTGTCGGTCGGTGTCGGTCGTGTCGGTCAGTGTCGGTCGGTGTCGGTCGTGTCGGTCGGTGTCGGTCGGTGTTGTGTTGGTTGGTGTTGGTCGTGTTGGTCGGTGTTGTGTTGGTCGGTGTTGGTCGGTGTTGTGTTGTCGGTGTTGGTCGGTGTTGTGTCGGTGTTGTGTTGGTCGGTGTTGTGTCGGTTGGTGTTGGTCGGTGTCAGTGTAGGTCGGTGTTGGTCGGTGTTGTGTTGGTCGGTGTCGATGTTGGTCGGTGTTGTGTTGGTCGGTGTTGGTGTTGGTTGGTGTTGGTGTTGTGTTGGTTGGTGTTGTGTTGGTCGGTGTTGTGTTGGTCGGTGTTGGTCAGTGTTGTGTCGGTGTTGTGTTGGTTGGTGTCGGTGTTGGTCGGTGTTGTGTTGGTTGATGTTGGTCGGTGTGGGTCAGTGTCGTGTCGGTCGTGTCGGTCGTGTCGGTCGTGTCGGTCGTGTCGGTCGGTGTCGGTCGGTGTCGGTCGGTGTCAGTGTCGTGTCGGTCGTGTCGGTCGTGTCGGTCGTGTCGGTCGTGTCGGTGTCGGTCGGTGTCGGTCGGTGTCGGTCGTGTCGGTCGTGTCGTGTCGGTCGTGTCGGTCGTGTCGTGTCGGTCGTGTCGGTCGTGTCGGTCGTGTCGGTCGGTGTCGGTCGTGTCGGTCGTGTCGGTCGTGTCGGTCGGTGTCGGTCGTGTCGGTCGGTCAATGGTCGGGTGTCGGGTCGGTCGTCGGTGTCGGGTCGGTCGGTGGGTCGGTGTCGGTCGTGGTCAGTGGTGTGTCGGTGGGTCGGTCGGGTCGGCCGGTCGGTCGGTCGGTGTCGGTCGGTCGTGGTCGGGTCGGAGTGGAGTGGTGTCGGTCGTGTCGTGTCGGTGTCGGTCGTGTCGGTCGTGTCGGTCGGAGTGTGAGTCGGCCGGAGTCGGTGTCGGTCGGTGGTGTAATCGTGGTCGGTCGGTGTCGGTGTCGGTCGGTGTCGGTCGTGTCGGTCGGTGTCGGTCGGTGTCGGTCGGTGTCGGTCGGTAATGGAGTCGGTGTGCGCGGTCGGTGTCGGTCGTGTCGGTCGGTGTCGGTCGGTGTCAGTGTGGGTAATGGTCGGTGTCGGTCGGGTGTGGAGTCGGTCGTTGTCGGTCGTGTGGTCAATGGTCGGTGTCGGTGTCGGTGTGCGTGGTGTGGTCGGTGTCGGTCGTGTCGGTCGTGTCGTGTCGGTCGTGTCGGTCGTGTCGGTTCGGTGGTGTCGGCCGGTAATGGGCCGGGTGGTGTCGGTCGGTGTCGGTCGGTGTCGTGTCGGTCGTGTCGGTCGTGTCGGTCGGTGTCGGTGGGTGTCGGTCGGGTCGGGGGGGTCGGTCGTGTCGGTCTAGGTCGGTGTCGGTCGGTGTCGGTCGTGTCAGTGGTGTCGTGACGTGTCGGTCGTTTCGGTCGTGTCGGTCGGGTCGGTCGGTCGGTCGGTGTCGTGGTCGGCCGGTGGTCGGGTCGGTCGGTCGTGGCCGGTCGGTCGGTCGGTGTCGGTCGTGGTCGGTGTCGGGTCGGTCGTGTCGGTCGGTGTCGGTCGGTGTGGTCGGTGTCGGGTCGTGGTCGGTCGTGTCGGTCGTGGTCGGTCGTGTCGGTGGCCGGTCGGGTCGGCCGGTCGGTCGTGGTCGGTCGGTCGTGGTCGGTCGGTGTCGGTCGGTCGGCGGGTGAAGGTCGATTGGGTAATGGGTCGGGCCGGGCGTCGGGTCGGTCGGGTCGTGGTCGGGTCGCCGTGGGTAATGGTCGTCGTGGTCGCGCCGGTGGTCGTGGTCGGGTCGGTAATGGAGTCGGTGTCGGTCGGTGTCGGTCGTGTCGGTCGTGTCGGTCGGTGTCGGTCGGTGTCGGTCGGTGTCGGTCGTGTCGGTCGGTGTCGGTCGTGTCGGTCGTGTCGGTCGTGTCGGTCGGTGTCGGTCGTGTCGGTCGGTGTCGGTCGTGTCGGTCGTGTCGTGTCGGTCGTGTCGGTCGGTGTCGGTCGGTGTCGGTCGGTGTCGGTCGTGTCGGTCGTGTCGGTCGTGTCGTGTCGGTCGTGTCGGTCGTGAAGGTCGGTGTCGGTCGGTGTCGGTCGGGGTCGGTCGGTGTCGGTCGGTGTCCGGTCGAATGGTCGGCCAGTGTCGGTCGGTCGTGGGTGGAGTCGGTAATGGAGTCGGTCGTGGTGGTCGGGTGGGTGCCGGTCGGTCGATTATTCGTGTGCCGGTCGGTGATCGGTCGATTGACCAGGTGGAATGTCGTTAGGTGGGTCAGATTGATTGTGAGTCGCATTCAGTGTCGGCAATCGATTAGTGTCGGTCGTGTGGCCAGCTGGTGAATTGATGTGTCGGTGTGACCGATTAGGTGTCGCGATTAATCGGCCGTGTCGGTCGATGCGGTACCGATCGTGCCAGGTGTCCGTTCGATCGATTAGGTCGTGGGTGTGGTCGCCAAGTGTCGATGTGCGTGGATTGGGTAGCCATTGATTATGTCGGTCGTGGGTCGGCCGGGTCGGGTCAAATGTCGGTGGGTGTCGGTCGGTGTCAGGTCGGTGTCGGTCGATTAGGTCGGGTCGGTCAATTATTAGTGTCGGTCGGATTCGGTCGGGTGTCGGGTGGGTGTGGTCGGTGTCGATCGGCCGTGGTGTCGGTCGTGCCGATTAGGTGTTCGATCCAATTAAGTGTGGGTAATGGTGTGGAATTGGTGTCGGTGTGGAGTGGAGTGTCGGTCGGTGTCGGTGGGTGTGGAGGTCGGAGTGGTGTCGGTCGTGGCCAGTGGAGTCGTGGTCGGTGGGTCGGTCGTGGTGGTCGTGGTCGGCCGGTGGAGTCGGTCGGTGGAGTGGTCGGTCGGTGTCGGCCGGTGTCGGTCGGTCGGCCGTGGTCGGTCGGTCGGTCGGTCGGCCGTGGTCGGTCGGTCGGTCGTGTCGGTCGGTGTCGGTCGGTGTCGGTCGTCGGTGTCGGTCGGTCGTGGTCGGCCGTCGGTCGTGGTCGGGTCGGTGTCGGTGGGGTGTGGAGTCGGTGTCGGTCGGTGTCGGTCGGTCTCGGTCGTGGTCGTCGTGGTCGGGTCGGTCGTGGTCGGTCGGGCCGTCGGTCGGTCGGTGTCAGGTCGGTCGGGTCGTCGGTCGTGGTCGGTCAGTGTCGGTCGGTGGTCGGTCGGTCGTCGGTCGGTGTCGGTCGTGGCCAGGTCGCAGTGGTCGGTCGTGGTCGGTCGTGGTCGGTCGTGGTGCCGGTCGGTCGACCGGTCGTGGTCGGTCGGTGTCGGTCGGGTCGTGATCGGGTGTCGAATGGTCAGTGTCGTGGTCGGTCGGTGGGCGGTCGGTGGGCGGTCGGTGGACGGTCGGTGTCGGGTCGTGTCCGGTGCCGGTCGTGTGGTCGTGGTCGGCCGGTGTCGGCCGGTCGTGAGGTGTCGGTCGGTGTCGGTCGGTGTCGGTCGGTGGTCGGTCGTCGGTCGGTCGGTCGTGGTCGGTCGTGGTCGGTCGTGTCGGTCGTGTCGGTCGTCGGTCGTGTCGGTCGTGTCAGTGTCGTGTCGGTCGGTGTCGGTCGGTGTCGGTCGGTGTCGGTCGGTGTCGGTCGGTGGCCGTGTCGTGGTCGGTCGGTGGTCGGTCGTGGTCGGTCGGTCGGTGTCGATTGTCGGTCGGTCGGTCGGTGTCGGCCGGGTCGGTCGGTGGGGGTCGGTGTCGGTCGGTCGTGGTCGGCCGGTCGGCTCGGCCCGGTCGGGTCGGTGGTCGGTCGGTGGTCGGTCGGTGGGCGGTCGGTGGACGGTCGGTGGGCGGTCGGTGGGCGGTCGGTGGAGGGTCGGTGGCTGGTCGGTCGGTCGGGTCAGGTGGTGGCCGGTCGTGGTCGGTCGTGGTGGGTCGGTCGGTTCGGGTCGTGGTCGGCCGGTGTCGGTCGTGGTCGGCCGGTCGGTGGTCGGGTCGGTCGGCCGTGGTCGGTCGGTCGGTCGGTGGTCGGTCAGGTCGGGTGTCGGTCGGTGGTCGGTCGGTGTCGTGGTCGGTGTGCGGTCGTGTCGGTCCGCGGTCGGTCGTAGTCAGTGGTCGGTCGGTCGTGGTCGGCCGGTCGGTGCCGGTCGTGTCGGTCGGTGTCGGCCGGTGTCGGTCGGTGTCGGTCGGTCGGTCGGCTGGCCGGTCAGGTCGTGGTCGGTCGTGGTCGGTCGTGGTCGGTCGTGTCGGTCGGTGTCGGTCGGTGGTCGGTCGGTTCGTAATCGGTCGGTGTCGGTCGGTCGTCGGTCGGCTAATCGGCCGGTCGGTCGGTCGGGTCGTGGTCGGTCGGTCGGTACGGTCGTGGTCGGTCGTGTGGTCGGTCGGTGTCGGCCGGCCGGTCGGGTCGGTCGGTAATGGAGCCGGTCGGTGGTCGTGTCGTCGGGTCGGTCGTGTCGGTCGGTCGTGGTCGGTCGTGGTCGGTCGGTGTCGGTCGGTCGGTCGGGTCGTCGGTCGGTGTCGGTCGGTGTCGGTCGTGTCGTGTCGGTCGTGTCGGTCGTGTCGTGTCGGTCGTGTCGGTCGGTGTCGGTCGGTGTCGGTCGTGTCGTGTCGGTCGTGTCGTGTCGGTCGTGTCGGTCGGTGTCGGTCGGTGTCGGTCGTGTCGGTCGTGTCGTGTCGGTCGTGTCGGTCGGTGGCCGGCCGTGGTCGGTCGGGTGGTCGGTCGGTGTCGGTCGGTGTCGGCCGGTCGTGGTCGGTGGTGTCGTGGTCGGCCACGGTCGGTCGGTCGGTCGGTGTCGGTCGGTGTCGGCCGTGGTCGGGTCGTGGTCGGTCGTGGTCGTGGTCGGTCGTGGTCGGCCGTGGTCGTGGTCGGTCGTGGTCAGTGTCGTGGTCGGCCGGTGTCGGTCGTGGTCGGGTCGGTCGGTGTCGGTCGTGGTCGGGTCGGTGGTCGGTCGGTCGGGTCGTGGTCGGTCGGTCGGTCGGTCGTGGTCGGTCGGTCGGTCGTCATCGGTCGGTCGGTCGGGGGCGGTCGGGTCGTTCGGTGTCGGTCGTGTCGGTCGGTGTCGGTCGGGTAGGTCGTGGTCGTGGTCGGTCGTCGGTCGGTAGTCGGCCCGGTGTCGGTCGGTCGGTCGGTGTCGGTCGGTGGCCGGTCGGTGTCGGTCGGGTGTCGGTCGTGGTCGGGTCGGTCGGTCGGTCGGTCGGTCGGGTCGTGGTCGGTCGTGAGTGCCGGTCGGTCGTGGGTCGGTGCGGTCGGTGTCGGTCGGTGTCGGTCGTGGTCGGGTCGTGGTCGGTCGGTCGGCCGGTCGTGGTCGGCCGGTGGTCGGGTCGTGGTCGGTCGTGGTCGGGTCGGTCGGTCGGTGTCGGTCGGTCGGTCGGTCGGTCGGTGTCGGTCAGTGGCCGGTCGGGTGGTCGGTCGGGTGTCGGTCGTGGCCGGTCGGGTCGTGTCGGGTCGGTCGTGGGTGTCTCGGTCGGTCGTGGCCGGTCGGTCGGTCGGTGTCGGTCGGTGTCGGTCGGTGTGTCGGTGTCAGTGGTCGTGGTCGGCCGTGGTCGGTCGTGGTCGTGGTCGGTCGTGGTCGGGTCGGTGGTCGGCCGGTGTCGGTCGGTGGTCGGTCGTGGTCGGTGTCGGTCGTGGTCGGTCGGTCGTGGTCGGTCGGTCGGTCGTGGTCGGCCGGTCGGTCGGTCGGTGTCGGTCGGTGTGGTCGGTCGGTGTCGGTCGGTGTCGGCCGGTCGGTCGTGGTCGCGTGGTCGGTCGTGGTCGGTCGTGGTCGCGGTCGGTCGTGGCCAGTGTCGTGGTCGGTCGGTGGTCGGTCGGTCAGTGTCGTGGTCGGTCGTGGCCAGTGTCGTGGTCGGTCGGTGTCGGTCGGTGTCGGTCGGGTGGCCGGGTCGTACAGTGTCGTGGTCGGTCAGGGTCGTCGGGTCGGTCGGCTGTCGCGGGTCGGCACGTGGTCGGCCGTGGCCGGTCGGTCGGTCGGTGGACGGTCGGTGGGCGGTCGGTGGACGGTCGGTGTCGGTCGTGGTCGGTCGTGGTCGTGGTCGGGTCGTGGTCGGTCGTGGTCGGTCGGTCGGCCGGTCGGTCGGTCGTGGTCGGTCGGTGGTCGGTCGTGTCGGTCGGTGCGGGTCGGTGTCGGTCGGTGTCGGTCGGTGGCGGTCGGTGTCGGTCGGTCGGTCGGTCCGCGGTCGGTCGGTCGGTCAGTGTCGTGGTCGGTCGTGGTCGGTCGGTGTCGGGTCGGCCGGTACCGGTGTGGTCGGCCGGTGGTCGGTCGGTCGGTCAGTGGCCGGTCGGTCGTGGCCGGTCGTGGTCGTGGTCGTGGTCGGTGTCGGTCGGGTCGGTCGGTCGTGGTCGTGGTCGGCCGGTCGGTCGGTGTCGGTCGGGTCGGTCAGGTCGGTCGTGGTCGGTCGGTCGGTCGTGGTCGCGGTCGGCCGGTCGTCGGTCGGTCGTGGTCGGGTCGGCCAGGTCGGTCGGGTCGGTCGGGTGTCGGCCGGTCGTGGTCGGGTCGGTTTACCGGTCGGTCGGGTCGTGGTCGTCGGTCGTGGTCGGTCGGTGGCCAGTGTCGGTCGGTCGGTCGGTCGGTCGTGGTCGGTCGGTGTCGGCCAGTGTCGGTCGTGGTGTCGGTCGGTCGGGTCGTCGGTCGGTGTCGGTCGTGGTCGGTCGGTGTCGGCCGGTGTCGGTCAGTGTCGTGTCGGTCGGTCGTGGTCGGTCGGTCGTGGTCGGTCAGTGGTCGGTCGGGTGTCGGTCGGTGTCGGTCGTGGTCGTGTCCGGTCGTGGTCGGTGTCGGTGGACGGTCGGTGGATGGTCGGTGGACGGTCGGTGGGCGGTCGGTCGTGTCGGGTCGTGGTCGGCCGTGGTCGGTGTCGGTCGGTGTCAGTGTCGTGTCGGTCGTGTCGGTCGTGTCGGTCGTGTCGGTCGGTGTCGGTCGGTGTCGGTCGGTGTCGGTCGTGGTCGGCCGTGGTCGCGGTCGGTCGTGGTCGGGTCGTGGTGTCGGTCGGTCGGGTCGGTCGGTGTCGGTCGTGGTCGTGGTCGGTCGGTCGTGGTCGGTCGGCCGGTCGGTCGGTCGTGTCGGGTCGTGGTCGTGTCGCGGTCGTGTCGGGTCGTGGTCGTGTCGTGGTCGTGTCGTGGTCGTGTCGTGGTCGTGTCGGGGTCGTGTCGGTGTCGGCCGGGTCGGTCGGTGGTCGGCCGGCCGGTCGGTGTCGGTCGTGGTCGGTCGGGTGTCGGTCGGTCCAGTCGTGTCGGTCGGCCGTGGTCGGTCGTGTCGGTCGGTGTCGGTCGGTGTCGGTCGGTGTCGGTCGTGTCGGTCGGGTCGGTCGTGACGGTCGGTGTCGTGGTCGTGTCGTGGTCGTGGTCGCGGTCGTGGTCGGTCGGGTATGGTCGGGTCGGCCGGGTCGTGGTCGGCCGTGGTCGGCCGGTCGTGGTCGGTCCGTGGTCGCGGTCGGTCGGGTCAGTGTCGTATCGGCCGGTGTCAGTCGGCCGGGTCGCGTCGGTGTCGTGGTCGGTCGCGGGCAGGTGTCAGTCGTGGTCGGTCGCGGGTCGGTCGGTGGTCGGTCGTGGTCGGTCGGTCGGGCCAGTAGTCGTGTCGATGTCGGTCGGTGTCGGTCGTGTCGGTCGGTGTCGGTCGGTGTCGGTCGGTGTCGGTCGGTGTCGGTCGGTGTCGGTCGGTGTCGGTCGTGTCGGTCGGTGTCGGTCGTGTCGGTCGGTGTCGGTCGGTGTCGGTCGGTGTCAGTGTCGTGTCAGACTCACCACAGCCGGGTCCAGGAGGTGGAGGAGGAGGAGGAGGAGGAGGCATCATCTCTGCAGGACCCAGAAACACCACCGTCTCTGGACTAAACACAAGACCGGTTACAGACCGGGACTAAACAAGACCGGTTACAGACCGGGACTAAACAAGACCGGTTACAGACCGGGACTAAACAAGACCGGTTACAGACCGGGACTAAACAAGACCGGTTACAGACCGGGACTAAACAAGACCGGTTACAGACCGGGACTAAACAAGACCGGTTACAGACCGGGACTAAACACAAGACCGGTTACAGACCGGGACTAAACAAGACCGGTTACAGACCGGGACTAAACACAAGACCGGTTACAGACCGGGACTAAACAAGACCGGTTACAGACCGGGACTAGAGCAGGACTAAAGGAGGTCTAAACCTGGACTAAACCCGGTCCAGCCCCACAGCAGGTCTCACCTGGGCGACAGGTGAGGTGGCGGTGACTCGGACACGCCCCCGTCTCCTTCTCCTCTCTGATTGGCCGGGCTGTGGTCGCCGTGGCGCTCGAGGCGGCTCTGGCGGCGAATCGTTTGGTCCTTTTCTTTAACGATCCGCCTCAAAGTGTGAACCTGAGAGTTCGCGTTAGCATAGCCCTCCTGGAAGCACAGACCAGGACCGGGGTCAGACCAGGACCGGGGTCAGACCAGGACCGGGGTCAGACCAGGACCGGGGTCAGACCAGGACCGGGACCGGGGTCAGACCAGGACCAGAGACCAGGACCGGGGTCAGACCAGGACCGGGACTGGGGCCAGACCAGGACCAGAGACCAGGACCGGGGTCAGACCAGGACCGGGACAAGGACCAGGACCAGGACCAGAGAACGAGGACAGGACCAGGACCAGGACCAGAGAACAGGTCTAGCCCGGTCCGTCTGTCAGACTCACCCTGATCTGCTCCAGCTCTTTGTTGGTCTGCATCAGCTGTTTCTCCAGCTCCACGATCTTCAGCATCGCCTCATTCTCCACGTCCAGAACACGCTCCGACATCTGTGAGAGGAGAACACGCTAAGAACATGCTCCGACATCTGTGAGGGGAGAACACGCTAAGAACATGCTCCGACATCTGTGAGGGGAGAACACGCTAAGAACACGCTCCGACATCTGTGAGAGCAGAACACGCTAAGAACACGCTCCGACATCTGTGAGAGGAGAACACGCTAAGAACACGCTCCGACATCTGTGAGAGCAGAACACGCTAAGAACACGCTCCGACATCTGTGAGAGGAGAACACGCTCCGACATCTGTGAGAGGAGAACACGCTAAGAACACGCTCCGACATCTGTAAGAGGAGAACACGCTAAGAACATGCTCCGACATCTGTGAGAGGAGAACACGCTCCGACATCTGTGAGAGCAGAACACGCTAAGAACACGCTCCGACATCTGTGAGAGGAGAACACGCTAAGAACACGCTCCGACATCTGTGAGAGCAGAACACGCTAAGAACACGCTCCGACATCTGTAAGAGGAGAACACGCTAAGAACATGCTCCGACATCTGTGAGAGGAGAACCCGCTCCGACATCTGTGAGAGGAGAACACGCTAAGAACACGCTCCGACATCTGTGAGAGGAGAACACGCTAAGAACACGCTCCGACATCTGTGAGAGCAGAACACGCTAAGAACACGCTCCGACATTTGTGAGAGGAGAACAGGCTAAGAACACGCTCCGACATCTGTGAGAGGAGAACACGCTCCAACATCTGTGAGAGGAGAACACGCTAAGAACACGCTCCGACATCTGTGAGGGGAGAACACGCTAAGAACACGCTAAGAACATGCTCTGACATCTGTGAGAGGAGAACACGCTAAGAACACGCTCCGACATCTGTGAGAGGAGAACACGCTAAGAACACGCTCCGACATCTGTGAGAGGAGAACACGCTAAGAACACGCTAAGAACACGCTCTGACATCTGTAAAAGGAGAACACGCTAAGAACACGCTCCGACATCTGTGAGGGGAGAACACGCTAAGAACACGCTCCGACATCTGTGAGAGGAGAACACGCTCCGACATCTGTGAGAGCAGAACACGCTAAGAACACGCTCCGACATCTGTGAGAGGAGAACACGCTAAGAACACGCTCCGACATCTGTGAGGGGAGAACACGCTAAGAACACGCTAAGAACATGCTCTGACATCTGTGAGAGGAGAACACGCTAAGAACACGCTCCGACATCTGTGAGAGGAGAACACGCTAAGAACACGCTCCGACATCTGTGAGAGGAGAACACGCTAAGAACACGCTAAGAACACGCTCTGACATCTGTAAAAGGAGAACACGCTAAGAACACGCTCCGACATCTGTGAGGGGAGAACACGCTAAGAACACGCTCCGACATCTGTGAGAGGAGAACACGCTAAGAACACGCTCCGACATCTGTGAGAGGAGAACACGCTCCGACATCTGTGAGAGGAGAACACGCTAAGAACACGCTCCGACATCTGTGAGAGGAGAACACGCTCCGACATCTGTGAGAGGAGAACACGCTAAGAACACGCTCCGACATCTGTGAGGGGAGAACACGCTAAGAACACGCTAAGAACATGCTCTGACATCTGTGAGAGGAGAACACGCTAAGAACACGCTCCGACATCTGTGAGAGGAGAACACGCTAAGAACACGCTCCGACATCTAGCAGTAGTAGTAATAGTAGCAGTAGTAGTAGTAGTAGTAGTAGTAGTAGTAGCAGTAGCAGTAGTAGCAGCAGCAGTAGCAGCAAATTGTGCAGTAGCAGCAGCAAGGCGTTTTAAGCAGCAGCAGCAAGCTGCTGTATGCAGCAGCAGCTGGGTTGTAGCAGCTGTTGCTGTAGCAGCTAGCAGTAGTATTAAGCAGCAGCAGCTAAGGTTAGCAGTAAAGCTACGGCAGCTGGGCAGCAGCAGTTAAGAGCAGCAGCAGCAAGCAGCAGTTGCAAGGTTTTGTCAGCAGGCTTGCTGCAGGCTCAGCAGGCTGCTGCCAAATTGTTGCTGTTAAGGGTTACCTGTCTGCAGGTGCCGCCAGCTGCCGCTGCTTTCAGCTGTTGCTGGCTGCTGGCTGGCTGCTGCTGTTGCTGGTTAAGGGGCTCGCTGCCAGCTGCTCGCTAAGTGCTATTTGTTGCTGCTGCTGGCCAGCTAACGCCGCTGGCTTCGCTGCTGCTGCTGTTGCTGCCGCTGCTGCTGCCAGCTGGTTGGTTGCTGCTGGTTGCTTGCTTGCTGGCCAGCTGCTGCCGCTGGCCGGGCTGCCGCTGTCGCTGCTGTTAAGCTGCTGTTGTTGCCGCTGGCTGTCAAGGCCTGCTGCCGCTGTCGCTGCTGGCTGGCTGCTAGTTAAGGCTGCTGCTAAGCTGCCAGTTAGCTGGCAAGGTTGCCGGCCGCTGCTTGCTGCTGCCGCTGGCGTTAGTTGGCTGCTGTTGCCGCTGCTTAAGGCCGCTGGCTTGTTGCACCGCCAGTTAGTTGCTGGCTGTTCCACTGCTTGCTGCTAATTTGCGTTGCTGGGCTGCTGGCTACAGCGCTGGCTGCCCAGGCTGCTGCTGGTTGGCCGCCATCGCTGTTGGTTATTGCTCGCTGGCTGCCGCTAAGCTTGCCAGCGCTTGCTGCTGGCTGCGCTGCTGTTTGGCTAAGTTGGTCCCTGGCTGGCTGGCTGCTTGCTGTTCGCCGCTGTTGCTGGCTGCTTCGCTGCTCGCTGCTAGCTGCTTCTGCTGCTGCTTGCCGCTTGCTAGCTGTTGCCGCTGTAAGGCGTTGCTGGCTCAGCTGCTAAGCTGGGTTGCGCAAACGCTGTTAGTTAGCGTTGGTTTAAACCGCTGTTGCTGCTGCTGCTATGCTTTAGCGTTGCTAAGGTTGCCAGCTGCTGTTGCTGCTGCTGCTATATTAGGCCGCTGCTTCGCTGGCTAAGCGTTGTTGCTCGCTGCTGCTGCCAGTTAGCTATTAGCATTAAGGTTGTTCCGCTGCTGCTAGTTATAGCTATTCAGCTATTGGCCGCTATTAGGCTGAAGGCTGGCTGCTTAGTTGCCGCTGCCGTTGTTCGCCAGTTATTATTGCTGCCAGTTGCTGCTGCTGGCTAAGCGCTGGCCGCTGCTCAGCTGTTGCTGCTTGCTGTCGCTGCTGGTCAGTTGTTGCTTACGCTGCTAACCAGCTGGCTGCTAGCTGCTGCTCATTGCCGCTGCTGTTGCCGCTGGCTGAAGCCAGCTGCCAGCTGCTTCGCTAGCTGGCCGCTAGCTGTTGGGTTGCTCGCTGCTGCTGCTAAACCAAGCTAAGCTGCTGGCTAGTTGCTGCTGGTTGCCTGCTGGCTGTTACTGGCCGCTCGCTTCAACTGCTCGTTGGCTGCCGCTACAGCTACCAAGCGTTGCCGCTAAGCTGCTGCCTGCTTCGCTGCCGCTGCTGCCGCTGGGCCGCTAGCTGTTGTCATTGCTGCCAGTTGCTGCTCGCTGGCCGCCAAGGCTCGCTAGCTGTTGCCGCTGCTCGCTGTTGCTAGCCGCTAAGGTTAGTTGCCAGTAGCTGCTTGCTGCTGCTAAGGCTGTTGCTGCTGCTGCTGCCGCTCGCTGCTAGTTGCTGCCGCTAGTTGCCGCCTGCCGGGCTGCTGTTGCTGCTGCTGCTGCTGCCGTTGCCACGCTGCTAAGCTCGCTGCCGCTGCCGCTGCCGCTGTTGTTGTAAGCTGCTGGCCGCTGCCAGCTAGCTGTTGCGCTGCTTCGTTGCTAAGTCAGCTGCCGCTGCTAAGCTGCTGCTCGCTAAGGCTTCGCTGCTGCTGGCTTGCTTCGCTGCTAGTTGCTGCCGCTTGCTGCTGCCGCTGCTGGGCTATTGCTATATGGCTGCTGCTGGTCCAGCTGGGTTGGCGCTAAGGCTTGCTGCCGCCACGCTGCTGGCTGCCGCTGGCCGCTGCTTGGCTGTTGCTAGTTGCTTGCTGTTTCGAACCGCGCGTCGCTAGTTGCTGTTGCTGCTTAAGCTGCTGCCGCTTGCCGCTGCCGCTACAGCTGCCGCCTGGCTCAGCTGTCCGCTGCTGCTGTTGCTCGCTACCGCTGGCCGCTAGCCGCTGCCAGCTACGCCGTTGCCTGCTGCCGCTGCTGCTGCTGCTGCTCGCTGCTGCTGCCGCTGCCGGGCTGCTGCTGCTGCTCGGCTGTTAGTTGCTGCCAGCTGGCTGGGCTGCTTGCTGCCGCTGCTGCTGCTGTCAGCTGCCGGCTCGCTCAGCTAGTCAGCTGCTGCTGGGCTCGCTGTTGCTACAGCGTTGCTGCCGCTGGCCGCGGCTAGTTGCCAGCTGCTGCTGCTGCCGCTAGTTGCTGGCTTCGCTGCTGCTGCCGCTGCCGCCATTGTTGCTGGCTCGCCGCTGTTGCCGGGGTCATTGCTTCGCCGCTGTTGCTGCCGCTGCTAAACCGCTGCTGCTGGCTGTTGGCTGCTGGCGCAGCTAGTTGCCGCTCGCTGTCAGCAGCCACTGCTCGCTGCTCACCCGCTGGCTGCTGGCTAAGGTTGCTGCTGCCGCTTGTTGTTGCTGTCACGCCTGCTGCTGCTCGCTGCCGGGCTGGGCTCGCTTGCTGCTGGCTCGCTGTTGCTGCTCGCTGCTGCTAAGCGCTAGCTGCCGCTGCTGCTGCTGCCGCTGTTGCTGCTGCCAGTTGGCTGCCAGCTAAGGCCGCTGTTGCTGGCTAAGCCAGCTGCTGCTAAGCTGCTTGTCGCTGTTGCTGGCTAGCTGCTGGCCGCTAGCTTCGCTAAGGTTGCTGTTGCTGCTGGCCGCTGCTGCCGCTATTTGCCGCTGTTGCCTGCTGTTAGTTAGCTAGCTGGCTCGCCGCCAGCGTTGCCGCTGTTGCTGTCGCTTAAGCGCTACTAGCTAAGCTGGTTAAGGCTGCTGCTGGCTGGCTAAGGCCGGTTAGTTGGTTGCTCGCTGGTTGCTGCCGGCTGCTACGCTGCTTAATAGCTGGCGCATGCTGCTGCTGCTGCCGCTGGCCGCTGCTGCTGCCGCTGCCGGGTTAAGCGTTAGCTGTTGCTGTTGCTGCCGCTGCTGTTGCTGTTGCTGCTGCTGCTGGCTCGCTTGCTGGCTGCCGCTGCCGCTGCCGCTGTTGCTAAGCTCGCTGCCAGCTAAGCGCTGCCGCTGCAGCTTGGGTTAGTTGCCGCGCCGGCCGCTGGCTGCTGTTGCTGCCGCTGCTGCTGCCGCTGCTAGCTGCTGGGTTGCTTCGCTGGCTGCTGGCCGCCAGTTGCTGCTGCTGCTGCTGGCTGCTGTTGCCGCCGCTGGCCAGCTGCTGCTGCTGCTGTTGCTGCTGCTCGCTGCCGCTGCTGCTGCCGCTGCTGCTGCTGCCGCTGCTGCTGCCGCTGCTTCGCTAAGTTGTTGCCGCTGCATGGTTGCTGGCTAAGGTTGCCGCTAAGCTTGGTTGCTTGCTGTACCGCTGCTTGCTGCTGCTGCTGCTGGCTAAGCGCTGTCGCTGCTGCTGCTGGCTGCCGCTGCTGCTGTTGCTGCTCGCTGCTGCTGGCTTCGCTGCGCTGCTGGTTGCTGCTGCCGCTAAGCTGGCTGCTGCTGGTTGCCGCCGCCAGCTGCTGCTGCTGTTGTTGCCGCTGCTGCTGCCGCCTGTTGTTGCCGCTGCTGCTGCTGGTTGCTGCTGCCGCTGCTGCTAAGCTGCTGCTTGCTGCTGGGCTGGCTGCCGCCAAGCCGCTGCTGCTGCTGCTGCTGGGTCAGCTGCTGGTTGCCGGGCCGCTCGCTGC
>CM068366.1:453815-466315 GCA_034769755.1 Odontamblyopus lacepedii
CACACTTTAACACGCCCCCTACAGGTGACACAGAGAAACACACTTTAACACTTTAACACTTTAACACGCACCCTACCGGTGACACAGAGAAACACACTTTAACACTTTAACACGCCCTACAGGTGACACAGAGAAACACACTTAAACTCTTTAACACGCCCCCTACAGGTGACACAGAGAAACACACTTTAACACGCCCCCTACAGGTGACACAGAGAAACACACTTTAACACGCCCCCTACAGGTGACACAGAG
Source organism: Odontamblyopus lacepedii (assembly GCA_034769755.1). Lineage (NCBI taxonomy): Eukaryota > Metazoa > Chordata > Actinopteri > Gobiiformes > Gobiidae > Odontamblyopus > Odontamblyopus lacepedii. The sequence goes on from CM068366.1 coordinate 454,071, forward strand.
AAACACACTTTAACACTTTAACACTTTAACACGCCCCCTACAGGTGACACAGAGAAACACACTTTAACACTTTAACACGCCCCCTACAGGTGACACAGAGAAACACACTTTAACACTTTAACACGCCCCCTACAGGTGACACAGAGAAACACACTTTAACACTTTAACACGCCCCCTACAGGTGACACAGAGAAACACACTGTAACACGCCTACAGGTGACACAGAGAAACACACTTTAACACGCCCCTACAGGTGACACAGAGAAACACACTTTAACACTTTAACCCCTACAGGTGACACAGAGAAACACACTTTAACACTTTAACACGCCCCCTACAGGTGACACAGAGAAACACACTTTAACACGCCACCTACAGGTGACACAGAGAAACACACTTTAACACGCCCCCTACAGGTGACACAGAGAAACACACTTTAACACGCCCCCTACAGGTGACACAGAGAAACACACTTTAACACTTTAACACGCCCTACAGGTGACACAGAGACACACACTTTAACACGCCCCCTACAGGTGACACAGAGAAACACACTTTAACACGCCCCTACAGGTGACACAGAGAAACACACTTTAACACGCCCCTACAGGTGACACAGAGAAACACACTTTAACACTTTAACACGCCCTACAGGTGACACACAGAGAAACACACTTTACCACTTTAACTCGCCCCCTACAGGTGACACAGAGAAACACACTTTAACACGCCCCCTACAGGTGACACAGAGAAACACACTTTAACACTTTAACACGCCCCCTACAGGTGACACAGAGAAACACACTTTAACACGCCACCTACAGGTGACACAGAGAAACACACTTTAACACTTTAACACGCCCCCTACAGGTGACACAGAGAAACACACTTTAACACTTTAACACGACCCCTACAGGTGACACAGAGAAACACACGTTAACACTATAACACGCCCCTACAGGTGACACAGAGAAACACACTTTAACACTCCAACACGACCCTACAGGTGACACAGAGAAACACACTTTAACACTTTAACACGCCCCCTACAGGTGACACAGAGAAACACACTTTAACACTTTAACACGCCCCCTACAGGTGACACAGAGAAACACACTTTAACACGCCCCCTACAGGTGACACAGAGAAACACACTTTAACACGCCCCCTACAGGTGACACAGAGAAACACACTTTAACACGCCCCCTACAGGTGACACAGAGAAACACACTTTAACACTTTAACACGCCCCCTACAGGTGACACAGAGAAACACACTTTAACACTTTAACACGCCCCCTACAGGTGACACAGAGAAACACACTTTAACACGCCCCCTACAGGTGACACAGAGAAACACACTTTAACACTTTAACACGCCCCCTACAGGTGACACAGAGAAACACACTTTAACACGCCCCCTACAGGTGACACAGAGAAACACACTTTAACACGCCCCCTACAGGTGACACAGAGAAACACACTTTAACACGCCCCCTACAGGTGACACAGAGAAACACACTTTAACACTTTAACACGCCCCCTACAGGTGACACAGAGAAACACACTTTAACACGCCCCCTACAGGTGACACAGAGAAACACACTTTAACACTTTTTGGGTTGATGATGCAGTGACATCACGATGGGGGGCTCTACACGTATGTCTACGGTTTTAAGATGGCCCCGCAGTGATTCAAAGAGCACATTTTGCTGGTGGCCGTCGCGTTGCTGCAGAGGGAAATGTAAAGATGATCTCAAACACTAACTTAACCCTCAGACACAGCAGAGCCTCCAGTTAGCGTCAGGTCTAAAGCACCGATATGAGAACACAAAAGTTCTGTACCAGGAAGTCGATGTTGTCGTCCTCGTTCTTGAAATGTTCCATCAGTTTCTCAAAACGCATCGACTCAGAGCACACCTGAAACACACCAGAACACAGGAGAACACAGGAGAACGTGAGAGAACAGAAGAGAACGTACAGGAGAACACAGGAGAACACAGGAGAACACAGGAGAACATGAGAGAACACAGGAGAACACAGGAGAACACAGGAGAACACAGGAGAACACAGGAGAACACAGGAGAACACAGGAGAACACAGGAGAACGTGAGAGAACAGAAGAGAACGTACAGGAGAACACAGGAGAACACAGGAGAACACAGGAGAACACAGGAGAACACAGGAGAACACAGGAGAACACAGGAGAACGTGAGAGAACAGAAGAGAACGTACAGGAGAACACAGGAGAACACAGGAGAACACAGGAGAACACAGGAGAACACAGGAGAACAGAGGAGAACGTACAGGAGAACACAGGAGAACACAGGAGAACATGAGAGAACAGAAGAGAACGTACAGGAGAACACAGGAGAACACAGGAGAACACAGGAGAACACAGGAGAACACAGGAGAACGTGAGAGAACAGAAGAGAACGTACAGGAGAACACAGGAGAACACAGGAGAACACAGGAGAACAGAGGAGAACACAGGAGAACACAGGAGAACATGAGAGAACAGAAGAGAATGTACAGGAGAACAGAGGAGAACACAGGAGAACACAGGAGAACACAGGAGAACAGAGGAGAACACAGGAGAACACAGGAGAACACAGGAGAACATGAGAGAACAGAAGAGAACGTACAGGAGAACACAGGAGAACAGAGGAGAACAGAGGAGAACACAGGAGAACACAGGAGAACATGAGAGAACATGAGAGAACAGAAGAGAACGTACAGGAGAACACAGGAGAACACAGGAGAACATGAGAGAACAGAAGAGAACGTACAGGAGAACACAGGAGAACACAGGAGAACACAGGAGAACACAGGAGAACACAGGAGAACAAACAGGAACAGAGGAGAACAGGAGAACACAGGAGAACAGAGGAGAACAGAGGAGAACACAGGAGAACACAGGAGAACAGAGGAGAACACAGGAGAACACAGAACACAGGAGAACACAGGAGAACACAGGAGAACAGAGGAGAACACAGGAGAACAGAGGAGAACAGAGGAGAACACAGGAGAACACAGGAGAACACAGGAGAACACAGGAGAACAGAGGAGAACACAGGAGAACAGAGGAGAACAGAGGAGAACACAGGAGAACACAGGAGAACAGAGGAGAACACAGGAGAACACAGGAGAACACAGGAGAACACAGGAGAACACAGGAGAACAGAGGAGAACACAGGAGAACACAGGAGAACACAGGAGAACAGAGGAGAACACAGGAGAACAGAGGAGAACAGAGGAGAACACAGGAGAACACAGGAGAACACAGGAGAACAGAGGAGAACACAGGAGAACACAGGAGAACACAGGAGAACAGAGGAGAACACAGGAGAACACAGGAGAACAGAGGAGAACACAGGAGAACACAGGAGAACACAGGAGAACAGAGGAGAACACAGGAGAACAGAGGAGAACAGAGGAGAACACAGGAGAACACAGGAGAACAGAGGAGAACAGAGGAGAACACAGGAGAACACAGGAGAACAGAGGAGAACACAGGAGAACACAGGAGAACACAGGAGAACAGAGGAGAACAGAGGAGAACACAGGAGAACACAGGAGAACAGAGGAGAACACAGGAGAACAGAGGAGAACAGAGGAGAACACAGGAGAACACAGGAGAACACAGGAGAACACAGGAGAACAGAGGAGAACAGAGGAGAACACAGGAGAACACAGGAGAACACAGGAGAACACAGGAGAACACAGGAGAACAGAGGAGAACACAGGAGAACACAGGAGAACACAGGAGAACACAGGAGAACACAGGAGAACACAGGAGAACAGAGGAGAACACAGGAGAACACAGGAGAACAGAGGAGAACACAGGAGAACACAGGAGAACACAGGAGAACACAGGAGAACACAGGAGAACACAGGAGAACAGAGGAGAACACAGGAGAACACAGGAGAACACAGGAGAACACAGGAGAACAGAGGAGAAACAGAGGAGAAACACAGGAGAACACAGGAGAACACAGGAGAACAGGAGGAGAAACACAGGAGAACACAGGTGAACACCGGACAACAGAGGAGAACACAGGAGAACACAGGAGAACACAGGAGAACACAGGAGAACACAGGAGAACACAGGAGAACACAGGAGAACAGAGGAGAACACAGGAGAACAGAGGAGAACACAGGAGAACACAGGAGAACACAGGAGAACACAGGAGAACACAGGAGAACAGAGGAGAACACAGGAGAACACAGGAGAACACAGGAGAACACAGGAGAACACAGGAGAACAGAGGAGAACACAGGAGAACACAGGAGAACACAGGAGAACACAGGAGAACACAGGAGAACACAGGAGAACACAGGAGAACACAGGAGAACAGAGGAGAACACAGGAGAACACAGGAGAACACAGGAGAACACAGGAGAACAGAGGAGAACACAGGAGAACACAGGAGAACACAGGAGAACACAGGAGAACAGAGGAGAACACAGGAGAACACAGGAGAACACAGGAGAACACAGGAGAACACAGGAGAACAGAGGAGAACACAGGAGAACACAGGAGAACACAGGAGAACACAGGAGAACACAGGAGAACACAGGAGAACAGAGGAGAACACAGGAGAACACAGGAGAACACAGGAGAACACAGGAGAACAGAGGAGAACACAGGAGAACACAGGAGAACACAGGAGAACACAGGAGAACACAGGAGAACAGAGGAGAACACAGGAGAACACAGGAGAACACAGGAGAACACAGGAGAACACAGGAGAACACATCAGGATAGTCTCTAGTCTTTGAAACAGAATAAAAAAGGTTCTGACGGTTTTGAAGTTGTCGAAAGCCGACAGGATGATCTCATGTCCCCCCCGGACCAGACACACGGCCGCCAGGAGCTCCAGGACCAGGGCTTTGGTGCTGGAACACAGGAGAACGTCACATATATACATACACACATACATACAGACCTACACACACACACCTACACACACACACCTACACACACACACCTACACACACACACCTACACACACACCTACACACACCTACACACACATACACACACACCTACACACACACACACACACACACACACACACACACACACACACACACCTACACACACCTACACACACACACACACACACACACACACACACACACACACACACACACCTACACACACACACACACACACCTACGCACACACACACACCTACGCACACACACACACCTACACACACACACACCTACGCACACACACACACACACCAACGCACACACACACACACCTACGCACACACACACACCTACACACACACACCTACACACACACACACACCTACACACACACACACACCTACACACACACACCTACACACACACACACACCCACACACACATCTACGCACACACACACACCTACACACACCTACGCACACACACACACACCTACACACACACACACACACACCTATGCACACACACACACCTACGCACACACACACACACACACCTACACACACACACACACCTACGCACACACACACACCTACGCACACACACACACCTACACACACACACACACCTATGCACACACACACACCTACGCACACACACACACACACCTACAGACACACACCTACGCACACACACACACCCACAGACACACACAGACACACACACACACAGCCACAGACACACACAGACACACACACACACACAGACACACACAGACACACACACACACACACCTACACACACACACCTACGCACACACACACACCCACAGACACACACAGACACACACACACACACACCCACAGACACACACAGACACACACACACACCTACGCACACACACACACACACCTACACACACACACCTATGCACACACACACACCCACAGACACACACACACACACATACACACAGACACACACACACACATATACATATACACACTTTTACACACACACACACACACACAGACACATACACACCTACACACACACACACACACACACACACACACACACACATACACATATACACACTTTTACACACACACACACACACACACACCTATGGGGTTACTTTGGTAATATTAATATTCACTTTTGTCTCGTAGTAGCAGGAGCAATAAAAGTATTTGTCGTATTATTAGTAATAGTAGTACTGATAGTATACAGTCCATTCTCACCGTGGGCTCCGGTTGTTGAGGCTCAGTAGTAGCAGTTTGGCTAATAGTATTTCAGTATCGTGCAGCATCTGGCAGCAGCATCGGTTAGTAGCATCGGCAGCAGTATTTATTATAGTATCTTGGCAGCATTTGCAGTAGCATTTGCAACAGCATCGGTAGCATCTAATGAGAATAGTGTTGACAGCAGCATATTGCAGCATCGGTAGTAGTATCGAAAGTTTAGCAGTTAAGCAGTGTATATTGCGGTGCATTTCCAGCACCAGCAGCATCCTGCAGCACTGCAGCAGCATCTTGTAGCAGCATCTACCTGGCAAGAGCATCTGGCAGCATCTTTGGCAGCAGCATCTGGTACCAGCATCTGCAGCATCTGGCAGCATCTATTCGCAAAGTTGTTGCAACGTTCGCGAGGCATCTGCAGCATCTTGGCAGCATCTTGCAGCAGCATCTGGTACTATCTTGGCAGCATCTGCAGCAGCATCTGGTAGCAGCACTCCATCGCAGCATCTGCAGCATCTATGCAGCAGCATCTGGCAAAGCAGCATCTAACGCGAGCATCTGCAGCATCTTGCAGCAGCATCTGCAATCAGCATCTTGCAGCATCTTGCAGCATCTATCGCAGCAGCCAAGTGGCAGCAGCACCTTGCAGGTAATCTGGCAGCATCTTGCAGCATCTGGTGGTCAGCAGCATCCTGGTAACAGCATCTGGGCAGCATCTAATCGCAGCAGTTGTTACGAGCAACATCTGGCAGCATCTTGCAGCAATTCGGCAGCATCTTGCAGCAGCATCTTGTTAACAGCATCTGCAGCATCTATCCGAACGCAGTTGCTGCAGCAGCATCTTGGCAGCATCTTGCAGTTAATTCTTGCAGCATCTAACGGTCCAGAGCAGTTAAGCAGCAATATCTGCAGCATCTTGCAGCATCTAACGTGAGTGTTGCGAAAAAGTTAAGCAGCAGCATCTTAGTAAAAGCATCTTTGCAGCGATCTTGGCATCATCTATCGCAGCGGTTAAGCAAGTATAACATCTTGCATGTTAATCTTGCAGCGATCTATTCGCAGCAGTTAAGACAGCAGCAGCATCTTGGCAGCATCGGTAGCAGCATCTTGCAGCAGCACTTAGCAGCAGCATCTGCAGCATCGGCAGGCGCAGAGCATTCAGTAACAGCATCTTGCAGCATCTTGCAGCAGCATCTGGTAACAGCATCTGGCAGCACTTATCCAGAGCAGTTGTTGCAGCAGCATCTGGCAGCATCTTGCAGCAATCTCATTCCAGAGCAGCCGCAGCAGCATCTGCAGCATCTTGCAGCACCCTTGCAGCAGCATCGTGCAGCATCTTGCAGCAGCATCTGGTAGCAGCATCTATCCTGGTCACAGCATCTTGCAGCACTTATCTGCAGCAGCAAATTCAGCAACAGCATCTGCAGCATCCGCAGCATCTATCCGAGCTGTTGTTCGCGTGGCATCTGGTAGCATCTGGTGCAGCATCTTGCAGCAGCATCTGCATCATCTGCAGCATCTTGCAGCAGCATCTGCAGCAGCATCTCCATTCGAGTTAACTCCGCAGCACTCCAGCAGCATCTGGCAGCAGCACCCATCCGCGAGCATCTGCAGCATCTTGCAGCAGCATCTGGTACCACATCTACAGCATCTGCAGCATCTATCGCAGCGTTAAGCAGCAGCACCTGCAGCATCTTTGCAGCATCTTGGCAGCATCTGCAGGCAGCATCTGGTAACAGCATCTTGCAGCATCTATCGCAGCAGCCAGTGTTAGCAACGATCTGGCAGCATCTTGCAGCATCGGCAGGCACTTGCAGCAGCATCTGTACAGCATCTTGCGTAGCATCTAACGCGAGCAAGCAGCAGTAGCACTTGCAGCATCGGTGCGCACCGGCAGCATCTCATCCGTGAGTGAGTTAAGCAGCAACATCTGCAGTACCCATCTATCGAGCAGTTGCAGCAGCAGCATCGGCAGAAGATCTTAGCATCTTACAGCATCTGAATTTGCATGTTGGCAGCAATTGATCGGCAGCATCTGCAGCATCTTGGTCCGAGCAAGCGTTGCAGCAGCATCTGCGCATCTGGTGCAGCATCTGGCAGCATCTGCAGCATCTAACGTGAGTTGTTAAGCAAAGTAGCATCGGCAGCACTCCAGCATCTGCAGCATCTTATGCAGCATCTTAACGCGAGCGAGTTGCGCAGCAGCATCTGCAGCATCTTGATCGCAGCATCTTGCAGCATCTATACGAGTTAGTTGCCAGCAGCATCTTGTTACCTGCAGCATCTGCAGCAGCACTTGGCAGCATCTAACGTCCGAGTTACGTTAGCAGCAGCATCTGCGCAGCATCTGCAGCATCTGCAGCATCTGGTAACGCAGCAGCAAAGTTAAAGCAGCATCTGGTAGCCTCTTGCAGCACTCCTGCAGCAGCATCTTGCAGCAGCATCTGCCGCAGCATCTGGCAGCAGCATCTTGGTAACAGCATCTTGCAGCACTTAACGGAGCAGTGTTAAGCAGCAGCATCTGCAGCCTCTTGCAGCATCTGCAGCAGCACTTGGCAGCAGCATCTATCCGAGAGTTAATCTGCAGCAGCACCTTGCAACAGCATCTATCCGCAGCAGTTGCTAGCAGCACTCCGGCAGCAATCTGCAGCACTTGGCAGCAGCATCTGCAGCAGCATCTATCTGAGCATCTGCAGCAGCATCATGTAACACAGCATCTGCAGCATCTAACGAGCGTTAAGGTAGCAGCATCATAGTATTTGTAGTATTTGTCGTAGTAGCAGTAGTAGTATTTGTAGTATTTGTAGTATTTGTAGTATTTGTCGTAGTAGCAGTAGTAGTATTTGTAGTATTTGTAGTATTTGTAGTATTTGTAGTATTTGTAGTAGTACTGATAGTATACAGTCCATTCTCACCGTGGGTTCCGGTTGTTGAGGCTCAGGGCGATCTCGTTGACGGCGTGAGGATGTGACATCACCATGTTGAACCCGTACTAACCAATCAGAGCACAGCACAGTCACATGATGAGAACAGTCTGAAGCCGACAGTAAAAGTGTGCAAGTGTGCAAGTGCAAGTGTACAAGTGTACAAGTGTGCAAGTGTACAAGTGCAAGTGTGCAAGTGTACAAGTGCAAGTGTGCAAGTGTACAAGTGTACAAGTGCAAGTGTGCAAGTGTACAAGTGTGCAAGTGCAAGTGTACAAGTGTGCAAGTGTACAAGTGTACAAGTGCAAGTGTGCAAGTGTACAAGTGCAAGTGTGCAAGTGTACAAGTGTACAAGTGCAAGTGTGCAAGTGTACAAGTGTGCAAGTGCAAGTGTACAAGTGTACAAGTGCAAGTGTGCAAGTGTGCAAGTGTACAAGTACAAGTGCAAGTGTGCAAGTGTGCAAGTGTACAAGTGCAAGTGTGCAAGTGTACAAGTGTGCAAGTGTACAAGTGCAAGTGTACAAGTGCAAGTGTGCAAGTGTACAAGTGTACAAGTGCAAGTGTGCAAGTGTAAGTGTGCAAGTGTGCAAGTGTAAGTGTAAAAGTGTAAACGTGTAAAAGTGTAAGTGTAAAAGTGTAAGTGTAAAAGTGTAAAAGTGTAAAAGTGTAAAAGTCTAAGTGTAAAAGTGTAAGTGTAAGAGTGTAAAAGTGTAAAAGTGTAAAAGTGTAAAAGTGTACGTGTAAGTGTAAAAGTGTAAAAGTGTAAGTGTAAAAGTGTAAAAGTGTAAAAGTGTAAGTATAAAAGTGTAAGTGTAAAAGTGTACGTGTAAAAGTGTAAGTGTAAAAGTGTACGTGTAAGTGTAAAAGTGTAAAAGTGTAAGTGTAAAAGTGTAAAAGTGTAAAAGTGTAAGTATAAAAGTGTAAAAGTGTAAGTGTAAGAGTGTAAAAGTGTAAGTATAAAAGTGTAAGTGTAAGAGTGTAAAAGTGTAAGTGTAAAAGTGTAAGTGTAAAAGTGTGAAAGTGTAAAAGTGTAAACGTGTAAACGTGTAAACGTGTAAACGTGTAAAAGTGTAAGTGTAAAAGTGTAAAAGTGTAAAAGTGTAAACGTGTAAGTGTAAGAGTGTAAAAGTGTAAAAGTGTAAAAGTGTACGTGTAAGTGTAAAAGTGTAAAAGTGTAAACGTGTAAGTGTAAGTATAAAAGTGTAAAAGTGTAAAAGTGTAAGTGTAAGAGTGTAAAAGTGTAAAAGTGTAAGTGTAAAAGTGTAAAAGTGTAAGTGTGTAAAAGTGTAAAAGTGTAAGTGTAAAAGTGTAAAAGTGTAAAAGTGTAAACGTGTAAGTGTAAGTATAAAAGTGTAAAAGTGTAAAAGTGTAAAAGTGTAAAAGTGTAAGTGTAAGAGTGTAAAAGTGTAAGTGTGTAAAAGTGTAAAAGTGTAAGTATAAAAGTGTAAAAGTGTAAGTGTAAGAGTGTAAAAGTGTAAGTGTAAGAGTGTAAAAGTGTAAAAGTGTAAGTATAAAAGTGTAAAAGTGTAAGTGTGTAAAAGTGTAAAAGTGTAAGTGTAAAAGTGTAAAAGTGTAAAAGTGTAAGTGTAAAAGTGTAAAAGTGTAAAAGTGTAAACGTGTAAGTGTAAGTATAAAAGTGTAAAAGTGTAAAAGTGTAAGTGTAAGAGTGTAAAAGTGTAAGTGTGTAAAAGTGTAAAAGTGTAAGTATAAAAGTGTAAAAGTGTAAGTGTAAGAGTGTAAAAGTGTAAGTGTAAGAGTGTAAAAGTGTAAAAGTGTAAGTATAAAAGTGTAAAAGTGTAAGTGTGTAAAAGTGTAAAAGTGTAAGTGTAAAAGTGTAAAAGTGTAAAAGTGTAAACGTGTAAGTGTAAGTATAAAAGTGTAAAAGTGTAAAAGTGTAAAAGTGTAAAAGTGTAAGTGTAAGAGTGTAAAAGTGTAAGTGTGTAAAAGTGTAAAAGTGTAAGTATAAAAGTGTAAAAGTGTAAGTGTAAGAGTGTAAAAGTGTAAGTGTAAAAGTGTAAAAGTGTAAAAGTGTAAGTATAAAAGTGTGTAAGTGTAAGAGTGTAAAAGTGTAAAAGTGTGTAAGTGTAAGTGTGTAAAAGTGTAAGTGTAAAAGTGTAAAAGTGTAAAAGTGTAAGTGTAAAAGTGTAAAAGTGTAAAAGTGTAAGTGTAAGTGTGTAAAAGTGTAAGTGTAAAAGTGTAAAAGTGTAAAAGTGTAAAAGTGTAAGTGTAAAAGTGTAAAAGTGTAAAAGTGTAAGTGTAAGAGTGTAAAAGTGTAAAAGTGTGTAAGTGTAAGTGTGTAAAAGTGTAAGTATAAAAGTGTAAAAGTGTAAAAGTGTAAGTGTAAAAGTGTAAGTATAAAAGTGTAAAAGTGTAAGTGTAAGAGTGTAAAAGTGTAAGTGTAAAAGTGTAAAAGTGTAAAAGTGTAAGTGTAAGAGTGTAAAAGTGTAAGTGTAAAAGTGTAAGTGTAAAAGTGTAAAAGTGTAAGTGTAAAAGTGTAAAAGTGTAAGTGTAAGAGTGTAAAAGTGTAAGTGTAAAAGTGTAAAAGTGTAAAAGTGTAAGTATAAGAGTGTAAAAGTGTAAAAGTGTGTAAGTGTAAGTGTGTAAAAGTGTAAGTGTAAAAGTGTAAAAGTGTAAAAGTGTAAGTGTAAAAGTGTAAAAGTGTAAGTATAAAAGTGTAAAAGTGTAAGTGTAAGAGTGTAAAAGTGTAAGTGTAAAAGTGTAAAAGTGTAAAAGTGTAAGTATAAAAGTGTAAAAGTGTAAGTGTAAGAGTGTAAAAGTGTAAGTGTAAAAGTGTAAAAGTGTAAAAGTGTAAAAGTGTAAGTGTAAAAGTGTAAGTGTAAAAGTGTAAGTGTAAAAGTGTAAAAGTGTAAGTGTAAAAGTGTAAAAGTGTAAAAGTGTAAAAGTGTAAGTATAAGAGTGTAAAAGTGTAAAAGTGTGTAAGTGTAAGTGTGTAAAAGTGTAAGTGTAAAAGTGTAAAAGTGTAAGTGTAAAAGTGTAAAAGTGTAAGTATAAAAGTGTAAAAGTGTAAGTGTAAGAGTGTAAAAGTGTAAGTATAAAAGTGTAAAAGTGTAAGTGTAAAAGTGTAAAAGTGTAAAAGTGTAAGTGTAAAAGTGTAAAAGTGTAAGTATAAAAGTGTAAAA
>CM068366.1:471315-511315 GCA_034769755.1 Odontamblyopus lacepedii
GTGGTGGTAGCAGTGGTAGTAGTAGTAGTAGCGGCGGTGGCAGTGGCAGTGGCGGTGGATGATAGTGGCGGTGGTAGTGGCGGTGGCAGTGGTAGTGATGATGGCGGTGGTGGTGGTGATGATGGCAGCGGTAGCGGTGGTAGTGATGTAGTGGTAGCGGCGGTGGCGGTGGTAGTGGTAGTGGTGATGGTAGTGGTAGTGATGGTGATGGTAGCAGTGGTAGTAGTGGTGGTAGCAGCAGTGGCGGTGGCAGTAGCAGTAGTAGTAGTAGCGGTGGTAGTAGCGGTAGCAGTGGTAGTGGTGGTAGTGGCAGTGGTAGTAGTAGTGGTAGCGGCGGTAGCAGTGGTGGTAGTAGTGGTGGTAGTGGTGGTGGTGGTGGTAGTAGTGGTAGTGGCAGTGGTAGTGATGATGGTAGTAGCAGTGGTGGTAGTAGTGGTAGTGGTAGTAGCAGTGGTGGTAGTGGTAGTAGCAGCAGTAGCGATGGCAGTGGCAGTGGTAGTAGTGGTAGTAGCAGTAGCGGTGGTAGTAGTAGTGGCAGTGGTAGTGATGGTATGTAGTAGCAGCGGTAGCAGTATTAGCAGTAGCAGTGGTAGTAGCAGTGGCAGTGGCGGTAGCAGTGGCAGTGGTAGTGGTAGCGGTGGTGGTAGCAGTGGTAGTAGCGGTAGCAGTGGTAGTGGTATTGGCGGTAGTGGTGGTAGTAGTAGTGGCAGTAGTGATGGCGGTAGCGGTAGCAGTGATGAGTAGTAGTAGCGGTGGTAGTAGCGGTGGTAGTAGCAGTAGCGGTAGCAGTGGCGGTAGCAGTGGCGGTAGTGGTAGCGGTGGTGGTAGCGATGTAGCAGTAGCGGTAGCGGTGATGGTAGTGGTAACGGTGGTGGTAGCGGTGGCGGTAGCAGTGGCAGTGGCAGTAGCGGTAGTGATGGTAGCGGTAGTAGTAGCGGTGGTAGTGGCAGTGGTGGTGGCAGTGGCAGTGGTGGTAGTGAGTAGTAGCGGTAGTGGTAGTGGCGGTGGCGGTAGCGATGGCAGTGGCAGTAGTAGTAGTAGCGGTGGCAGTAGCGGTGGTAGTAGCAGCGGTAGCAGTAGTAGTAGCAGTGGTAGTAGCAGTGGTAGTAGCGGTGGTGATGGCGGTAGCAGTGGTACTAGTAGTAGCAGTAGCGGTAGCGGTAGCAGTGATAGTGGTAGCGGTGGTAGTAGCGGTGGCAGTGGTAGTAGTGGTAGTGATGGTGATGGCAGCGGTGGCAGTGGTAGTAGTAGTAGTGGTAGCGGTGGTAGTAGCGGTAGCGATGGTATTAGTAGTAGTGGTAGTGGTAGCGGCAGCGGTAGTGGTAGTAGTAGTAGCGGTAGTAGTAGTAGTGGTAGTGATGGTAACTGCAGCAGTGGCAGTGGTAGTAGTGGTAGCGGTAGTAGTAGTAGTAGTAGTAGTAGTAGTAGCAGCGGTGGCGGTAGTAGTGGTAGTAGTAGTGGCAGTAGTGGTATTGGTAGTAGCAGCGGTAGTGGTAGTAGTAGTAGTAGTGATGGTGGTGAGTGGCAGTGGTAGTGGTATGTGGCAGCAGTGGTAGTGATGGTAGTAGTAGTAGTGGTAAGCGGATGATGGTGGTAGTGATGAGTGGTGGTAGCGGTGGCATTGGTGGTGGTAGTAGCAGTGGTGGTAGTAGTGGTAGCGGCGGTAGCAGTAGTAGGTAGTAGTGGTGGCAGTAGTAGTGGTGATAGTAGCAGCGGTAGCAGTAACAGTGGCAGTAGTGGTGGTAGCAGTGGTGATGGCGGTGGCAGTAGTGATGGTAGTAGCAGTAGTAGTGATGGTAGTGGCGGCGGTGGCGGTGGTAGTGGTAGTGGTAGCGGCAGTGGCAGTAGTAGTAGTAGTAGTGGTGATAGTAGTAGTAGTGATGGTAGCAGTGATAGTGGTAGTAGTGGCAGCGGTAGCAGTAGCGGTGGCAGTAGTAGTGGTAGCAGTGGTAGTAGCAGTAGCAGTGGTAGTAGTAGTAGCAGTGGTAGTAGTAGTGATGATAGTAGTAGCAGCGGTAGCAGTGGTAGTAGTAGTAGTAGTAGTAGTGGTAGTAGTAGTAGTAGTAAGTGGCAGTGGTAGTAGTATGGTAGTAGCAGTGGTAGTAGTGGTAGTAGTAGTAGTAGCAGTGGTAGTAGTGGTAGTGGCGGATGGCAGTGGCGGTAGCAGTGGTAGTGGTAGTGGTGAGTGGCGGTGGCAGTGGTAGTGAGTGGCGGTAGTAGTGGTGGCGGCGGTGGCAGTGGTAGCAGTAGCAGTGGTGGTAGCAGTGGCAGTGGCAGTAGCAGTGGTAGTGATGGTAGTAGCGGTGGTAGTGGCAGTGGTAGTAGCAGTGGCGGTAGTAGTGGTAGTAGTAGTAGCAGTAGTGGTAGTAGTAGCGGTAGTGGTAGCGATGGCAGTAGCAGTGGTGGTAGTAGTAGCGGTGGTAGTAGCGGTGGTGGTAGCAGTAGCAGTGGCAGTGGCAGTGGCAGTGGCAGTGGTGGTAGCGGTAGTGATGGCAGTGGCAGTAGCAGTAGTAGTGGTAGCAGTAGTAGTAGCGGTGGCAGTGGCAGTGGCGGTGGCGGTAGTGGTAGTAGCAGTGGTAGTGGCGGTGGTAGTAGCAGTGGTAATTGGCGGTAGCAGTGGTAGTGGTAGTAGCGGTGGTAGTGGTAGCGGTAGCAGTGGCGGTAGCAGTAGCGGTGGTGGTAGTGGCAGTGGCGGTAGCGGTGGTGGTAGCAGCAGTGGCGGTGGTAGTAGCGGTGGTGGTAGCGGTGGTAGTAGCGGTGGTAGTGGCGGTAGCGGTGGTGGTGGTAGTAGCGGTGGCAGTGGCGGTAGCGGTAGTGGTGGTAGCAGTGGTAGTGGCGGTAGTAGTGGCGGTGGTAGTAGCAGTGGCGGTGGTGGTAGTAGTAGCGGTGGTAGTAGTAGCGGTGGCGGTAGCAGTAGCAGTGGCGATAGCAGTGGCAGTGGTGGTAGCAGTGGCGGTAGCAGTGGTAGTGGCAGCAGTAGCAGTGGCAGTAGCAGTGGTAGTAGTAGCGGTAGTGGTAGCGGTGGTGGTAGCGGTAGTGGTAGCAGTGGCAGTGGTAGTAGTAGTAGTAGTAGCAGTGGCGGTAGCAGTGGTAGTGGTAGCAGTGGTGGTAGCAGTAGTGGTGGCGGTAGCAGTGGTGGTGGTAGTGGCAGTGGCGGTGGCAGTGGCAGTGGTAGCAGTAGTAGTAGTAGCAGTGGTAGTAGCGGTAGTGGTAGCGGTGGTAGTGGTGGTAGCGATGGTAGTAGCAGTAGCAGTGATAGTGGTAGTAGCAGTAGCGGTAGCGGTGGCAGTGGTAGTAGTAGTGCGGTGGTAGTAGCGGTAGTAGTAGCAGTGGTGGTAGCGGTGGCAGTAGTAGTGAGTAGTAGCAGTAGTAGTAGTAGCGGTAGTAGTAGCGGTGGTAGTAGTAGTGATGATGAAGCAGCGGTAGCAGTAGCAGTAGCAGTAGCAGTGGTAGTAGTAGCAGTAGTAGTAGCAGTGGTAGTAGCAGTGGTAGTAGCAGTAGCAGTAGTGAGTAGTAGTAGCAGTATGATAGGTGGTAGCAGTGGCAGTGGTGGTGGCAGTAGTAGTGGTAGCGGTGATGCAGGTGACAGTGGTAGTAGCAGCAGTAGCAGTGATGCAGTAACAGTAGTAGTGGTAGCAGTAGTAATAGCGGTGGTAGTAGCAGTGGTAGTAGCGGTGGCAGTAGTGATGGTAGTAGCAGTGGTGGTAGTAGTAGTAATAGCGGTGGTAGTAGTAGTAGTGGTAGTAGTAGTAGCGGTAGTAGTAGTAGCAGTGGTAGTAGTAGTAGTGGTAGTGATAGCGGTAACCGGTAACAGTAGCAGTGGTAGTAGCGGTGGCAGTGGTGGTGGTGGTAGTGGTGGTAGCGGTAGCGGTAACGGTGGCAGTGGTAGTGGTGGTAGCGGTGGTAGTAACGGTGGTGGTAGTGGTAGTGGTGGTGGTGGTAGTGGTAGTAGTATTGGCGGTGGCAGTGGTAGTGATGGTAGTAGTGGTAGCGGTGGTAGTGGTGGTGGTAGTAGTAGTGATAGTAGTAGTAGCAGTAGTAGCAGTAGCAGTAGCAGTAGTAGTAGTAGTAGTAGCAGTAGTAGTAGCAGTAGTAGTAGTAGTAGTAGTAGTAGTAGTAGTAGTAGTAGTAGTAGCAGTAGCAGTAGTAGTAGTAGTAGCAGTAGTAGTAGTAGTAGTAGTAGTAGTAGCAGTAGCAGTAGTAGTAGTAGTAGTAGTAGCAGTAGTAGTAGCAGTAGTAGTAGTAGTAGTAGCAGTAGTAGTAGTAGTAGCAGTAGTAGTAGTAGTACTTACGTGACTGCGTACTGAGCGAAGGACAAATATTCCACTAGAACATCCAGGCCTCTGTTCTCCTCGTTTAAGAACTCACGAACCCACCTGAGAAAAACAGGATTATGGTTATTATGATACAGAGGTCACTTCAGTCCTGGTTCAGTCCTGGTTTAGACCCGGTTCAGTCCTGGTTTAGACCCGGTTCAGTCCTGGTTCAGTCCTGGTTTAGACCCGGTTCAGTCCTGGTTCAGTCCTGGTTCAGTCCTGGTTTAGACCCGGTTCAGTCCTGGTTTAGACCCGGTTCAGTCCTGGTTCAGGTCTTACCCGATGTGGTTGGTCCTCAGGGAGATCTCGAGCTCTCGCAGAGTTTGAGTCGACTCCTGAACTCTCCTCCGGAATTTCTGCCCAAATAGTGAAAGAAAAATGAAACTGGGACACAGATGATCCTGAGTCTGACTGTCCCCGTGTGAGGACCAGACTGTCCCCGTGTGAGGACCAGACTGTCCCCATGTGAGGACCAGACTGACCCCGTGTGAGGACCAGACTGACCCCGTGTGAGGACCAGACTGTCCCCGTGTGAGGACCAGACTGTCCCCGTGTGAGGACCAGACTGACCCCGTGTGAGGACCAGACTGTCCCCGTGTGAGGACCAGACTGACCCCGTGTGAGGACCAGACTGTCCCCATGTGAGGACCAGACTGACCCCGTGTGAGGACCAGACTGACCCCGTGTGTGTGAGGACCAGACTGACCCCGTGTGTGTGAGGACCAGACTGTCCCCGTGTGAGGACCAGACTGTCCCCGTGTGAGGACCAGACTGTCCCCATGTGAGGACCAGACTGTCCCCGTGTGTGTGAGGACCAGACTGACCCCGTGTGTGTGAGGACCAGACTGTCCCCGTGTGAGGACCAGACTGTCCCTGTGTGAGGACCAGACTGTCCCCGTGTGTGTGAGGACCAGACTGACCCCGTGTGAGGACCAGACTGTCCCCGTGTGAGGACCAGACTGACCCCGTGTGAGGACCAGACTGTCCCCGTGTGAGGACCAGACTGTCCCCGTGTGTGTGAGGACCAGACTGACCCCGTGTGAGGACCAGACTGTCCCCGTGTGAGGACCAGACTGACCCCGTGTGAGGACCAGACTGACCCCGTGTGAGGACCAGACTGACCCCGTGTGAGGACCAGACTGTCCCCGTGTGAGGACCAGACTGTCCCCGTGTGAGGACCAGACTGTCCCCGTGTGAGGACCAGACTGACCCCGTGTGAGGACCAGACTGTCCCCGTGTGAGGACCAGACTGTCCCCGTGTGTGTGAGGACCAGACTGACCCCGTGTGAGGACCAGACTGTCCCCGTGTGAGGACCAGACTGACCCCGTGTGTGTGAGGACCAGACTGACCCCGTGTGAGGACCAGACTGTCCCCGTGTGAGGACCAGACTGTCCCCGTGTGAGGACCAGACTGTCCCCGTGTGAGGACCAGACTGACCCCGTGTGAGGACCAGACTGTCCCCGTGTGAGGACCAGACTGTCCCCGTGTGTGTGAGGACCAGACTGACCCCGTGTGAGGACCAGACTGTCCCCGTGTGAGGACCAGACTGACCCCGTGTGAGGACCAGACTGTCCCCGTGTGAGGACCAGACTGATGCCGTGTGAGGACCAGACTGACCCCGTGTGAGGACCAGACTGTCCCCGTGTGAGGACCAGACTGTCCCCGTGTGAGGACCAGACTGTCCCTGTGTGTGTGAGGACCAGACTGTCCCCGTGTGAGGACCAGACTGTCCCCGTGTGAGGACCAGACTGTCCCCGTGTGAGGACCAGACTGTCCCCGTGTGAGGACCAGACTGACGCCGTGTGAGGACCAGACTGTCCCCGTGTGAGGACCAGACTGTCCCCGTGTGAGGACCAGACTGTCCCTGTGTGTGTGAGGCCCTGTGTGTGGCCCTGTGTGTGTGAGACCCTGTGTGTGTGAGGCCCTGTGTGTGAGGCCCTGTGTGTGAGGCCCTGTGTGTGTGAGGCCCTGTGTGTGAGGCCCTGTGTGAGGCCCTGTGTGTGTGAGGCCCTGTGTGTGAGGCCCTGTGTGTGAGGCCCTGTGTGTGAGGCCCTGTGTGTGTGAGGCCCTGTGTGTGTGAGGCCCTGTGTGTGTGAGGCCCTGTGTGTGAGGCCCTGTGTGTGAGGCCCTGTGTGTGTGAGGCCCTGTGTGTGAGGCCCTGTGTGTGTGAGGCCCTGTGTGTGAGGCCCTGTGTGTGAGGCCCTGTGTGTGAGGCCCTGTGTGTGTGAGGCCCTGTGTGAGGCCCTGTGTGTGAGGCCCTGTGTGTGTGAGGCCCTGTGTGAGGCCCTGTGTGTGAGGCCCTGTGTGAGGCCCTGTGTGTGAGGCCCTGTGTGAGGCCCTGTGTGTGTGAGCCCTGTGTGTGAGGGGCTGTGTGTGTGAGGCCCTGTGTTTGAGGCCCGTGAGGCCCTGTGTGAGGCCCTGTGTGTGAGGCCCTGTGTGTGAGGCCCTGTGTGTGTGAGGCCCTGTGTGTGAGGCCCTGTGTGTGTGAGGCCCTGTGTGAGGCCCTGTGTGTGTGAGGGCCTGGGTGTGTGTGGCCCTGTGTGTGAGGCCCTGTGTGTGAGGCCCTGTGTGTGTGAGGCCCTGTGTGTGTGAGGCCCTGTGTGTGAGGCCCTGTGTGAGGCCCTGTGTGTGTGAGGCCCTGTGTGTGTGAGGCCCTGTGTGTGTGAGGCCCTGTGTGTGAGGCCCTGTGTGAGGCCCTGTGTGTGAGGCCCTGTGTGTGAGGCCCTGTGTGTGTGAGGCCCTGTGTGAGGCCCTGTGTGTGTGAGGCCCTGTGTGTGTGAGGCCCTGTGTGTGTGAGGCCCTGTGTGTGAGGCCCTGTGTGAGGCCCTGTGTGTGAGGCCCTGTGTGTGTGAGGCCCTGTGTGTGAGGCCCTGTGTGTGAGGCCCTGTGTGTGTGAGGCCCTGTGTGTGTGAGGCCCTGTGTGTGAGGCCCTGTGTGAGGCCCTGTGTGTGTGAGGCCCTGTGTGTGAGGCCCTGTGTGAGGCCCTGTGTGTGAGGCCCTGTGTGAGGCCCTGTGTGTGTGAGGCCCTGTGTGTGTGAGGTCCTGTGTGTGAGGCCCTGTGTGAGGCCCTGTGTGTGAGGCCCTGTGTGTGTGAGGCCCTGTGTGTGAGGCCCTGTGTGTGTGAGGCCCTGTGTGTGTGAGGCCCTGTGTGTGAGGCCCTGTGTGTGTGAGGCCCTGTGTGAGGCCCTGTGTGTGAGGCCCTGTGTGAGGCCCTGTGTGTGTGAGGCCCTGTGTGTGTGAGGTCCTGTGTGTGTGAGGTCCTGTGTGTGTGAGGCCCTGTGTGTGTGAGGCCCTGTGTGTGAGGCCCTGTGTGTGAGGCCCTGTGTGTGTGAGGCCCTGTGTGTGTGAGGCCCTGTGTGTGAGGCCCTGTGTGTGTGAGGCCCTGTGTGTGTGAGGCCCTGTGTGTGTGAGGCCCTGTGTGAGGCCCTGTGTGTGTGAGGCCCTGTGTGTGTGAGGCCCTGTGTGAGGTCCTGTGTGTGTGAGGCCCTGTGTGTGTGAGGTCCTGTGTTGCACTGACCTTCCTGGTCACCGCTGGGTCCAGGAATCCTCGGAGTTTCTGGATGTAAGTGTGAGGAGGATTCTTCACCTGGAAACGCTCCTGTGGAGACACACAGCAACTCACAGCAACTCACAGCAACTCACAGCAACACACAGCAACTCACAGCAACTCACAGCAACTCACAGCAACACACAGCAACACACAGCAACTCACAGCAACTCACAGCAACTCACAGCA
The DNA here is from genome assembly GCA_034769755.1 of Odontamblyopus lacepedii. Taxonomy (NCBI): domain Eukaryota; kingdom Metazoa; phylum Chordata; class Actinopteri; order Gobiiformes; family Gobiidae; genus Odontamblyopus; species Odontamblyopus lacepedii. The sequence continues at coordinate 479,369 of CM068366.1, forward strand.
ACACACAGCAACTCACAGCAACTCACAGCAACTCACAGCAACTCACAGCAACTCACAGCAACTCACAGCAACTCACAGCAACTCACAGCAACACACAGCAACTCACAGCAACTCACAGCTGCACGACTCACAGCAACTCACAGCAACTCACAGCAACACACAGCAACTCACAGCTGCACAACTCACAGCAACTCACAGCAACTCACAGCAACTCACAGCAACTCACAGCAACACACAGCAACTCACAGCAACTCACAGCAACTCACAGCAACTCACAGCAACTCACAGCAACTCACAGCAACACACAGCAACTCACAGCAACTCACAGCAACACACAGCAACTCACAGCAACTCACAGCAACTCACAGCAACACACAGCAACTCACAGCAACACACAGCAACTCACAGCAACTCACAGCAACACACAGCAACTCACAGCAACTCACAGCAACTCACAGCAACTCACAGCAACACACAGCAACTCACAGCAACTCACAGCAACTCACAGCTGCACGACTCACAGCAACTCACAGCAACTCACAGCAACTCACAGCAACTCACAGCAACTCACAGCAACACACAGCAACTCACAGCAACACACAGCAACACACAGCAACTCACAGCTGCACGACTCACAGCAACTCACAGCAACACACAGCAACTCACAGCAACTCACAGCAACTCACAGCAACTCACAGCAACTCACAGCAACTCACAGCAACTCACAGCAACTCACAGCAACTCACAGCAACTCACAGCAACTCACAGCAACTCACAGCTGCACAACTCACAGCAACTCACAGCAACTCACAGCAACACACAGCAACTCACAGCAACACACAGCAACTCACAGCAACTCACAGCAACTCACAGCAACTCACAGCAACTCACAGCAACTCACAGCAACACACAGCAACTCACAGCAACTCACAGCAACACACAGCAACTCACAGCAACTCACAGCAACTCACAGCAACTCACAGCAACTCACAGCAACTCACAGCAACTCACAGCTGCACGACTCACAGCAACTCACAGCAACTCACAGCAACTCACAGCAACTCACAGCAACTCACAGCAACACACAGCAACACACAGCAACTCACAGCAACTCACAGCAACTCACAGCAACACACAGCAACTCACAGCAACTCACAGCTGCACGACTCACAGCAACTCACAGCAACTCACAGCAACTCACAGCAACTCACAGCTGCACGACTCACAGCAACTCACAGCAACTCACAGCAACTCACAGCAACTCACAGCAACACACAGCAACTCACAGCAACTCACAGCTGCACAACTCACAGCAACTCACAGCAACTCACAGCAACTCACTCACAGCAACTCACAGGTGCACAACTCACAGCAACTCACAGCAACTCACAGCAACTCACAGCAACACACAGCAACTCACAGCAACTCACAGCAACTCACAGCAACTCACAGCAACTCACAGCAACTCACAGCTGCACAACTCACAGCAACTCACAGCAACTCACAGCAACACACAGCAACACACAGCAACTCACAGCTGCACAACTCACAGCAACTCACAGCAACTCACAGCAACTCACAGCTGCACAACTCACAGCAAGTCACAGCAAGTCACAGCAACTCACAGCAACTCACAGCTGCACGACTCACAGCAACTCACAGCAACTCACTCACAGCAACTCACAGCTGCACGACTCACAGCAACACACAGCAACTCACAGCAACTCACAGCAACTCACAGCAACTCACAGCTGCACGACTCATAGCAACTCACAGCAACTCACAGCAACTCACAGCTGCACGACTCACAGCAACACACAGCAACTCACAGCAACTCACAGCAACTCACAGCAACTCACAGCTGCACGACTCACAGCAACTCACAGCAACTCACAGCAACTCACAGCAACTCACAGCTGCACGACTCACAGCAACTCACAGCAACTCACAGCAACTCACAGCAACACACAGCAACTCACAGCAACTCACAGCTGCACAACTCACAGCAACTCACAGCAACTCACAGCTGCACAACTCACAGCAACTCACAGCAACTCACAGCTGCACAACTCACAGCAACTCACAGCTGCACAACTCACAGCAACTCACAGCAACTCACAGCAACTCACAGCTGCACAACTCACAGCAACTCTCAGCAACTCACAGCAACACACAGCAACTCACAGCTGCACAACTCACAGCAACTCACAGCAACTCACAGCAACTCACAGCTGCACAACTCACAGCAACTCACAGCAACTCACAGCAACTCACAGCTGCACAATTCACAGCAACTCACAGCAACTCACAGCAACTCACAGCAACTCACAGCAACTCACAGCTGCACGACTCACAGCAACTCACAGCAACTCACAGCAACTCACTCACAGCAACTCACAGCAACTCACAGCAACTCACAGCTGCACGACTCACAGCAACTCACAGCAACTCACAGCAACTCACAGCTGCACGACTCACAGCAACTCACAGCAACACACAGCAACTCACAGCAACTCACAGCTGCACAACTCACAGCAACTCACAGCTGCACAACTCACAGCAACTCACAGCAACTCACAGCAACTCACAGCAACTCACAGCAACTCACAGCTGCACGACTCACAGCAACTCACAGCAACTCACAGCAACTCACAGCAACACACAGCTGCACGACTCACAGCAACTCACAGCAACTCACAGCTGCACAACTCACAGCAACTCACAGCAACTCACAGCAACTCACAGCTGCACAACTCACAGCAACTCACAGCAACTTACAGCAACTCACAGCAACTCACAGCAACACACAGCTGCACAACTCACAGCAACTCACAGCAACTCACAGCTGCACGACTCACAGCTGCACGACTCACACCTGCACGACTCACAGCTGCACGACTCACACCTGCACGACTCACACGACTCACAGCTGCACGACTCACACCTGCACAACTCACACGACTCACACCTGCACGACTCACACGACTCACACCTGCACGACTCACACCTGCACGACTCACACCTGCACGACTTACACGACTCACAGCTGCACGACTCACAGCAACTCACAGCTGCACGACTCACAGCTAGTCTAGACCGGGTTCAGTTCTAGTCTAGACCGGGTTCAGTTCTAGTCTAGACCGGGTTCAGTTCTAGTCTAGACCGGGTTCAGTTCTAGACTAGACCGGGTTCAGTTCTAGTCTAGACCGGGTTCAGTTCTAGATTAGACCGGGTTCAGTTCTAGTCTAGACCGGGTTCAATTCTAGTCTAGACCGGGTTCAGTTCTAGTCTAGACCGGGTTCAGTTCTAGTCTAGACCGGGTTCAGTTCTAGTCTAGACCGGGTTCAGTTCTAGACTAGACCGGGTTCAGTTCTAGTCTAGTCCGGGTTCACTTCCGGTCTAGACCGGGTTCACTTCCGGTCTAGTCCGGGTTCAGTTCCAGTCTAGACCGGGTACAGTTCTAGTCTAGACCGGGTACAGTTCTAGTCTAGACCGGGTTCACTTCTAGTCTAGTCCGGGTTCAGTTCTAGTCTAGTCCGGGTACAGTTCTAGTCTAGACCGGGTTCAGTTCTAGTGTAGTTCGGGTTCAGTTCTAGTCTAGACCGGGTTCAGTTCTAGTCTAGACCGGGTTCAGTTCTAGACTAGACCGGGTTCAGTTCTAGTCTAGACCGGGTTCAGTTCTAGTCTAGACCGGGTTCAGTTCTAGTCTAGTCCGGGTTCAGTTCTAGTCTAGACCGGGTTCACTTCCGGTCTAGTCCGGGTTCAGTTCTAGTCTAGACCGGGTACAGTTCTAGTCTAGACCGGGTACAGTTCTAGTCTAGACCGGGTTCAGTTCTAGTCTAGTCCGGGTTCAGTTCTAGTCTAGTCCGGGTTCAGTTCTAGTCTAGTCCGGGTTCAGTTCTAGTGTAGTTCGGGTTCAGTTCTAGTCTAGTCCGGGTACAGTTCTAGTCTAGACCGGGTTCAGTTCTAGTCTAGACCGGGTTCAGTTCTAGTCTAGTCCGGGTTCAGTTCTAGTCTAGACCGGGTTCAGTTCTAGACTAGACCGGGTTCAGTTCTAGTCTAGACTGGGTTCAGTTCTAGACTAGTCCGGGTTCAGTTCTAGTCTAGTCCGGGTTCAGTTCTAGTCTAGACCGGGTTCAGTTCTAGTCTAGACCGGGTTCAGTTCTAGTCTAGACCGGGTTCAGTTCTAGACTAGACCGGGTTCAGTTCTAGACTAGACCGGGTTCAGTTCTAGTCTAGACCGGGTTCAGTTCTAGTCTAGACCGGGTTCAGTTCTAGACTAGACCGGGTTCAGTTCTAGTCTAGACCGGGTTCAGTTCGAGTCTGGACCGGGTTCAGTTCTAGTCTAGTCCGGGTTCAGTTCTAGTCTAGACCGGGTTCAGTTCTAGTCTAGTCCGGGTTCAGTTCTAGTCTAGTCCGGGTTCAGTTCTAGCCTAGACCGGGTTCAGTTCTAGTCTAGTCCGGGTTCAGTTCTAGTCTAGACCGGGTACAGTTCTAGTCTAGACCGGGTTCACTTCTAGTCTAGACCGGGTTCACTTCTAGTCTAGACCGGGTTCAGTTCTAGTCTAGACCGGGTTCAGTTCTAGTCTAGACCGGGTTCAGTTCTAGTCTAGACCGGGTTCAGTTCTAGTCTAGTCCGGGTACAGTTCTAGTCTAGACCGGGTTCACTTCTAGTCTAGTCCGGGTTCACTTCTAGTCTAGACCGGGTTCAGTTCTAGTCTAAACCGGGTTCACTTCTAGTCTAGACCGGGTTCAGTTCTAGTCTAGTCCGGGTTCAGTTCTAGTCTAGTCCGGGTTCTAGTCCGGGTTCAGTTCTAGTCTAGTCCGGGTTCAGTTCTAGTCTAGTCCGGGTTCTAGTCCGGGTTCAGTTCTAGTCTAGACCGGGTTCAGTTCTAGTCTAGACCGGGTTCAGTTCTAGTCTAGTCCGGGTACAGTTCTAGTCTAGACCGGGTACAGTTCTAGTCTAGACCGGGTTCACTTCTAGTCTAGACCGGGTTCAGTTCTAGTCTAGTCCGGGTTCACTTCTAGTCTAGACCGGGTTCACTTCTAGTCTAGACCGGGTTCAGTTCTAGTCTAAACCGGATTCAGTTCTAGTCTAGACCGGGTTCAGTTCTAGTCTAAACCGGATTCAGTTCTAGTCTAGACCGGGTACAGTTCTAGTCTAGTCCGGGTTCACTTCTAGTCTAGACCGGGTTCAGTTCTAGTCTAGACCGGGTTCAGTTCTAGTCTAGTCCGGGTTCAGTTCTAGTCTAGTCCGGGTTCACTTCTAGTCTAGACCGGGTTCAGTTCTAGTCTAGACCGGGTTCAGTTCTAGTCTAGTCCGGGTTCACTTCTAGTCTAGACGGGGTACAGTTCTAGTCTAGTCCGGGTTCAGTTCTAGTCTAGTCCGGGTTCAGTTCTAGTCTAGTCCGGGTTCAGTTCTAGTCTAGACGGGGTACAGTTCTAGTCTAGACCGGGTTCACTTCTAGTCTAGACCGGGTTCAGTTCTAGTCTAGACCGGGTTCAGTTCTAGTCTAGTCCGGGTTCAGTTCTAGTCTAGTCCGGGTTCAGTTCTAGTCTAGACGGGGTACAGTTCTAGTCTAGACCGGGTTCACTTCTAGTCTAGTCCGGCTTCACTTCTAGTCTAGACCGGGTTCAGTTCTAGTCTAGTCCAGGTTCAGTTCTAGTCTAGACGGGGTACAGTTCTAGTCTAGACCGGGTTCACTTCTAGTCTAGACCGGGTTCAGTTCTAGTCTAGACCGGGTTCAGTTCTAGTCTAGTCCGGGTTCAGTTCTAGTCTAGTCCGGGTTCAGTTCTAGTCTAGACGGGGTACAGTTCTAGTCTAGACCGGGTTCACTTCTAGTCTAGACCGGGTTCAGTTCTAGTCTAGACCGGGTTCACTTCTAGTCTAGACCGGGTTCAGTTCTAGTCTAGTCCGGGTTCTAGTCCGGGTTCTAGTCCGGGTTCTAGTCCGGGTTCAGTCCGGGTTCTGACCTGGTCACAGATAAGTTCCCATTTCTTCTCGTTGTCGTAGGATCGGAGCAGACGCACTTTGTCTGGAGGCAGGTTCATGGAGTTCTGAAACACAGAGGTGAAAGTCCGGCTTAAGACAGTCTGGGTCAGTCCGGGTCCGGTTCTGGTTCTGGTTCTGGTTCTGGTTGGTACATGTGCAGTTCCATCAGTGCAAATGGAACAGTTGGACAGATGTGATTCTAATGTTATAACCTGCTCTGTTCTTACAGACGTTCTGGTTCTGAAAATGGACCCGACCCAAACCGAACAGAACATAGAGTTACACAGAGTTATAGAAGCGTATCTCCTGTTTTACACTGAAATGTGCTGTGGGTTCGATTCCCCATATGTGTATCTCCTGCTTTACACTGAAATGTGCTGTGGGTTCGATTCCCCATATGTGTATCTCCTGTTTTACACTGAAATGTGCTGTGGGTTCGATTCCCCATATGTGTATCTCCTGTTTTACACTGAAATGTGCTGTGGGTTCGACTCCCCATATGTGTATCTCCTGTTTTACACTGAAATGTGCTGTGGGTTCGATTCCCCATATGTGTATCTCCTGTTTTACACTGAAATGTGCTGTGGGTTCGATTCCCCATATGTGTATCTCCTGTTTTACACTGAAATGTGCTGCGGGTTCGATTCCCCATATGTGTATCTCCTGTTTTACACTGAAATGTGCTGTGGGTTCGATTCCCCATATGTGTATCTCCTGTTTTACACTGAAATGTGCTGCGGGTTCGACGGCCCATATGTGTATCTCCTGTTTTACACTGAAATGTGCTGTGGGTTCGATTCCCCATATGTGTATCTCCTGTTTTACACTGAAATGTGCTGTGGGTTCGACGCCCCATATGTGTATCTCCTGCTTTACACTGAAATGTGCTGCGGGTTCGATTCCCCATATGTGTATCTCCTGTTTTACACTGAAATGTGCTGTGGGTTCGATTCCCCATATGTGTATCTCCTGTTTTACACTGAAATGTGCTGTGGGTTCGATTCCCCATATGTGTATCTCCTGTTTTACACTGAAATGTGCTGCGGGTTCAATTCCCCATATGTGTATGTCCTGTTTTACACTGAAATGTGCTGTGGGTTCGACTCCCCATATGTGTATCTCCTGTTTTACACTGAAATGTGCTGTGGGTTCGATTCCCCATATGTGTATGTCCTGTTTTACACTGAAATGTGCTGCGGGTTCGATTCCCCATATGTGTATCTCCTGTTTTACACTGAAATGTGCTGTGGGTTCGATTCCCCATATGTGTATCTCCTGTTTTACACTGAAATGTGCTGTGGGTTCGACTCCCCATATGTGTATCTCCTGTTTTACACTGAAATGTGCTGTGGGTTCGATTCCCCATATGTGTATGTCCTGTTTTACACTGAAATGTGCTGCGGGTTCGATTCCCCATATGTGTATCTCCTGTTTTACACTGAAATGTGCTGTGGGTTCGACTCCCCATATGTGTATCTCCTGTTTTACACTGAAATGTGCTGTGGGTTCGACTCCCCATATGTGTATCTCCTGTTTTACACTGAAATGTGCTGCGGGTTCGATTCCCCATATGTGTATCTCCTGTTTTACACTGATTTGTGCTGCTGTTTCGATTCGCCATTTGTGTATCTCCTGTTTTACACTGAAATGTGCTGTGGGTTCGATTCCCCATATGTGTATCTCCTGTTTTACACTGAAATGTGCTGCGGGTTCGATTCCCCATATGTGTATCTCCTGTTTTACACTGAAATGTGCTGTGGGTTCGATTCCCCATATGTGTATCTCCTGTTTTACACTGAAATGTGCTGTGGGTTCGACTCCCCATATGTGTATCTCCTGTTTTACACTGAAATGTGCTGTGGGTTCGATTCCCCATATGTGTATGTCCTGCTTTACACTGAAATGTGCTGCAAGTTCGATTCCCCATATGTGTATGTCCTGTTTTACACTGAAATGTGCTGTGGGTTCGATTCCCCATATTTGTATCTCCTGTTTTACACTGAAATGTGCTGCGGGTTCGATTCCCCATATGTGTATCTCCTGTTTTACACTGAAATGTGCTGTGGGTTCGATTCCCCATATGTGTATCTCCTGTTTTACACTGAAATGTGCTGTGGGTTCGATTCCCCATATGTGTATCTCCTGTTTTACACTGAAATGTGCTGTGGGTTCGATTCCCCATATGTGTATCTCCTGTTTTACACTGAAATGTGCTGCGGGTTCGATTCCCCATATGTGTATCTCCTGTTTTACACTGAAATGTGCTGTGGGTTCGATTCCCCATATGTGTATGTCCTGTTTTACACTGAAATGTGCTGTGGGTTCGATTCCCCATATGTGTATCTCCTGTTTTACACTGAAATGTGCTGTGGGTTCGATTCCCCATATGTGTATCTCCTGTTTTACACTGAAATGTGCTGTGGGTTCGATTCCCCATATGTGTATCTCCTGTTTTACACTGAAATGTGCTGTGGGTTCGATTCCCCATATGTGTATGTCCTGTTTTACACTGAAATGTGCTGTGGGTTCGATTCCCCATATGTGTATCTCCTGTTTTACACTGAAATGTGCTGCGGGTTCGATTCCCCATATGTGTATCTCCTGTTTTACACTGAAATGTGCTGTGGGTTCGATTCCCCATATGTGTATGTCCTGTTTTACACTGAAATGTGCTGTGGGTTCGATTCCCCATATGTGTATCTCCTGTTTTACACTGAAATGTGCTGTGGGTTCGATTCCCCATATGTGTATCTCCTGTTTTACACTGAAATGTGCTGGGTTCGATTCCCCATATGTGTATCTCCTGTTTTACACTGAAATGTGCTGTGGGTTCGATTCCCCATATGTGTATGTCCTGTTTTACACTGAAATGTGCTGTGGGTTCGATTCCCCATATGTGTATCTCCTGTTTTACACTGAAATGTGCTGTGGGTTCGATTCCCCATATGTGTATCTCCTGTTTTACACTGAAATGTGCTGTGGGTTCGATTCCCCATATGTGTATGTCCTGTTTTACACTGAAATGTGCTGCGGGTTCGATTCCCCATATGTGTATGTCCTGTTTTACACTGAAATGTGCTGCGGGTTCGATTCCCCATATGTGTATCTCCTGCTTTACACTGAAATGTGCTGCGGGTTCGATTCCCCATATGTGTATCTCCTGTTTTACACTGAAATGTGCTGTGGGTTCGATTCCCCATATGTGTATCTCCATTCCCATATGTGTATCTCCTGTTTTACACTGAAATGTGCTGTGGGTTCGATTCCCCATATGTGTATCTCCTGTTTTACACTGAAATGTGCTGTGGGTTCAATTCCCCATATGTGTATCTCCTGTTTTACACTGAAATGTGCTGCGGGTTCGATTCCCCATATGTGTATCTCCTGTTTTACACTGAAATGTGCTGTGGGTTCGATTCCCCATATGTGTATCTCCTGTTTTACACTGAAATGTGCTGTGGGTTCGATTCCCCATATGTGTATCTCCTGTTTTACACTGAAATGTGCTGTGGGTTCGATTCCCCATATGTGTATCTCCTGTTTTACACTGAAATGTGCTGTGGGTTCGATTCCCCATATGTGTATCTCCTGTTTTACACTGAAATGTGCTGTGGGTTCGATTCCCCATATGTGTATCTCCTGCTTTACACTGAAATGTGCTGTGGGTTCGATTCCCCATATGTGTATCTCCTGTTTTACACTGAAATGTGCTGTGGGTTCGATTCCCCATATGTGTATCTCCTGTTTTACACTGAAATGTGCTGTGGGTTCGATTCCCCATATGTGTATCTCCTGCTTTACACTGAAATGTGCTGCGGGTTCGATTCCCCATATGTGTATCTCCTGTTTTACACTGAAATGTGCTGTGGGTTCGACTCCCCATATGTGTATCTCCTGTTTTACACTGAAATGTGCTGTGGGTTCGATTCCCTCTCTACTCACCAGAGCGATGGAGAAACGTTCCTCGAGCTCGGCCGGGTCGGGCATCGGCAGCTTCACCGGAGCAGCTCTGGACCTGATCACAGCCAACTGGCTCTCCATGCTCTCCGCGTTCCCCATGGCCTCCAAGACCCGCTGGAGTCCTGCTTCAGTCCTGGTTCAGTTCTGGTTCAGTTCTGGTTCAGTCCTGGTTCAGTCCTGGTTCAGTCCTGGTTCAGTTCTGGTTCAGTCCTGGTTCAGTCCTGGTTCAGTTCTGGTTCAGTCCTGGTTCAGTTCTGGTTCAGTTCTGGTTCAGTCCTGGTCTCCCTGAAGCTCTTTCTGCTGAACACAAAAGTGAATCTAACACAGACTGGACCAGGTCTGGACTCTTCCTATCACACAGCTCAGTTCTGGACTAACCTGGACCAGTCCGGACTATCTCTGGACTAATCCTGGACTCTGGACTCTCTCTGGACTAAACCTGGACTCTGGACTCCCCCAGACCAGAGTCTGCCCCTCAGACTCTGGCACACATGTTAGCGGTGCCACAGACGGTAAGCCCCTGCCCTGTGCAGACAGGCTCTGTGGTTCTAGTCCCTCCAGACCGCAGGTGCAGGTCTTTGTGCTCGGATCACGGATGTGTCTTGCTCATTAGCGCGTCTCCAGCTCCGCGCGCCGTAGCGGAGGAACACACCCACCAGCCCCCGACCCACAGCCCCGCGGAAGAGCCGCGGAGGAGCCGCGGAAGAGCCGCGGAAGAGCCGCGGAAGAGCCGCGGAAGAGCCGCGGAAGAGCCTCAGTGCTCCGGGGCTGTACTCCAGCGCTGCCCGGGCCTCACGCTCCTCATGCCCCGGTCACATGTGCCATCGGAGGGAGCGCGGAGCATCCCTGAGCCGCATCCGAAGAGGAGGCCCGACTGCGGCTCTTTGTCTCCGGCGCGGTGGCGCTTCGGTCCGGCCCGGGTCCGGCCCGGGTCCTGCGTGTGCAGCGGGTCGTGCTGGGAGAGTTCCCCGGGGTTGAGCGCCGGTCCCGCGGGTTTAGGGCTTCTCCAGAGCCGCTCTTTGTCTCGCTCCGGTCCGTCAGTGTGGATCAGGCTCCAGACAATGAGACAAGCCCCGCCCCCTGCGCGCGTGCACAGGAACACGCACGCGCACAGATGCACAGCGCGAGGCCGTGTGCGCGTGCGCCTCTGAGACACCCCAATGTCCCTCTGAGACACCCCAATGTCCCTCTGAGACACTGAGACACTCCAATGTCCCTCTGAGACACTGAGACACCCCAATGTCCCTCTGAGACACCCCAATGTCCCTCTGAGACACTGAGACACCCCAATGTCCCTCTGAGACACCCCAATGTCCCTCTGAGACACTGAGACACCCCAATGTCCCTCTGAGACACTGAGACACCCCAATGTCCCTCTGAGACACTGAGACACCCCAATGTCCCTCTGAGACACTGAGACACCCCAATGTCCCTCTGAGACACCCCAATGTCCCTCTGAGACACTGAGACACCCCAATGTCCCTCTGAGACACCCCAATGTCCCTCTGAGACACCCCAATGTCCCTCTGAGACACTGAGACACCCCAATGTCCCTCTGAGACACTGAGACACCCCAATGTCCCGCTGAGACACCCCAATGTCCCTCTGAGACGCTGAGACACCCCAATGTCCCTCTGAGACACTGAGACACCCCAATGTCCCGCTGAGACACCCCAATGTCCCTCTGAGACACTGAGACACCCCAATGTCCCTCTGAGACACTGAGACACCCCAATGTCCCTCTGAGACACCCCAATGTCCCTCTGAGACACTGAGACACCCCAATGTCCCGCTGAGACACTGAGACACCCCAATGTCCCGCTGAGACACCCCAATGTCCCTCTGAGACGCTGAGACACCCCAATGTCCCTCTGAGACACCCCAATGTCCCGCTGAGACACCCCAATGTCCCTCTGAGACAACCCAATGTCCCTCTGAGACACTGAGACACCCCAATGTCCCTCTGAGACACCCCAATGTCCCTCTGAGACACTGAGACACCCCAATGTCCCTCTGAGACACCCCAATGTCCCTCTGAGACACTGAGACACCCCAATGTCCCGCTGAGACACCCCAATGTCCCTCTGAGACACTGAGACACCCCAATGTCCCTCTGAGACACCCCAATGTCCATCTGAGACACTGAGACACCCCAATGTCCCTCTGAGACACTGAGACACCCCAATGTCCCGCTGAGACACTGAGACACCCCAATGTCCCGCTGAGACACCCCAATGTCCCTCTGAGACGCTGAGACACCCCAATGTCCCTCTGAGACACCCCAATGTCCCTGTGAGACACTGAGACACCCCAATGTCCCTCTGAGACACCCCAATGTCCCGCTGAGACACCCCAATGTCCCTCTGAGACACCCCAATGTCCCTCTGAGACACTGAGACACCCCAATGTCCCTCTGAGACACCCCAATGTCCCTCTGAGACACTGAGACACCCCAATGTCCCTCTGAGACACCCCAATGTCCCTCTGAGACACTGAGACACCCCAATGTCCCGCTGAGACACTGAGACACCCCAATGTCCCGCTGAGACATCCCAATGTCCCTCTGAGACACCCCAATGTCCCGCTGAGACACTGAGACACCCCAATGTCCCTCTGAGACACCCCAATGTCCCTCTGAGACACTGAGACACCCCAATGTCCCGCTGAGACACCCCAATGTTCCTCTGAGACACTGAGACACCCCAATGTCCCTCTGAGACACTGAGACACCCCAATGTCCCTCTGAAACACCCCAATGTCCCTCTGAGACACTGAGACACCCCAATGTCCCTCTGAGACACTGAGACACCCCAATGTCCCGCTGAGACACCCCAATGTCCCTCTGAGACACCCCAATGTCCCGCTGAGACACCCCAATGTCCCTCTGAGACACCCCAATGTCCCCCTGAGACACTGAGACACCCCAATGTCCCGCTGAGACACTGAGACACCCCAATGTCCCTCTGAGACACCCCAATGTCCCGCTGAGACACCCCAATGTCCCTCTGAGACACTGAGACACCCCAATGTCCCTCTGAAACACCCCAATGTCCCTCTGAGACACCCCAATGTCCCGCTGAGACACCCCAATGTCCCTCTGAGACACCCCAATGTCCCTCTGAAACACCCCAATGTCCCTCTGAGACATTCCTCTGTCTCAGAGGGACGCAAATGTCTCTTACTGAGCTTTGGGAGGGCATCTGACGCAGGAGGGAGGGAGGGCATCTGAGGCAGGAGGGAGGGCATCTGACGGAGGAGGGAGGGAGGGCATCTGAGGCAGGAGGGAGGGCATCTGACGGAGGAGGGAGGGAGGGCATCTGAGGCAGGAGGGAGGGCATCTGAGGCAGGAGGGAGGGCATCTGACGGAGGAGGGAGGGAGGGCATCTGAGGCAGGAGGGAGGGCATCTGACGGAGGAGGGAGGGAGGGCATCTGAGGCAGGAGGGAGGGCATCTGAGGCAGGAGGGAGGGCATCTGAGGCAGGAGGGAGGGCATCTGAGGCAGGATTAGACAGTGCCACCTGGTGGATGTGGAGGATTATGGACATGACCCTAATCTTGATTAAACTCTGGATTATAACACTGAGCTGAAACTGAATCATACAGAAGCACTCATGACACAGCCTGAAGCACAGATGTACTGAGACTGATCAGAAGAAGAAGAAGAACAAGAAGAATACTGATAATAATGATCATAAGAAGAAGAATACTACTACTACTACTACTAATAATAATAAATAAAATAATAATAATAATAATAATAATAATAATAATAATAATAATAATAATAATAATAATAATAATAATAATCATAATAATAATAATAAAACTAAAAGAGTAACAGGCTGGGGGGTGCTGTCCATGGTGCTGAAGCACCTCACACCAGGAGGAGGAATGAGCAGACACGTGTGTAGTACTCTCATGTTTATTGTAGTATTGCAGTAGCAGTGTAGTAGTAGTAGTAGTAGTAGTAGTAGTAGTAGTAGTAGTAGTAGCAGTAGTAGTAGTAGCAGTAGTAGTAGTAGTAGTAGTAGCAGTAGTAGTAGTAGTAGCAGTAGAAGTACTCGTCTCATTCCTCTTCGCCAGACGCCGCGTTGTCGATGACCTTCCGGATCCAGCGGCCCAGTCTGAACACGTGGGTGTAGAAGCCGTACTTCCCGTCACGGTCACAGCCTTCGCCCCACGACACGATGCCCATCTGATACCAGCGGTTCTCCAGAGGGTACTGCACAGAGTACTGCATAAGTACTGCAGAAGTACTGCAGAAGTACTGCACAGAGTACTGCATAAGTACTGCACAGAGTACTGCATAAGTACTGCACAGAGTACTGCATAAGTACTGCAGAAGTACTGCACAGAGTACTGCATAAGTACTGCAGAAGTACTGCACAGAGTACTGCATAAGTACTGCACAGAGTACTGCATAAGTACTGCACAGAGTACTGCATAAGTACTGCAGAAGTACTGCATAAGTACTGCACAGAGTACTGCATAAGTACGGCATAAGTACTGCATAAGTACTGCACAGAGTACTGCATAAGTACTGCACAGAGTACTGCATAAGTACTGCATAAGTACTGCAGAAGTACTGCAGAAGTACTGCATAAGTACTGCACAGAGTACTGCCCAGTATGAAAGTGGTGTGTGTGAATGGTGGTGGTGGGAGGGGCCGATGGTGCAGATTGGAGCCTCACTTCCCTCAGTCTGCCCCAGGGCAGCTGTGGCTACAATAGTAGTTTACACCACCGGGTCTGGAGTGAATAAAGCTGTAAAGAGTCTGTGAGGGTCCTGAAAAGTGCTGCATAAAACTGCTGCATTATTATTATTATTATAAGTACTTGAATATAAAAGTGGGTGAAGTGTTTCCTGCGTGAGGCTCTGACCTTCATGGTGAAGGGACCTCCACTGTCGCCCTCACAGGCGTCACCGCGCTCACTGTCCTCCGGCTGAAACCCTGCAACAAGACCGGGTTTAGTCCTGGTTTAGACCTGGTCTAGTCCTGTTATAGTCCTGCTTCAGTCCTGTTTTAGTCCTGGTCCTGGTCCTGACCTGCACAGAACATGTTGTCTGTGATCCGGACCGAGGTGGAGGCGCTGCAGATGTTCTGGTCCACGATGGGGAGGTGGATCTGCTGCAGAACCGTGGGGAGGCTCCGCGCCGCCGGGTTCCACGTCTCCTTCAGGTTCCCCCAACCCGTCACTCTGCCCTTATACCCCTCCGACATGAGCCTGAGGAGAGAGGAGGTGTGAGGAGGAGGAGAACCCGTCACTCTGCCCTTATACCCCTCCGACATGAGCCTGAGGAGAGAGGAGGTGTGAGGAGGAGGAGAACCCGTCACTCTGCCCTTATACCCCTCCCACATGAGCCTGAGGAGAGAGGAGGTGTGAGGAGGAGGAGAACCCGTCACTCTGCCCTTATACCCCTCCGACATGAGCCTGAGGAGAGAGGAGGTGTGAGGAGGAGGAGAACCCGTCACTCTGCCCTTATACCCCTCCGACATGAGCCTGAGGAGAGAGGAGGTGTGAGGAGGAGGAGAACCCGTCACTCTGCCCTTATACCCCTCCGACATGAGCCTGAGGAGAGAGGAGGTGTGAGGAGGAGGAGAACCCGTCACTCTGCCCTTATACCCCTCCGACATGAGCCTGAGGAGAGAGAGAGGAGGAGTGAGGAGGAGGAGAACCCGTCACTCTGCCCTTATACCCCTCCGACATGAGCCTGAGGAGAGCAGGTGTGATGAGGATGAGAACCCGTCACTCTGCCCTTATACCCCTCCGACATGAGCCTGAGGAGAGAGGAGGAGTGAGGAGGAGGAGAACCCGTCACTCTGCCCTTATACCCCTCCGACATGAGCCTGAGGAGAGAGGAGGAGTGAGGAGGAGGAGAACCCGTCACTCTGCCCTTATACCCCTCCGACATGAGCCTGAGGAGAGAGGAGGTGTGAGGAGGAGGAGAACCCGTCCCTCTGCCCTTATACCCCTCCGACATGAGCCTGAGGAGAGAGGAGGTGTGAGGAGGAGGAGAACCCGTCACTCTGCCCTTATACCCCTCCCACATGAGCCTGAGGAGAGAGGAGGTGTGAGGAGGAGGAGAACCCGTCACTCTGCCCTTATACCCCTCCGACATGAGCCTGAGGAGAGAGGAGGTGTGAGGAGGAGGAGAACCCGTCACTCTGCCCTTATACCCCTCCGACATGAGCCTGAGGAGAGAGGAGGAGTGAGGAGGAGGAGGAGAACCCGTCACTCTGCCCTTATACCCCTCCCACATGAGCCTGAGGAGAGAGGAGGAGTGAGGAGGAGGAGAACCCGTCACTCTGCCCTTATACCCCTCCGACATGAGCCTGAGGAGAGAGGAGGAGTGAGGAGGAGGAGAACCCGTCACTCTGCCCTTATACCCCTCCGACATGAGCCTGAGGAGAGAGGAGGAGTGAGGAGGAGGAGAACCCGTCACTCTGCCCTTATACCCCTCCCACATGAGCCTGAGGAGAGAGGAGGTGTGAGGAGGAGGAGAACCCGTCACTCTGCCCTTATACCCCTCCAACATGAGCCTGAGGAGAGACGAGGTGTGAGGAGGAGGAGAACCTGTCACTCTGCCCTTATACCCCTCCCACATGAGCCTGAGGAGAGAGGAGGTGTGAGGAGGAGGAGGAGAACCCGTCACTCTGCCCTTATACCCCTCCGACATGAGCCTGAGGAGAGAGGAGGTGTGAGGAGGAGGAGGAGAACCCGTCACTCTGCCCTTATACCCCTCCCACATGAGCCTGAGGAGAGAGGAGGTGTGAGGAGGAGGAGAACCCGTCACTCTGCCCTTATACCCCTCCCACATGAGCCTGAGGAGAGAGGAGGAGTGAGGAGGAGGAGAACCCGTCACTCTGCCCTTATACCCCTCCGACATGAGCCTGAGGAGAGAGGAGGTGTGAGGAGGAGGAGAACCCGTCACTCTGCCCTTATACCCCTCCCACATGAGCCTGAGGAGAGAGGAGGAGTGAGGAGGAGGAGAACCCGTCACTCTGCCCTTATACCCCTCCGACATGAGCCTGAGGAGAGAGGAGGTGTGAGGAGGAGGAGAACCCGTCACTCTGCCCTTATACCCCTCCCACATGAGCCTGAGGAGAGAGGAGGTGTGAGGAGGAGGAGAACCCGTCACTCTGCCCTTATACCCCTCCCACATGAGCCTGAGGAGAGAGGAGGTGTGAGGAGGAGGAGGAGAACCCGTCACTCTGCCCTTATACCCCTCCCACATGAGCCTGAGGAGAGAGGAGGTGTGAGGAGGAGGAGGAGAACCCGTCACTCTGCCCTTATACCCCTCCCACATGAGCCTGAGGAGAGACGAGGCTGGATCCTGGTCCTGGTCTCAGTCCCGGTCTGGTCTCAGTCCCGGTCTCAGTCCCGGTCTGGTCTCAGTCCCGGTCCCGGTCTGGTCTCAGTCCCGGTCTGGTCTCAGTCCCGGTCCGGTCTCAGTCCCGGTCTGGTCTCAGTCCCGGTCTGGTCTCAGTCCCGGTCTGGTCTCAGTCCCGGTCTGGTCTCAGTCCCGGTCTCAGTCCCGGTCTGGTCTCAGTCCCGGTCTGGTCTCAGTCCCGGTCTCAGTCCCGGTCCCGGTCTGGTCTCAGGTCTGGACTCACGCTCGGGCCACGGCCTTGCTGGGCAGGCACACAGGGTGGATGTTGTCGGTCTGGTCTCAGTCCCGGTCCGGTCTCAGTCCCGGTCTGGTCTCAGTCCCGGTCTCAGTCCCGGTCCCGGTCTGGTCTCAGGTCTGGACTCACGCTCGGGCCACGGCCTTGCTGGGCAGGCACACAGGGTGGATGTTGTCGGTCTGGTCTCAGTCCCGGTCTCAGTCCCGGTCTGGTCTCAGTCCTGGTCTGGTCTCAGTCCCGGTCTGGTCTCAGTCCCGGTCTGGTCTCAGTCCCGGTCTCAGTCCCGGTCCCGGTCTGGTCTCAGGTCTGGACTCACGCTCGGGCCACGGCCTTGCTGGGCAGGCACACAGGGTGGATGTTGTCGGAGAAGGTGATCGGTCTCTTCAGGTGGAGCAGGGCGATGTCTCGGTTCAGATTTTCTTTCCAGTTGTATTTGGGATGAACGATGATGTTGTCGATGGCGACGATGCGCTCAACCCCACGCTCGAACCTGAAAGACCGGGTTAGACCGGGTTAGACTGGGTGAGACCGGGTGAGGCCGGGTTAGACCGGGTTTAGACCGGGTTAGACCGGGTTAGACCGAGTTTAGACCGAGTTTAGACCGAGTTTAGACTGGGTTAGACCGGGTTAGACCGGGTGAGGCCGGGTTAGACCGGGTTTAGACCGGGTTAGACCGGGTGAGGCCGGGTTAGACCGGGTTTAGACCGGGTGAGACCGAGTGAGACCGGGTGAGGCCGGGTTAGACCGGGTTAGACCGAGTTAGACCGAGTTTAGACCGTGTTTAGACCGGGTTAGACCGGGTTAGACCGGGTGAGACCGGGTTAGACAGAGTTAGACCGGGTTAGACAGAGTTAGACCGGGTTAGACCGGGTTTAGACCGGGTTAGACCGGGTTAGACCGGGTTAGACCGGGTTAGACCGGGTTAGACCGGGTGAGACCGGATTAGACCGGGTTTAGACCGGGTTAGACCGGGTTAGACCGGGTTAGACCGGGTTAGACCGGGTTAGACCGGGTGAGACCGGGTTAGACCGGGTTTAGACCGGGTTAGACCGGGTTAGACCGGGTTAGACCGAGTTTAGACCGAGTTTAGACTGGGTTAGACCGGGTTAGACCGGGTGAGGCCGGGTTAGACCGGGTTTAGACCGGGTTAGACCGGGTGAGGCCGGGTTAGACCGGGTTTAGACCGGGTTAGAACGAGTTAGACCGGGTGAGACCGGGTGAGGCCGGGTGAGACAGAGTTAGACCGAGTTTAGACCGTGTTTAGACCGGGTTAGACCGGGTTAGACCGGGTTAGACCGGGTTAGACCGGGTTAGACCGGGTTAGACCGGGTTAGACAGAGTTAGACCGAGTTTAGACCGTGTTTAGACCGGGTTAGACCGGGTTAGACCGGGTTAGACCGGGTTAGACCGGGTTAGACCGAGTTAGACCGAGTTTAGACCGGGTTAGACAGAGTTAGACCGGGTTAGACCGGGTTAGACAGAGTTAGACCGGGTTAGACCGGGTTAGACAGAGTTAGACCGGGTTAGACAGAGTTAGACCGGGTTAGACCGGGTTTAGACCGGGTTAGACAGAGTTAGACCGGGTTAGACCGGGTTAGACAGAGTTAGACCGGGTTAGACAGAGTTAGACCGGGTTAGACCGGGTTTAGACCGGGTTAGACCGGGTTAGACAGAGTTAGACCGGGTTAGACCGGGTTTAGACCGGGTTAGACCGGGTGAGACCGGGTTAGACCGGGTTAGAACGAGTTAGACCGGGTAAGACCGGGTTAGACCGGGTTAGACCGGGTTAGACAGAGTTAGACCGGGTTAGACAGAGTTAGACCGAGTTTAGACCGGGTTAGACAGAGTTAGACCGGGTTAGACCGGGTTAGACAGAGTTCGACCGGGTTAGACCGAGTTTAGACCGGGTTAGAACGAGTTAGACCGGGTTAGACCGGGTTTAGACCGGGTGAGACCGGGTGAGACCGGGTGAGACTGGGTTGGACCGGGTTAGACAGAGTTAGACCGAGTTTAGACCGAGTTTAGACCGAGTTAGACTGGGTTAGACCGGGTGAGACTGGTTTAGACCGGGGTTAGACTGGGTTAGACCAGGTGTGACCGGGGTTAGACCGAGTTAGACCGGGGTTAGACCGGGGTTAGACCGGGTTAGACCGGGTTAGACCGGGTTAGACCGGGGTTAGACCGGGGTTAGACCGGGTTAGACCAGGGTTAGACCGGGTTAGACCGGGGTTAGACCGGGTTAGACCGGGGTTAGACCGGGTTAGACCGGGGTTAGACCGGGGTTAGACCGGGTTAGACCGGGTTAGACCGGGGTTAGACCGGGGTTAGACCGGGTTAGACCGGGGTTAGACCGGGGTTAGACCGGGTTAGACCGGGGTTAGACCGGGTTAGACCGGGGTTAGACCGGGGTTAGACCGGGTTAGACCGGGTTTAGACCGGGGTTAGACCGGGTTAGACCGGGTTTGACCGGGTTAGACAGAGTTAGACCGGGGTTAGACCGGGTTAGACCGGGTTTGACCGGGTTAGACAGAGTTAGACCGGGGTTAGACCGGGTTAGACCGGGTTTGACCGGGGTTAGACCGGGGTTAGACCGGGTTAGACCGGGTTTGACCGGGTTACACACAGTTAGACCGGGTTAGACCGGGTTTAGACCGGGGTTAGACCGGGTTAGACCGGGTTTGACCGGGGTTAGACCGGGGTTAGACCGAGTTAGACCAGGTGTGACCGGGGTTAGACCGGGTTAGACCGGGGTTAGACCGGGTTTGACCGGGTTAGACAGAGTTAGACCGGGGTTAGACCGGGTTAGACCGGGTTTGACCGGGGTTAGACCGGGGTTAGACCGGGTTAGACCGGGTTTGACCGGGTTACACACAGTTAGACCGGGTTAGACCGGGTTTAGACCGGGGTTAGACCGGGTTAGACCGGGTTAGACCGGGTTTAGACCGGGGTTAGACCGGGTTAGACAGAGTTAGACCGGGGTTAGACCGGGTTAGACAGAGTTAGACCGGGGTTAGACCGGGTTTGACCGGGTTAGACAGAGTTAGACCGGGGTTAGACCGGGTTAGACCGGGTTTGACCGGGGTTAGACCGGGGTTAGACCGGGTTAGACCGGGTTTGACCGGGTTACACACAGTTAGACCGGGTTAGACCAGGTGTGACCGGGTTTAGACCGGGTTAGACCGGGTTTAGACCGGGTTAGACTGGGGTTAGACCGGGTTAGACCGGGGTTAGACCGGGTTAGACCAGTCCCGGTCCCGGTCCTGGACTCACTTGGCGCGGTTGTGCTTGCCCAGCCGCACCAGCAGGTCGTCGATGGTGAAGTTCTTGTTCCAGGGCGGGTAGAGGATGCAGTGAGCGGCCGTCAGGATCCACTGGTCACTGATGAGACTCGCCCCACACAGGAGCTCCTGAGGACTGCGCTTGTACAGCATCACCTGCCTGTGGGCGGGGGCACACCTGTCACACACCTGTAATACACCTGTATACACCTGTAACACACCTGTAACACACCTGTAACACACCTGTAATACACCTGTAACACACCTGTAATATACCTGTAACACACCTGTAACACACCTGTAACACACCTGTCACACACCTGTATACACCTGTCACACACCTGTAACACACCTGAATACACCTGTAACACACCTGTAATACACCTGTATACACCTGTAACACACCTGTAATATACCTGTAACACACCTGTAACACACCTGTAACACACCTGTCACACACCTGTATACACCTGTCACACACCTGTAACACACCTGTATACACCTGTAACACACCTGTAACACACCTGTAACATACCTGTAACACATCTGTATACACCTGTAACACACGTGTAACACACCTGTAATACACCTGTAACACACCTGTAACACACCACCTGTAACACACGTGTAACACACCTGTAATACACCTGTCACACTGTATACACCTGTCACACACCTGTAACACACCTGAATACACCTGTAACACACCTGTAATACACCTGTATACACCTGTAACACACCTGTAATATACCTGTAACACACCTGTAACACACCTGTCACACACCTGTATACACCTGTCACACACCTGTAACACACCTGTAACACACCTGTATACACCTGTAACACACCTGTAACACACCTGTAACATACCTGTAACATACCTGTAACACACGTGTAACACACCTGTCACACACCTGTCACACACCTGTCACACACCTGTAACACACCTGTATACACCTGTAACACACCTGTCACACACCTGTCACACACCTGTAACACACCTGTAACACACCTGTAATACACCTGTATACACCTGTAATACACCTGTAATACACCTGTAATATACCTGTAACACACCTGTATACACCTGTAACACACCTGTCACACACCTGTCACACACCTGTCACACACCTGTAACACACCTGTAATACACCTGTATACACCTGTATTACACCTGTAATACACCTGTAACACACCTGTAACACACCTGTAATACACCTGTAATACACCTGTAATACACCTGTAATACACCTGTAACACACCTGTAATACACCTGTAATACACCTGTAATACACCTGTAATACACCTGTAATACACCTGTAACACACCTGTAATACACCTGTAATACACCTGTAATACACCTGTAATACACCTGTAATACACCTGTAATACACCTGTATACACCTGTAACACACCTGTATACACCTGTTACACACCTGAATACACCTGTAACACACCTGTAACACACCTGTAACACACCTGTAATACACCTGTAATACACCTGTAATACACCTGTAATACACCTGTAACACACCTGTAACACACCTGTAATACACCTGTAATACACCTGTAATACACCTGTAATACACCTGTAATACACCTGTAACACACCTGTAACACACCTGTAACACACCTGTAATACACCTGTAATACACCTGTAATACACCTGTAATACACCTGTAACACACCTGTAATACACCTGTAATACACCTGTAATACACCTGTAATACACCTGTAACACACCTGTAACACACCTGTAACACACCTGTAACACACCTGTAACACACCTGTAATACACCTGTAATACACCTGAATACACCTGTAACACACCTGTAATACACCTGTAATACACCTGTAATACACCTGTAACACACCTGTATACACCTGTAATACACCTGAATACACCTGTAATACACCTGTCACACACCTGTAATACACCTCTATACACCTGTAACACACCTGTAACACACCTGTAACACACCTGTAACACACCTGTAATACACCTGTAATACACCTGTAACACACCTGTAATACACCTGAATACACCTGTAACACACCTGTAATACACCTGTAATACACCTGTAATACACCTGTAATACACCTGTAACACACCTGTAACACACCTGTAATACACCTGAATACACCTGTAACACACCTGTAATACACCTGTAATACACCTGTAACACACCTGTATACACCTGTAATACACCTGTAATACACCTGTAATACACCTGTAACACACCTGTAACACACCTGTAATACACCTGAATACACCTGTAACACACCTGTAATACACCTGTAATACACCTGTAACACACCTGTATACACCTGTAACACACCTGTATACACCTGTAATACACCTGAATACACCTGTCACACACCTGTAACACACCTGTATACACCTGTAATACACCTGAATACACCTGTAATACACCTGTCACACACCTGTAATACACCTCTATACATCTGTCACACACCTGTCATACCTGTAACACACCTGTACACACCTGTACACACCTGTAACACACCTGTATACACCTGTAACACACCTGTAACACACCTGTACACACCTGTAACACACCTGTAACACACCTGTATACACCTGAATACACCTGTTACACACCTGAATACACCTGTAACACACCTGTAACACACCTGTGTACACCTGTAACACACCTGTAATACACCTGAATACACCTGTAACACACCTGTAACACACCGTTTATTATGGGACATATTTGGTTACCATGGAGCTGAGGTGTTTATTATGGAACATATTTGGTTACCATGGCGCTGAGGTGTTTATTATGGGACATATTTGGTTACCATGGCGCTGAGGTGTTTATTATGGGACATATTTGGTTACCATGGAGCTGAGGTGTTTATTATGGAACATATTTGGTTACCATGGCGCTGAGGTGTTTATTATGGGACATATTTGGTTACCATGGCGCTGAGGTGTTTATTATGGGACATATTTGGTTACCATGGCGCTGAGGCGACCTCGGCGTCGATCCCGCCCACGATTCGTCCTCCTCTGTACGACGCCAAGAGCTCCTGCTCCTTCTGATCATCCAAACCCACAGACTCGAACAGGGGGCGACGCCCACACTCTGCACAAGAGAATGACCTCTGACCCTATGACCTCTGACTTATGACCTCTGACCCTATGACCCTCTGACCCTCTGATCCCCTGACCCTCTGACCTCTGACCTCTGACCCTCTGACCTCTGACCCTATGACCCCCTGACCCTCTGACCTCTGACCTCTGACCCTCTGACCCCCTGACCCCCTGACCTCTGACCCTCTGACCTCTGACCTTCTGACCCTATGACCCTATGACCCCCTGACCTCTGACCTCTGACCTCTGACCCTATGACCCTCTGACCCCCAGACCCTCTGACCTCTGACCCTATGACCCTCTGACCTCTGACCCTCTCTGACCCTCTGACCCTCGTACTTACCAGTCTCTCCGAGGCCGAAGCTTCGTGGGTTGAACAGGTTTTTTCTGGAGTCCGTCAGAACCGAACGTTCCCTCCCAGACGGTTCCGGAGCCGTGAGAAGGTCCTCTGGAACAGAACCAGAACCAGACTAGAACAGGACCAAAACTGGACCAGAACAGGACCAGAACAGGACCAGAACAAGACTAGAACAGGACCAAAACTGGACCAGAACAGGACCAGAACAGGACCAGAACCAGACAAGAACAGGACCAAAACTGGACCAGAACAGGACCAGAACAGGACCAGAACTGGACCAGAACTGGACCAGAACTGGACCAGAATTGGACTAGAACAGGAACAGAACTGGACTAGAACAGGACCAGAACCAGACAAGAACAGGACCAAAACTGGACCAGAACTGGACCAGAATTGGACTAGAACAGGAACAGAACTGGACTAGAACAGGACCAGAACCAGACAAAAACAGGACCAAAACTGGACCAGAACAGGACCAGAACTGGACCAGAATTTGACCAGAATTGGACTAGAACAGGACAAGAACTGGACCAGAACAGGACCAGAATTTGACCAGAATTGGACTAGAACAGGACAAAAACTGGACCAGAACAGGACCAGAACCAGACTAGAACAGGACCAAAACTGGACCAGAACAGGACCAGAACCAGACGAGAACAGGACCAAAACTGGCCCAGAACAGGACCAGAACTGGACCAGAACTGGACCAGAATTGGACTAGAACAGGACCAGAACAGGACCAGAACAGGACCAGAACAAGACTAGAACAGGACCAAAACTGGACCAGAACAGGACCAGAACCAGACAAGAACAGGACCAAAACTGGACCAGAACAGGACCAGAACTGGACCAGAACTGGACCAGAACTGGACCAGAACCAGACAAGAACAGGACCAAAACTGGACCAGAACTGGACCAGAACCAGACAAGAACAGGACCAAAACTGGACCAGAACAGGACCAAAACTGGACCAGAACAGGACTAGAACAGGACCAAAACCGGACCAGAACAGGACCAGAACCAGACAAGAACAGGACCAAAACTGGCCCAGAACAGGACCAGAACTGGACCAGAACTGGACCAGAATTGGACTAGAACAGGACCAGAACTGGACCAGAACAGGACCAGAACCAGACGAGAACAGGACCAAAACTGGACCAGAACAGGACCAGAACTGGACCAGAACAGGACCAAAACTGGACCAGAACAGGACCAGAACCGGATTAGAACAGGAACAGAACTGGACTAGAACAGGACCAGAACCGGACCAGTAGTAGCAGTAGTAGTAGCAGTAGTAGTAGTAGCAGTAGTAGCAGTAGTAGTAGTAGTAGCAGTAGTAGTAGTAGTAGTAGTAGTAGTAGTAGTAGTAGTAGTAGTAGAAGCAGTAGTAGTAGTAGTAGTAGTAGTAGTAGTAGTAGTAGTAGCAGTAGAAGCAGTAGTAGTAGTAGTAGTAGTAGTAGTAGTAGTAGTGATGATGGTAGTGGCAGTGAAACGTAGTAGTGGCAGTGGTAGTGGCAGTAGTGATGAGTGATGATGAAGCAGTGGTAGTGGTAGTAGTGGTAGTAGTGGTAGTGGTGGTGGTAGCAGTGGAAGCAGTGATGATGGTAGTAGTGATGGTAGTGGTAGTAGTGGTGGTAGCAGTGAAGCGATGGTAGTGGCAGTGGTAGTAGCAGTGGTAGTAGTGGTGGTAGTAGTGGTGATGGTAGTAGTGATGGTAGCAGTAGTAGTAGTGGTAGTAGTAGTGATGATGGTGGCAGTGGTAGTGGCAGTGGGAAGCAGTATGGTAGTGGTGGTGGTAGTGGTAGTGGTATTAGTAGTAGTGGTAGTAGTGATGATGGTAGTAGCGGTGGTAGCGGTGATGTAGTGATGATGATGATGGTAGTAGTGATGGTAGTGATGAGTGGTAGCGGTGGTAGTGATGAGTGGTGGTGATGATGGTAGTGGTAGTGATGGCAGTAGCAGTGGCAGTGGCAGTGGCAGTGGTAGTGGTGGTAGCAGTGATGGTAGTGGCAGTGGTGGTAGTGGTGGTAGTGGTGGTAGTAGTGGTGGTAGTGGTGGTAGTGGCAGTGGCAGTGGTAGTGGTGGTAGTAGTGGTGATGGTGATGATGGTAGCAGTAATGGTGCTAGTGGTAGTGATGATGATGAAGCAGTGGTGGTAGTGGTAGTAGTAGTGGCAGTAGCAGTGGTGGTAGTAGCGGTGGCAGTGGTAGTGGTATTGATGATGATGGTAGTGGTAGTGGTGGTGGTAGTGGTGAAGCAGTAGTGGTAGTATTAGTGGCAGTAGCAGTAGTGGTAGTGGTAGTGATGGTAGTGGTAGTGATGAAGCGGTGGTAGTGGTGGTAGTAGTAGTGGTGGTAGTGGTGGTGAAGCAGTGGTAGTAGTAGTGGTAGCAGTAGCAGTGGTAGTGGTAGTGGTAGTAGTGGCGTAGCAGTGGCGGTGGCAGTGGTAGTGGTAGTAGTTAGCAGTAATGGTGGTAGTGATGGTAGATGGCAGCAGTAGTAGTGGTAGTGGTAGTGGCAGTGGCAGTGATGGTAGTGGTGAGCAGTAGCGGTGGTAATAGCAGTGGTAGTAGTGGTGGTAGTAGTAGTGGTAGTGATGATGGTAGAAACGGTGGTAGTGGTGGTAGTGGTAGTGGTAGTAGCAGTAATGGTAGCGATGGTAGTGGCAGTGGCGGTGGTAGTAGTAGTAGTAGTAGTAGTGGTAGTGGCAGTAGTAGTAGTGGTAGTAGTGATGATGTAGTAGCAGTGGTGGTAGCAGTAGTAGTAGCGGTGGCGGTAGCGGTAGTAGTAGTGATGGTAGTAGTGGTAGTGGTAGTAGTGATGGTAGCGGTAGTGGTAGTGGTAGTAGTAGTAGTAGTAGTAGTAGTGATGGTAGTAGTGGTGGTAGTAGTAGCAGTGGTAGTAGCAGTAGTAGTGGTAGTAGTGATGGTAGTGGTGGTAGTAGTGGTAGTGGTGGCAGTGGTAGCAGTGAAGCAGTAGTAGTAGTGGTAGTGATGGTAGTGGTAGTGATAGTGGTAGCAGTGAAACGGTAGTGGTAGCGGTGGTGGTAGCGATGGTGGTAGCAGTGGTAGTAGTGATGGTAGTAGTAGTAGTGGTAGTAGTAGCGGTAGTGGTAGTAGTAGTAGTAGCGGTAGCAGTGGCAGTGGCGGTGGCGGTAGCGGTGGCGGTGGCAGTGGTAGTAGCAGTGAAAGCGGTGGTAGTAGCGGTGGTAGTAGTAGTGGTGATGGTAGTAGTGGTGATGATGGTAGTGGCAGTGGTAGTATGGTAGTGGTAGTGATGATGGTAGTGGTAGCGATTGGCAGTGGCATTAGCGGTAGCAGTGGTAGTAGCAGTAGCGGTAGTGGTAACGGTGGTAGTGGTAGTGGTGGTAGTGGTGGTAGCAGTGGCGGTGGCGGTAGCAGTAGTGGTAGTGGTAGTGATGATGGTAGCGGTAATGGTAGTGATGGTGGTGATGATGATGAAACGGTGGTAGTGGTAGCAGTGGCGGTAGCAGTGGCAGTGATGATGGTAGTGGTAGCGGTGGCAGTGGTAGTAGTGGTAGCGGTAGCGGTGGCAGTGGTAGTGGTAGTAGTAGTAGCAGTAGTAGAAGCAGTAGTGGTAATGGCAGTAGCGGTGGCAGTGGTAGCAGTAATAGTAGTAGTGGTAGTGGATGGTAGTAGCAGTGGTGGTAGTAGCGATGGCGGTGGCGGTGGCGGTAGTGGTAGTAGGTAGTAGCGGTGGTAGTAGTGATAGTAGTAGTAGTGATGATGATGGTAGCGGTGGCAGTGGCAGTAGCGGTGGCGGTGGCGTGGTGGTAGCAGTAGCGGTGGTGGTAGCGGTAGTGGTAGTATTGATGATAGTGGTAGATGGTAGTGGTAGTAGCAGTGGCGGTAGCAGTAGTAGTGGTAGTAGTGGTAGTGTATTGATGGTGGTAGCGGTAATAGTAGTAGTGGATGGTAGTAGGCGGTAATTAGCAGTAGGTAGCGTAGTGAGTGGCAGTAGTGGTAGCAGTGATGGTAGTAGTAGCGGTAGCAGTGGCGGTAGCGGTGGTAGTAGTGGTAGTGGCAGTAGTGGTGCAGTAGTAGTAGTAGTGGCGAGTAGCGGTGGCGGTAGTAGTGATGGTAGTGGTAGCGGTGGCGGTGGTGGTAGTGGTAGTGGTAGTGATAGTGGTAGCAGTAACGGTAGTAGTAGTGGTATTATTAGTGGCAGTAGTAGTGCGTAGTAGTAGTGATGATGGTGGTAGTGGTAGCAGTGATGATGTGTAGCAGTAGCAGTGATGGTAGTAGTAGTAAGTAGTGGTAAGCAGTGATGATGATGGCGGTAGCAGTGGTAAGTGATGGTGTAATAGTGGTAATGATGGTAGTGATGGCGGTGGATTAGTGATGGTAGCGGTGGTATTATGGTATTGGTGTAGCAGTGGCAGTGGTAGTAGTAGTGGCGGTAGTGGTAGCAGTAGTGGTAGTGGTAGTAGTAGTGGTGGTAGTGGTAATAGCGGTAATGGTAGTAGTGGTGGTAGTGGTGGTAGTGGCGGTAGCGGTGGTAGTAGTGATGGTGGCAGTAATGGTGGTAGCGGTAGTAGTAGTGGTGGCAGTGGTAGTAGTAGCGATGATGGCGGTAGTAGTGGTAGTGGTAGTAGTGATGATGATGGTAGCAGTGGTAGTAGTGGTGGTAGTAGCGGTAGTAGTGGTAGTGGTAGCGGTAGCGGTAGCAGTGGTAGTAGTAGTAGCGGTGGCGATGAGTGGCAGTGGTAGTATGGTAGCGGTGGTAGTGGCAGTGGTAGTGGTAGTGGCGGTAGCAGTGGTGGTAGCGGTAGTGATGGTAGCAGTGGTGGTAGTGGTAGTGGTAGATGATGGTAGTAGTGGTAGTGATGGTAGTAGCGGTGGTGGTGGCAGTGGTAGTAAGTAGTGATGGCGGTGGTATGGTAGTAGTAGCGATAGCGATGGTAGTAGCGAGTGGATGGTAGTGGTAGTAGTGATGGTAGCGGTAATAGTGGTGGTAGCGGTAGCGGTGGCGGTAGTAATGGCGGTAGTGGTAGTGGTGGCAGTAGTAGTGGTGGTGGTGGCAGTGGTAGTAGTGGTAGTGGTAGTGATGATGATGGCGGTGGCGGTGGTAGTAGTGGTGGTGGTAGTAGTAGTAGCGGTGGTGATAGTAGTAGCGGTAGCGGTGGCAGTGGTAGTAGGTGGTGGTAGTAGTAGTAGCGGTAGTAGTGGTGGTAGTGGTGGCGGTAGCGGTAGTAGTGGCGGTATGGTAGTAGTATGATAGGTAGTGACAGTAGTAGTAGTAGTAAGTGGTGTGATAGTGATAGTAATGGCTTGATAATGGTAGCAGTAGTGGTAGGTGGTAGCGATAGTAGTAGTAATGGCGTAGTAGTGATGGAGTATTGCAGTATTAGTGGTAGTATTGATGTAGTGGTAGTGGTAGTGGCAGTGGTGGTAGTAGCGGTAGCGTGGTAGTGGTAGTAGTAATTGGTAGTAGCAGTGATGATGATGTGGCAGTGGTGGTGGTGGTAGTGGTAGTAGTAGCGGTAGTGGTAGTGGTGGCAGTGGCGGTAGCGGTGGTGGTGGTAGTAGTAGCGGTGGTAGTAGTGGTAGCAGTGGTAGTGGTAGTGGTGGTAGCGGTGAAGCGGTAGTAGTAGTGGTAGTAGATGGTAGTAGCGGTAATGGTAGTAGTAGCGGTAGTGGTAATGATAGTAGATGATGGCAGTAGCAGTAGCAGTAGTGGCGGTAGTGGTGAGTGGTAGTAGTAGTGGTAGTAGTAGTAGTAGTGGTAGTAGTAGTGGCGGTAGTGGTGGTAGCAGTGGCGGTAGTAGTAGCAGTAGTGGTGGCGGTGGTAGTGGTAGTAGCGGTGGTGGTGGCGGTGGTGGTGGTAGCGGTGGTGGTGGTGGTAGTGATGATGGTAGTGGTAAGTGGCAGTGGTAGTAGTAGTGGTGGCAGTGGTGATGGTGGTAGTGATGCGGTAGTAGTGGTAGTAGTGGTGTAGTAGTAGCGGTGGTAGTGGCAGTGGTAGTAGCGGTAGTAGTAGTGGTAGTGGTGGCGGTGGTAGTGGTGGTAGTAGTAGCGGTAGTGGTAGCGGTAGTAGTGATGATGGCAGTGGTAGTAGCGGTAGTGGTAGTGGTGGTAGTGGTGGCAGTGGTAGTGGTAGCGGTGGTGGTAGCGGTAGTAGTGGTGGTGGTAGCAGTGGTAGTGGCAGTAGTAGTGGTGGTAGTGGTAGTGGCGGTGGTAGTAGTGATGGTAGTAGTGGCGGTAATGGTGGTGGTAGTGGTGAGTGGTGGTAGCGGTAGTGATGGTAGTAGTGGTAGTAGTGGTAGTGGCGGTAGCAGTAGTGATGATGGCAGTGGTAGTAGCAGTGGTAGTGGTAGTAGTAGCGGTAATAGTGGCAGTGGTAGTAGCAGTGGTAGTGGTAGTGGCAGTGGTAGTAGTAGGTAGTAGTAGCAGTGGTAGTAGTAGTGGTGGTGGCAGTGGTAGTGGTAGTGGTAGTAGTGGTGGTAGTGGTAGTGGTGGTAGTGGTAGTAGTGGTGGTGGTAGTGGCGGTGGTAGTGATAAGCGGTGATGATGGTAGCGGTAGCGGTGGTAGTGATGATGGTAGTAGTGGTAGTGGTAGTGGTAGTGGTGGTATTGGCGGTGGTGGTAGTGATGATGGTAGTGGTAGCGGTGGTAGTAGTGGTAGTGGCAGTGGTGGTAGCAGTAGTGGTAGCGGTGGTAGTGGTGGCAGTGGTAGTGGCGGTAGTGGTGGTGGTAGCGGTAATGGCAGTGGTAATTAGTGGTAGTGGTAGTGGTGATGGTAGTAGTAGTGGTAGTGGTAGTAGCAGTAATAGTAGCAGTGGTGGTAGCGATGGTAGTGGTGGTGGTAGCGGTAATGGTGGCGGTAGTAGTAGCGGTAGCGGTGGTAGTGGTAGTGGTGGTAGTGATGGTAGTAGCGGTGGTTGTGGTAGTAGTGGTGGTGGCGGTAGTAGTGGTAGTGGTGGCGGTGGTAGTGGTAGTGATGGTGATGGTAGCGATGGTAGTAGTGATGATGGTAGTGGTGGTGGTAGTAGTGGTAGTGGCGGTAGTGGTGGTAATGGTGGCGGTGGTAGTGGTAGTAGTGATGGCGGTAGTGGCAGTGGTGGCGGTGGTAGTGATGGCGGTGGCGGTGGTAGTGGCGGTGATGTATTGGTGGTAGTGATGTAGTGGTGGTGGTAGTGGTGGCGGTAGCAGTGGCGGTAGTGGTGATGATGGTGGTAGTGGTGGTGGTGGTAGTGGTGGTAGTGGTGATAGCGGTAGCAGTGGCAGTGGTGGTGGTAGTGAGTGGTGGTAGTGGTAGTGGCAGTAGTAGTGGTGGCGGTAGTGGTAGTGATGGTAGTAGTGGTGGTGATGGTGAGTGGTAGTGGTAGTGGTGGTAGTGGTAGTGGTGGTGGTAGTAGCAGTGGCAGTAGCGGTGGTCAGTGGTCGTGATGATGGTAGTGGTAGTGGTAGTAGTAGCCGCAGTGGCGGTGGCGGTAGTGAGTGGTAGTGGTGGTGGTGGTGGTGGTAGTGATGGTGGTAGTGGTGGTAGTGGTAGTGGTAGTAGCGGTAATGGTGGCGGTGGTAGTGATGATGGTAGCGGTAGTGGTGATGAGTAGTGGTAGCGGTAGTGGTAGCGGTAATGGTGGCGGTCG
>CM068366.1:518815-533595 GCA_034769755.1 Odontamblyopus lacepedii
CGGACAGACAGGTTCGCAGCAGTTGGATGTTCCCCGTGTCCCTGTGCAGCTCAGTGCCTTTACAGTCTGTGAAGTACAAGTACACGACTGAAGTACAAGTACACAACTGAAGTACAAGTACACGACTGAAGTACAAGTACACGACTGAAGTACGACTGAAGTACAAGTACACGACTGAAAGTACAAGTACACGACTGAAGTACAAGTACACAACTGAAGTACAAGTACACGACTGAAGTACAAGTACACGACTGAAGTACAAGTACACAACTGAAGTACAACTGAAGTACAAGTACACAACTGAAGTACAACTGAAGTACAAGTACACAACTGAAGTACAACTGAAGTACAAGTACACAACTGAAGTACAAGTACACAACTGAAGTACAAGTACACAACTGAAGTACAAGTACACGACTGAAAGTACAAGTACACGACTGAAAGTACAAGTACACAACTGAAGTACAAGTACACAACTGAAGTACAACTGAAGTACAAGTACACGACTGAAGTACAAGTACACAACTGAAGTACAAGTACACAACTGAAGTACAAGTACACGACTGAAGTACAAGTACACGACTGAAGTACAAGTACACAACTGAAGTACAAGTACACGACCGAAGTACAAGTACACAACTGAAGTACAACTGAAGTACAAGTACACAACTGAAGTACAACTGAAGTACAAGTACACAACTGAAGTACAACTGAAGTACAAGTACACAACTGAAGTACAACTGAAGTACAAGTACACGACTGAAGTACAACTGAAGTACAAGTACACGACTGAAGTACAACTGAAGTACAAGTACACAACTGAAGTACAACTGAAGTACAAGTACACAACTGAAGTACAACTGAAGTACAAGTACACAACTGAAGTACAAGTACACAACTGAAGTACAACTGAAGTACAAGTACACAACTGAAGTACAACTGAAGTACAAGTACACAACTGAAGTACAACTGAAGTACAAGTACACAACTGAAGTACAACTGAAGTACAAGTACACGACTGAAGTACAACTGAAGTACAAGTACACAACTGAAGTACAACTGAAGTACAAGTACACAACTGAAGTACAACTGAAGTACAAGTACACAACTGAAGTACAACTGAAGTACAAGTACACAACTGAAGTACAAGTACACAACTGAAGTACAACTGAAGTACAAGTACACAACTGAAGTACAACTGAAGTACAAGTACACGACTGAAGTACAAGTACACAACTGAAGTACAAGTACTCACCTAAGTACTTGGTCCAGAAGTTTTCCTGAAAGAGACGTAAAAAAGCTTCAGTACGGAATATTTCTACTTGTCTTAGAACTGAAAGATACTAAACCAGGACTAAACCAGGACTAAACCAGGACTAAACCAGGACTAAACCAGGACTAAACCAGGACTAAACCAGGACTAAAAAAGGACTAAACCAGGACTAAACCAGGACTAAACCAGGACTAGACCAGGACTAAACCAGGACTAAACCAGGACTAAACCAGGACTAGACCAGGACTAAACCAGGACTAAACCAGGACTAAACCAGGACTAAACCAGGACTAAACCAGGACTAGACCAGGACTAAACCAGGACTAGACCAGGACTAGACCAGGACTAGACCAGGACTAAACCAGGACTAAACCAGGACTAGACCAGGACTAAACCAGGACTAAACCAGGACTAAACCAGGACTAAACCAGGACTAAACCAGGACTAGACCAGGACTAAACCAGGACTAGACCAGGACTAGACCAGGACTAGACCAGGACTAAACCAGGACTAAACCAGGACTGAATCAGGACTAAACCAGGACTAGACCAGGACTAGACCAGGACTAGACCAGGACTAAACCAGGACTAAACCAGGACTAGACCAGGACTAAACCAGGACTAAACCAGGACTAAACCAGGACTAGACCAGGACTAAACCAGGACTAGACCAGGACTAAACCAGGACTAAACCAGGACTGAATCAGGACTAAACCAGGACTAGACCAGGACTAAACCAGGACTAAACCAGGACTAAACCAGGACTAGACCAGGACTAAACCAGGACTAGACCAGGACTAGACCAGGACTAGACCAGGACTAAACCAGGACTAAACCAGGACTGAATCAGGACTAAACCAGGACTAGACCAGGACTAGACCAGGACTAGACCAGGACTAGACCAGGACTAAACCAGGACTAGACCAGGACTAAACCAGGACTAAACCAGGACTGAATCAGGACTAAACCAGGACTAAACCAGGACTAAACCAGGACTAAACCAGGACTAGACCAGGACTAGACCAGGACTAAACCAGGACTAAACCAGGACTAAACCAGGACTAGACCAGGACTGAATCAGGACTAGACCAGGACTAGACCAGGACTAGACCAGGACTAGACCAGGACTAAACCAGGACTAAACCAGGACTAGACCAGGACTAAACCAGGACTAAACCAGGACTGAATCAGGACTAAACCAGGACTAAACCAGGACTAAACCAGGACTAAACCAGGACTAGACCAGGACTAAACCAGGACTAGACCAGGACTAGACCAGGACTAGACCAGGACTAAACCAGGACTAAACCAGGACTGAATCAGGACTAAACCAGGACTAGACCAGGACTAAACCAGGACTAAACCAGGACTGAATCAGGACTAAACCAGGACTAAACCAGGACTAAACCAGGACTAAACCAGGACTAAACCAGGACTAGACCAGGACTAGACCAGGACTAAACCAGGACTAAACCAGGACTAGACCAGGACTAGACCAGGACTAGACCAGGACTAAACCAGGACTAAACCAGGACTAAACCAGGACTAAACCAGGACTGAACCAGGACTAAACCAGGACTAAACCAGGACTAAACCAGGACTAAACCAGGACTGAACCAGGACTAAACCAGGACTAAACCAGGACTAAACCAGGACTAAACCAGGACTAAAACAGGACTAAACCAGGACTAAACCAGGACTGAACCAGGACTAAACCAGGACTAAACCAGGACTAAACCAGGACTAAAACAGGACTAAACCAGGACTAAAACAGGACTAAAACAGGACTAAAACAGGACTAAAACAGGACTAAACCAGGACTAAACCAGGACTAAAACAGGACTAAAACAGGACTAAAACAGGACTAAACCAGGACTAAACCAGGACTAAAACAGGACTAAACCAGGACTAAAACAGGACTAAAACAGGACTAAAACAGGACTAAAACAGGACTAAAACAGGACTAAACCAGGACTAAAACAGGACTAAAACAGGACTAAACCAGGACTAAACCAGGACTAAACCAGGACTAAACCAGGACTAAACCAGGACTAAACCAGGACTGAACCAGGACTAAACCAGGACTAAACCAGGACTAAACCAGGACTAAACCAGGACTAAAACAGGACTAAACCAGGACTAAAACAGGACTAAAACAGGACTAAAACAGGACTAAAACAGGACTAAACCAGGACTAAAACAGGACTAAACCAAGACTAAACCAGGACTAAACCAGGACTAAACTAGGACTAAACCAGGACTAAACCAGGACTAGACCAGGACTAAACCAGGACTAAACCAAGACTAAACCAGGACTAATCCATGACTAAAACTGGACTAAACCAGGACTAAACTAGGACTAAACCAGGACTAAAACAGGACTAAACCAGGACTAAACCAGGACTAAACCAGGACTAAACCAGGACTAAACCAGGACTGAACCAGGACTAAACCAGGACTAAACCAGGACTAGACCAGGACTAAACCAGGACTAGACCAGGACTAGACCAGGACTGAACCAGGACTAAACCAGGACTAAACCAGGACTAAACCAGGACTAGACCAGGACTAGACCAGGACTAAACCAGGACTAAACCAGGACTAAACCAGGACTAAACCAGGACTAAACCAGGACTAGACCAGGACTAAACCAGGACTAAACCAGGACTAGACCAGGACTAAACCAGGACTAGACCAGGACTAAACCAGGACTAAACCAGGACTAAACCAGGACTAGACCAGGACTAAACCAGGACTAAACCAGGACTAAACCAGGACTAAACCAGGACTAGACCAGGACTAAACCAGGACTAAACCAGGACTAGACCAGGACTAAACCAGGACTAGACCAGGACTAGACCAGGACTGAACCAGGACTAAACCAGGACTAAACCAGGACTAAACCAGGACTAGACCAGGACTAGACCAGGACTAGACCAGGACTAAACCAGGACTAAACCAGGACTAAACCAGGACTAAACCAGGACTGAACCAGGACTAAAGCAGGACTAAACCAGGACTAAACCAGGACTAAACCAGGACTAGACCAGGACTAGACCAGGACTAAACCAGGACTAAAGCAGGACTAAACCAGGACTGAACCAGGACTAAACCAGGACTAAACCAGGACTAAACCAGGACTAGACCAGGACTAGACCAGGACTAGACCAGGACTAAACCAGGACTAAACCAGGACTAAACCAGGACTAGACCAGGACTAAACCAGGACTAAACCAGGACTAAACCAGAACTAGACCAGGACTAGACCAGGACTAAACCAGGACTAAACCAGGACTAAACCAGGACTAAACCAGGACTAGACCAGGACTAGACCAGGACTAAACCAGGACTGAACCAGGACTGAACCAGGACTAAACCAGGACTAAACCAGGACTAAACCAGGGCTAAAACCAGGACTAAACCAGGACTAAACCAGGACTAAACCAGGACTGAACCAGGACTAAACCAGGTCTAAACCAGGACTAAACCAGGACTGAACCAGGACTAAACCAGGACTGAACCAGGACAAAACCAGGACTAAACCAGGACTAAACCAGAACTGAACCAGGACTAAACCAGGACTAAACCAGGACTAAACCAGGACTGAACCAGGACTGAACCAGGACTAAACCAGGACTAAACCAGGGCTAAAACCAGGACTAAACCAGGACTAAACCAGGACTAAACCAGGACTAAACCAGGGCTAAAACCGGGGCTAAAACCAGGACTAAACCAGGACTAAACCAGGGCTAAAACCAGGACTAAACCAGGACTAAACCAGGGCTAAAACCAGACTAAACCAGGACTAAACCAGGACTAAACCAGGACTAAACCAGGACTAAACCAAGTCTAACCCAGGTCTAAACCAGGTCTAACCCAGGACTAAATCAGGACTAAACCAGACTAAACCAGGACTAAACCAGGACTAAACCAGGACAAAAACCAGACTAAACCAGACTAAGCCAGGACTAAACCAGGACTAAAACAGGACTAGAACAGGACTAAACCAGGACTAAACCAGGACTAAAGCAGGACTAAACCAGGACTAAACCAGGACTAAAGTAGGACTAAACCAGGACTAAACCAGGACTAAACCAGGACTAAAACAGGACTAAACCAGGACTAAAACAGGACTAAACCAGAGCTAAACCAAGACTAAACCAGGACTAAACCAGGACTAAACCAGAGCTAAACCAGGACTAAACCAGGGCTAAAACCAGGACTAAACCAGGACTAAACCAGGACTAAACCAGGGCTAAAACAGGACTAAACCAGGACTAAACCAGGACTAAACCAGGGCTAAAA
The DNA here is from genome assembly GCA_034769755.1 of Odontamblyopus lacepedii. NCBI lineage: Eukaryota > Metazoa > Chordata > Actinopteri > Gobiiformes > Gobiidae > Odontamblyopus > Odontamblyopus lacepedii. The sequence continues at coordinate 524,393 of CM068366.1, forward strand.
CCAGGACTAAACCAGGACTAAAACCAGACTAAACCAGGACGAAACCAGGACGAAAACCAGACTAAACCAGGACTAAACCAGGACTAAAACAGGACTAAACCAGGACTAAACCAGGACTAAAACAGGACTAGAACAGGACTAAACCAGGACTAAACCAGGACTAAACCAGGACTAAAGTAGGACTAAACCAGGACTAAACCAGCACTAAATCAGGACTAAACCAGGACTAAACCAGGACTAAACCAGGACTAAAGTAGGACTAAACCAGGACTAAACCAGCACTAAACCAGGACTAAACCAGGACTAAAACAGGACTAAACCAGGACTAAACCAGGACTAAACCAGGACTAAAACAGGACTAAACCAGGACTAAAACAGGACTAAAACAGGACTAAAACAGGACTAAAACAGGACTAAACCAGGACTAAACCAGGACTAAAACAGGACTAAACCAAGACTAAACCAGGACTAAACCAGGACTAAACTAGGACTAAACCAGGACTAAACCAGGACTAAACCAGGACTAAAACAGGACTAAACCAAGACTAAACCAGGACTAATCCATGACTAAAACTGGACTAAACCAGGACTAAACTAGGACTAAACCAGGACTAAAACAGGACTAAACCAGGACTAAACCAGGACTAATCCATGACTAAAACTGGACTAAACCAGGACTAAACTAGGACTAAACCAGGACTAAAACAGGACTAAACCAGGACTAAACCAGGACTAAACCAGGACTAAACCAGGTCTAAACCAGGACTAAAGATCTACTCACTGTTGTGCCTTGTTTTGTGTTGGGTTGTTTTTCAAACACTTCTCTGGCCTCTTCATGGTCACAGATTTCCTCCAGACACTCCCTCTCCAGGTTTCCTACAACAAGACAAGACCGGGACTAAACCAGGACTATACCAGGACTAGACCAGGACTAAACCAGGACTAGACCAGGACTAGACCAGGACTATACCAGGACTAGACCAGGACTAAACCAGGACTAGACCAGGACTAAACCAGGACTAGACCAGGACTAGACCAGGACTAAACCAGGACTAAACCAGGACTAAACCAGGACTAAACCAGGACTAAACCAGGACTAAACCTGGACTAAGAGCAGAGCAGCTCTCACAGGAAGTGAGCTGCTCTGGATCCCAGAGTCGTATTGGTATCAGTATCAGTATCGGTATCAGTATCGGTATCAGTATCGCTGGATCTCTGGACCTGTCAGTCTGAACGGAGGCGTGTGATTGGTGGGTTTGTACCTGCCTTCAGCTCCTCAAACAGCTGATTGGCTCTTTTGTTCCGCTGCAGCACCTGCGCCGCCTGCTGGTTCCCCAGGAACACTGCACCAAAGAGACAAAACACACCACCTGATGACATCACCAGGTGTAACAGCGACGTACACCAGAGCTCCACCTGATGACATCACCAGGTGTAACAGCGACGTACACCAGAGCTCCACCTGATGACATCACCAGGTGTAACAGCAACATACACCAGAGCTCCACCTGATGACATCACCAGGTGTAACAGCAACATACACCAGAGCCCACCTGATGACATCACCAGGTGTAACAGCAACGTACACCAGAGCCCACCTGATGACATCACCAGGTGTAACAGCAACGTACACCAGAGCTCCACCTGATGACATCACCAGGTGTAACAGCGACGTACACCAGAGCTCCACCTGATGACATCACCAGGTGTAACAGCGACGTACACCAGAGCTCCACCTGATGACATCACCAGGTGTAACAGCGACATACACCAGAGCTCCACCTGATGACATCACCAGGTGTAACAGCAACATACACCAGAGCTCCACCTGATGACATCACCAGGTGTAACAGCAACGTACACCAGAGCTCCACCTGATGACATCACCAAGTGTAACAGCAACATACACCAGAGCTCCACCTGATGACATCACCAGGTGTAACAGCGACGTACACCAGAGCTCCACCTGATGACATCACCAGGTGTAACAGCGACGTACACCAGAGCTCCACCTGATGACATCACCAGGTGTAACAGCGACGTACACCAGAGCTCCACCTGATGACATCACCAGGTGTAACAGCGACGTACACCAGAGCTCCACCTGATGACATCACCAGGTGTAACAGCAACATACACCAGAGCTCCACCTGATGACATCACCAGGTGTAACAGCAACATACACCAGAGCTCCACCTGATGACATCACCAGGTGTAACAGCAACATACACCAGAGCTCCACCTGATGACATCACCAGGTGTAACAGCAACATACACCAGAGCCCACCTGATGACATCACCAGGTGTAACAGCAACGTACACCAGAGCTCCACCTGATGACATCACCAGGTGTAACAGCAACGTACACCAGAGCTCCACCTGATGACATCATCAGGTGTAACAGCGACGTACACCAGAGCTCCACCTGATGACATCACCAGGTGTAACAGCAACATACACCAGAGCTCCACCTGATGACATCACCAGGTGTAACAGCAACGTACACCAGAGCTCCACCTGATGACATCACCAGGTGTAACAGCAACGTACACCAGAGCTCCACCTGATGACATCACCAGGTGTAACAGCAACATACACCAGAGCTCCACCTGATGACATCACCAGGTGTAACAGCAACATACACCAGAGCCCACCTGATGACATCACCAGGTGTAACAGCAACGTACACCAGAGCTCCACCTGATGACATCACCAGGTGTAACAGCAACGTACACCAGAGCTCCACCTGATGACATCATCAGGTGTAACAGCGACGTACACCAGAGCTCCACCTGATGACATCATCAGGTGTAACAGCAACATACACCAGAGCTCCACCTGATGACATCACCAGGTGTAACAGCGACGTACACCAGAGCTCCACCTGATGACATCACCAGGTGTAACAGCGACGTACACCAGAGCTCCACCTGATGACATCACCAGGTGTAACAGCGACGTACACCAGAGCTCCACCTGATGACATCACCAGGTGTAACAGCAACGTACACCAGAGCTCCACCTGATGACATCACCAGGTGTAACAGCAACGTACACCAGAGCTCCACCTGATGACATCACCAGGTGTAACAGCAACGTACACCAGAGCTCCACCTGATGACATCACCAGGTGTAACAGCAACGTACACCAGAGCTCCACCTGATGACATCACCAGGTGTAACAGCAACATACACCAGAGCTCCACCTGATGACATCACCAGGTGTAACAGCAACATACACCAGAGCTCCACCTGATGACATCACCAGGTGTAACAGCAACGTACACCAGAGCTCCACCTGATGACATCACCAGGTGTAACAGCAACGTACACCAGAGCTCCACCTGATGACATCATCAGGTGTAACAGCGACGTACACCAGAGCACCACCTGATGACATCACCAGGTAACAGCGATGACATCACCAGAGCTCCACCTGATGACATCACCAGGTGTAGCATACACCAGAGCTCCACCTGATGACATCACCAGGTGTAACAGCGACGCGTACACCAGAGCTCCACCTGATGACATCACCAGGTGTAACAGCAACATACACCAGAGCTCCACCTGATGACATCACCAGGTGTAACAGCAGCAACGTACACACCAGAGCTCCACCTGATGACATCACCAGGTGTAACAGCAACGATACACCAGAGCTCCACCTGATGACATCACCAGGTGTAACAGCAACGTACACCAGAGCTCCACCTGATGACATCACCAGGTGTAACAGCAACATACACCAGAGCTCCACCTGATGACATCACCAGGTGTAACAGCTACTTACACCAGAGCTCCACCTGATGACATCACCAGGTGTAACAGCAACGCATATACACTCAGAGCTCCACCTGATGACATCACCAGGTGTAACAGCAACATACACCAGAGCTCCACCTGATGACATCACCAGGTGTAACAGCGACGTACACCAGAGCTCCACCTGATGACATCACCAGGTGTAACAGCAACATACACCAGAGCTCCACCTGATGACATCACCAGGTGTAACAGCGACGTACACCAGAGCTCCACCTGATGACATCACCAGGTGTAACAGCGACGTACACCAGAGCTCCACCTGATGACATCACCAGGTGTAACAGCGACATACACCAGAGCTCCACCTGATGACATCACCAGGTGTAACAGCAACGACACACCAGAGCTCCACCTGATGACATCACCAGGTGTAACAGCGACGCACACCAGAGCTCCACCTGATGACATCACCAGGTGTAACAGCGGCGTACACCAGAGCTCCACCTGATGACATCACCAGGTGTAACAGCAACATACACCAGAGCTCCACCTGATGACATCACCAGGTGTAACAGCAACATACACCAGAGCTCCACCTGATGACATCACCAGGTGTAACAGCAACATACACCAGAGCTCCACCTGATGACATCACCAGGTGTAACAGCAACGTACACCAGAGCTCCACCTGATGACATCACCAGGTGTAACAGCGACGTACACCAGAGCTCCACCTGATGACATCACCAGGTGTAACAGCAACATACACCAGAGCTCCACCTGATGACATCACCAGGTGTAACAGCGACGTACACCAGAGCTCCACCTGATGACATCACCAGGTGTAACAGCGACGTACACCAGAGCTCCACCTGATGACATCACCAGGTGTAACAGCGACGTACACCAGAGCTCCACCTGATGACATCACCAGGTGTAACAGCAACATACACCAGAGCTCCACCTGATGACATCACCAGGTGTAACAGCAACATACACCAGAGCTCCACCTGATGACATCACCAGGTGTAACAGCGACGTACACCAGAGCTCCACCTGATGACATCACCAGGTGTAACAGCTGGCGTACACCAGAGCTCCACCTGATGACATCACCAGGTGTAACAGCGGCGTGCCAGAGCTCCACCTGATGACATCACCAGGTGTAACAGCGACATACACCAGAGCTCCACCTGATGACATCACCAGGTGTAACAGCGACATACACCAGAGCTCCACCTGATGACATCACCAGGTGTAACAGCAACATACACCAGAGCTCCACCTGATGACATCACCAGGTGTAACAGCGACATACACCAGAGCTCCACCTGATGACATCACCAGGTGTAACAGCGACGTACACCAGAGCTCCACCTGATGACATCACCAGGTGTAACAGCGACGTACACCAGAGCTCCACCTGATGACATCACCAGGTGTAACAGCGACGTACACCAGAGCTCCACCTGATGACATCACCAGGTGTAACAGCGACGTACACCAGAGCTCCACCTGATGACATCACCAGGTGTAACAGCAACATACACCAGAGCTCCACCTGATGACATCACCAGGTGTAACAGCAACATACACCAGAGCTCCACCTGATGACATCACCAGGTGTAACAGCGACGTACACCAGAGCTCCACCTGATGACATCACCAGGTGTAACAGCAACATACACCAGAGCTCCACCTGATGACATCACCAGGTGTAACAGCGACGTACACCAGAGCTCCACCTGATGACATCACCAGGTGTAACAGCGTCGTACACCAGAGCTCCACCTGATGACATCACCAGGTGTAACAGCGACGCGTACACCAGAGCTCCACCTGATGACATCACCAGGTGTAACAGCGACATACACCAGAGCTCCACCTGATGACATCACCAGGTGTAACAGCAACATACACCAGAGCTCCACCTGATGACATCACCAGGTGTAACAGCAACATACACCAGAGCTCCACCTGATGACATCACCAGGTGTAACAGCGACGTACACCAGAGCTCCACCTGATGACATCACCAGGTGTAACAGCGACGTACACCAGAGCTCCACCTGATGACATCACCAGGTGTAACAGCGACGTACACCAGAGCCCACCTGATGACATCACCAGGTGTAACAGCAACATACACCAGAGCTCCACCTGATGACATCACCAGGTGTAACAGCGACGTACACCAGAGCTCCACCTGATGACATCACCAGGTGTAACAGCGACGTACACCAGAGCTCCACCTGATGACATCACCAGGTGTAACAGCGGCGTGCACCAGAGCTCCACCTGATGACATCACCAGGTGTAACAGCGGCGTACACCAGAGCTCCACCTGATGACATCACCAGGTGTAACAGCGGCGTACACCAGAGCTCCACCTGATGACATCACCAGGTGTAACAGCGGCGTACACCAGAGCTCCACCTGATGACATCACCAGGTGTAACAGCGACGCACACCAGAGCTCCACCTGATGACATCACCAGGTGTAACAGCTACGTTCACCAGAGCTCCACCTGATGACATCACCAGGTGTAACAGCGGCGTACACCAGAGCTCCACCTGATGACATCACCAGGTGTAACAGCGGCGTACACCAGAGCTCCACCTGATGACATCACCAGGTGTAACAGCGGCGTACACCAGAGCTCCACCTGATGACATCACCAGGTGTAACAGCAACATACACCAGAGCTCCACCTGATGACATCACCAGGAGTAACAGCGACGCACACCAGAGCTCCACCTGATGACATCACCAGGTGTAACAGCGGCGTACACCAGAGCTCCACCTGATGAAATCACCAGGTGTAACAGCAACATACACCAGAGCTCCACCTGATGACATCACCAGGTGTAACAGCGACGTACACCAGAGCTCCACCTGATGACATCACCAGGTGTAACAGCAACATACACCAGAGCTCCACCTGATGACATCACCAGGTGTAACAGCGACGCGTACACCAGAGCTCCACCTGATGACATCACCAGGTGTAACAGCAACTTACACCAGAGCTCCACCTGATGACATCACCAGGTGTAACAGCGGCGTACACCAGAGCTCCACCTGATGACATCACCAGGTGCTAACAGGCGTACACCAGAGCTCCACCTGATGACATCACCAGGTGTAACAGCGGCGTACACCAGAGCTCCACCTGATGACATCACCAGGTGTAACAGCGGCGTACACCAGAGCTCCACCTGATGACATCACCAGGTGTAACAGCGGCGTACACCAGAGCTCCACCTGATGACATCACCAGGTGTAACAGCGGCGTACACCAGAGCTCCACCTGATGACATCACCAGGTGTAACAGCGACGCACACCAGATATCCACCTGATGACATCACCCGGTGTAACAGCAACATACACCAGAGCTCCACCTGATGACATCACCAGGTGTAACAGCGACGTACACCAGAGCTCCACCTGATGACATCACCAGGTGTAACAGCAACATACACCAGAGCTCCACCTGATGACATCACCAGGTGTAACAGAAGCGTCCCCCAGAGCTCCACCTGATGACGTCACCAGGTGTAACAGCGGCGTACACCAGCGCTCCACCTGATGACATCACCAGGTGTAACAGCCACCTACACCAGAGCTCCACCTGATGACATCACCAGGTGTAACAGCGGCGTACACCAGAGCTCCACCTGATGACATCACCAGGTGTAACAGCCGACATACGCAGAGCTCCACCTGATGACATCACCAGGTGTAACAGCGGCGTACACCAGAGCTCCACCTGATGACATCACCAGGTGTAACAGCGGCGTACACCAGAGCTCCACCTGATGACATCACCAGGTGTAACAGCGGCGTACACCAGAGCTCCACCTGATGACATCACCAGGTGTAACAGCGACGTTCACCAGATCTCCACCGTTTGTCCTCACCAGGTGTTACCGCGCAGTTCACCAGCGCTCCACCTGATGACATCACCAGGTGTAACAGCGACATACACCAGAGCTCCACCTGATGACATCACCAGGTGTAACAGCGGCGTACACCAGAGCTCCACCTGATGACATCACCAGGTGTAACAGCGGCGTACACCAGAGCTCCACCTGATGACATCACCATGTGTAACAGCGGAGTACACCAGAGCTCCACCTGATGACATCACCAGGTGTAACAGCGACGTACACCAGAGCTCCACCTGATGACATCACCAGGTGTAACAGCGAAGAGCACCAGACCTCCACCTGATGACATCACCTGGTGTAACCGCGTAGTACACCAGAGCTCCACCTGATGACATCACCAGGTGTAACAGCGACGTACACCAGAGCTCCACCTGATGACATCACCAGGTGTAACAGCGACGTACACCAGAGCTCCACCTGATGACATCACCAGGTGTAACAGCGACGTACACCAGAGCTCCACCTGATGACATCACCAGGTGTAACAGCGACGTACACCAGAGCTCCACCTGATGACATCACCAGGTGTAACAGCAACATACACCAGAGCTCCACCTGATGACATCACCAGGTGTAACAGCAACATACACCAGAGCTCCACCTGATGACATCACCAGGTGTAACAGCGACGTACACCAGAGCTCCACCTGATGACATCACCAGGTGTAACAGCGACATACACCAGAGCTCCACCTGATGACATCACCAGGTGTAACAGCGACGTACACCAGAGCTCCACCTGATGACATCACCAGGTGTAACAGCGACGTACACCAGAGCTCCACCTGATGACATCACCAGGTGTAACAGCGACGTACACCAGAGCCCACCTGATGACATCACCAGGTGTAACAGCGACATACACCAGAGCTCCACCTGATGACATCACCAGGTGTAACAGCGACGTACACCAGAGCTCCACCTGATGACATCACCAGGTGTAACAGCGACGTACACCAGAGCCCACCTGATGACATCACCAGGTGTAACAGCGACGTACACCAGAGCTCCACCTGATGACATCACCAGGTGTAACAGCAACATACACCAGAGCTCCACCTGATGACATCACCAGGTGTAACAGCGACGTACACCAGAGCTCCACCTGATGACATCACCAGGTGTAACAGCGACGTACACCAGAGCTCCACCTGATGACATCACCAGGTGTAACAGCAACATACACCAGAGCTCCACCTGATGACATCACCAGGTGTAACAGCGACGTACACCAGAGCTCCACCTGATGACATCACCAGGTGTAACAGCGACGTACACCAGAGCTCCACCTGATGACATCACCAGGTGTAACAGCAACATACACCAGAGCTCCACCTGATGAGGTGTAACAGCGGCGTACACCAGAGCCCACCTGATGACATCACCAGGTGTAACAGCGACATCACACACCAGAGCTCCACCTGATGACATCACCAGGTGTAACAGCAACATACACACAGAGCTCCACCTGATGACATCACCA
>CM068366.1:533695-538695 GCA_034769755.1 Odontamblyopus lacepedii
GTGTGTGTGTTGTGTGTATTGTGCTCAGTGTGTTGTGTGTCACCTCCTCCAGGTTGTGGTAATTTGTGGTGTGTGTGTTGTGTGTGTGTGTGTGTTGTGTGTTGTATGCTCAGTGTGTTGTGTGTCACCTCCTCCAGGTTGTGGTATCTCCCGTGGTGTGTGTTGTGTGTGTTGTGCTGCTCAGTGTGTTATGTGTCAAAAACAATCCAGGTTTGTGGTATCCTGGTGTGTGTAAGGTGTGTGTGTTGTGTGTGTGTGTTGTGTGTGTAAAAGGTTGTGTGTCACCTCCTCCAGGTTGTGGTATCTCTCGTGTGTGTGTGTTGTTTGTTGTGCTTTCAGTGTGTTGTGTGTCTCCTCCTCCAGGTTGTGGTATCTCTCGTGTGTGTGTGTTGTGTGTGTTGTGTGTGTGTGTTGTGTGTGTGTGTTGTGTGTGTGTTGTGTGTGTGTTGTGTCACCTCCCTCCAGGTTGTGGTATCTCCTGTGTGTGTGTTGTGTGTGTGTGTGTGTGTTGTGTGTGTGTGTGTGTTGTATGCTCAGTGTGTTAGTGTGTTGTGTGTCACCTCCTCCAGGTTGTGGTATCTCTGGTGTGTGTGTGTGTTGTGTGTATGTGTGTGTGTTGTGTGTTGTGTGCTCAGTGTGTTGTGTCAACTCCTCCAGGTTGTGGTATCTCTTGTGTGTGTGTGTGTTGTGTTGTGCTGCTCAGTGTGTTGTGTGTCACCTCCTCCAGGTTGTGGTATCTCTCGTGTGTGTGTGTTGTGTGTGTGTTGTGCTGCTCAGTGTGTTGTGTGTCACCTCCTCCAGGTTGTGGTATCTCTGGTGTGGTGTGTTGTGTGTGTGTGTGTTGTGTGTGTGTGTTGTGTGTCACCTCCTCCAGGTTGTGGTATCTCGTGTGTGTGTTGTGTGTGTGTGTGTGTGTGTTGTGTGTGTGTGTGTGTTGTATGCTCAGTGTGTTGTGTGTGTTGTGTGTCACCTCCTCCAGGTTGTGGTATCTCTGGTGTGTGTGTGTGTGTGTGTTTGTGTTGTGTGTTGTGTATGTCTCAGTGTGTTGTGTGTCACCTCCTCCAGGTTGTGGTATCTCTCGTGTGTGTGTGTGTGTTGTGTCTAGTGTGTTGTGTGTCACCTCCTCCAGGTTGTGGTATCTCTCGTGTGTGTGTGTGTGTGTGTGTTGTGCTGTTCAGTGTGTTGTGTGTCACCTCCTCCAGGTTGTGGTATCTCGTGTGTGTGTGTGTGTGTGTGTGTGTGTTGTGTTCAGTGTGTTGTGTGTCACCTCCTCCAGGTTGTTGTATCTCTCGTGTGTGTGTGTGTGTGTGTTGTGCTCAGTGTGTTGTGTGTCACCTCCTCCAGGTTGTGGTATCTCCCGTGTGTGTGTGTTGTGTGTTGTGTCGCTCAGTGTGTTGTGTATCACCTCCTCCAGGTTGGGGTATCTCTCGTGTGTGTTGTGTGTGTGTATTGTGCGTTCAGTGTGTTGTGTATCACCTCCTCCAGGTTGTGGTATCTGTGTGTGTGTGTGTGTGTGTGCAGTGTAAGTGTATCACCTCCTCAGGTTGTGGTATCTCTCGTGTTGTGTGTTGTGCGTTCAGTGTGTTGTGTGTCACCTCCTCCAGGTTGTGGTATCTCTCGTGTGTGTGTGTTGTGTGTGTGTTGTGTGTGTTGTGTGTTGTGTGTGTGTTGTGTGTCACCTCCTCCAGGTTGTGGTATCTCTCGTGTGTGTGTGTGTGTGTGTTGTGTGTGTGTTGTGTATCACCTCCTCCAGGTTGTGGTATCTCTCGTGTGTGTGTATTGTGTGTGTGTGTTGTGTGTGTGTGTGTTGTGCGTTCAGTGTGTTGTGTGTCACCTCCTCCAGGTTGTGGTATCTCTCGTGTGTGTGTGTGTGTGTGTTGTGCGTTCAGTGTGTTGTGTGTCACCTCCTCCAGGTTGTGGTATCTCTCGTGTGTGTGTTGTGTGTGTTGTGCGTTCAGTGTGTTGTGTGTCACCTCCTCCAGGTTGTGGTATCTCTGGTGTGTGTGTTGTGTGTGTGTGTTGTGCTCAGTGTGTTGTGTGTCACCTCCAGGTTGTGGTATCTCTCGTGTGTGTTGTGTGTGTGTGTTGTGTGTTGTGCTCAGTGTGTTGTGTGTCACCTCCTCCAGGTTGTGATATCTCTGGTGTGTGTCTTGTGTGTTGTGTGTGTGTGTGTGTTGTGTGTGTGTTCAGTGTGTTGTGTGTCACCTCCTCCAGGTTGTGGTATCTCTCGTGGTGTGTTGTGTGTGTGTGTGTGTGTTGTGTGTGTGTGTGTGTGTGTCACCTCCTCCAGGTTGTATCTCTCGTGTGTGTTGTGTGTGTGTGTTGTGTGTGTGTTGTGTGTGTGTGTTGTGTGTTGTGCTCAGTGTGTTGTGTATCACCTCCTCCAGGTTGTGGTATCTCTGGTGTGTGTGTGTGTGTGTGTGTTGTGTGTGTTGTGTGTGTTCAGTGTGTTGTGTGTCACCTCCTCCAGGTTGTGGTATCTCTCGTGTGTGTGTGTTGTGTGTGTTGTGTGTCACCTCCTCCAGGTTGTGGTATCTCTCGTGTGTGTGTGTGTTGTGTGTGTGTTGTGTGTTGTGTGTTGTGTGTCACCTCCTCCAGGTTGTGGTATCTCTGGTGTGTGTGTGTTGTGTGTGTGTGTTGTGTGTTTGTGCGTTCAGTGTGTTGTGTGTCACCTCCTCCAGGTTGTGGTATCTCTCGTGTGTGTGTGTTGTGTGTTGTGCGTTCAGTGAGTTGTGTATCACCTCCTCCAGGTTCTGGTATCTCTCGTGTGTGTGTGTGTGTGTGTGTTGTGTGTTGTGCGTTCAGTGTGTTGTGTATCACCTCCTCCAGGTTGTGGTATCTCTCGTGTGTGTGTGTGTGTTGTGTGTGTTGTGTGTGTGTTGTGTGTGTGTTGTGTATCACCTCCTCCAGGTTGTGGTATCTCTCGTGTGTGTGTGTGTGTTGTGTGTGTGTGTGTTGTGTGTGTTGTGTTGTGTGTGTGTGTTGTGTGTATTGTGCGTTCAGTGTGTTGTGTGTCACCTCCTCCAGGTTGTGGTATCTCTCGTGTGTGTGTTGTGTGTTGTGTGTGTGTGTGTGTTGTGTGTGTGTTGTGTGTTGTGTGTCACCTCCAGGTTGTGGTATCTCTCGTGTGTGTGTGTGTGTTGTGTGTTGTGTGTGTGTGTGTCAACTCATCCAGGTTGTGGTATCTCTGGTGTGTGTGTGTGTGTGTGTGTGTGTGTGTGTGTGTGTGTGTTGTGTGTTGTGTGTGTGTTGTGTGTGTGTTGTGTGTGTTGTGTGTGTGTGTTGTGTGTTGTGTGTGTGTGTGTTGTGTGTGGTGTGTGTGTTGTGTGTGTGTTGTGTGTCACCTCCAGGTTGTGGTATCTCTGTGTGTGTGTGTGTGTGTGTGTTGTGTGTTGTGTGTTGTGTGTGTGTGTGTTGTGTGTGTGTGTGTGTTGTGTGTGTTGTGTGTGTGTTGTGTGTGTGTTGTGTGTCACCTCATCCAGGTTGTGGTATCTCTCGTAGTGTGTTGTGAGTGTGGTGTGTGTTGTGTGTCACCTCCTCCAGGTTGTGGTATCTCTGGTGTGTGTGTTGTGTGTGTGTGTTGTGTGTTGTGTGTGTGTTGTGTGTGTGTTGTGTGTCACCTCCTCCAGGTTGTGGTATCTCTCGTGTGTGTGTGTGTTGTGTGTTGTGTGTGTGTTGTGTGTGTGTTGTGTATCACCTCCTCCAGGTTGTGGTATCTCTCGTGTGTGTGTGTGTGTGTGTTGTGCGTTCAGTGTGTTGTGTGTCACCTCCTCCAGGTTGTGGTATCTCTCGTGTGTGTGTGTGTGTTGTGTGTGTGTGTGTGTGTGTGTTGTGTGTCACCTCCTCCAGGTTGTGGTATCTCTCGTGTGTGTGTGTTGTGTGTGTTGTGCTCAGTGTGTTGTGTGTCACCTCCAGGTTGTGGTATCTCTGGTGTGTGTGTGTGTTGTGCTCAGTGTTGTGTGTCACCTCCTCCCGGTTGTGGTTTATCTCGTGTGTTGTGTGTGTGTTGTGCGTTCAGTGTGTTGTGTATCACCTCCTCCAGGTTGTGGTATCTCTCGTGTGTGTGTGTGTGTGTGTGTTGTGTGTTGTGCGTTCAGTGTGTTGTGTGTCACCTCCTCCAGGTTGTGGTATCTCTCGTGTGTGTGTGTGTGTGTGTGTTGTGTGTGTGTTGTGTGTCACCTCCTCCAGGTTGTGGTATCTCATCTCTGTGTGTTGTGTGTGTGTGTGTGTGTTTGTGTGTTTTGTGTGTTGTGTGCGTTCAGTGTGTTGTGTGTTGTGTGTCACCTCCTCCAGGTTGTGGTATCTCTGGTGTGTGTGTGTGTTGTGTGTGTGTGTGTGTTGTGTGTTGTGTGCGTTCAGTGTGTTGTGTGTCACCTCCTCCAGGTTGTGGTATCTCTCGTGTGTGTGTGTGTGTTGTGCGTTCAGTGTGTTGTGTGTCACCTCCTCCAGGTTGTGGTATCTCTCGTGTGTGTGTGTGTGTGTGTGTGTTGTGCGTTCAGTGTGTTGTGTGTCACCTCCTCCAGGTTGTGGTATCTCTCGTGTGTGTGTGTGTGTGTGTGTGTGTGTTGTGCGTTCAGTGTGTTGTGTGTCACCTCCTCCAGGTTGTGGTATCTCTCGTGTGTGTGTGTGTGTGTGTGTTGTGCGTTCAGTGTGTTGTGTGTCACCTCCTCCAGGTTGTGGTATCTCTCGTGTGTGTGTGTGTGTGTGTGTGTGTGCGTTCAGTGTGTTGTGTGTCACCTCCTCCAGGTTGTGGTATCTCTCGTGTGTGTTGTGTGTGTGTGTTGTGCGTTCAGTGTGTTGTGTATCACCTCCTCCAGGTTGTGGTATCTCTGGTGTGTGTGTGTGTTGTGCGTTCAGTGTGTTGTGTGTCACCTCCTCCAGGTTGTGGTATCTCTCGTGTGTGTGTTGTGTGTTGTGCGTTCAGTGTGTTGTGTGTCACCTCCTCCAGGTTGTGGTATCTCTCGTGTGTGTTGTGTGTGTGTTGTGTGTGTTGTGTGTTG
>CM068366.1:546195-548695 GCA_034769755.1 Odontamblyopus lacepedii
TGGGTGTTGTGTGGGTGTTGTGTGTGTGTTGTGTGTGTGTTGTGTGTGTGTTGTGTGTGTGTTGTGTATCACCTCCTCCAGGTTGTGGTATCTCTCGTGTGTGTGTGTGTGTGTGTTGTGTGTGTTGTGTGTGTGTTGTGTGTCACCTCCTCCAGGTTGTGGTATCTCTCGTGTGTGTGTGTGTGTGTGTGTTGTGTGTGTGTGTGTGTGTGTTGTGTGTGTGTTGTGTGTGTGTTGTGTGGGTGTTGTGTGGGTGTTGTGTGTGTGTTGTGTGTGTGTTGTGTGTGTGTTGTGTGTGTGTTGTGTGTCACCTCCTCCAGGTTGTGGTATCTCTCGTGTGTGTGTGTGTGTGTGTGTTGTGTGTGTGTTGTGTGGGTGTTGTGTGTGTGTTGTGTGTGTGTTGTGTGTGTTGTGTGTGTGTTGTGTGTGTGTTGTGTGTGTGTTGTGTGTGTGTTGTGTGTGTGTTGTGTATCACCTCCTCCAGGTTGTGGTATCTCTCGTGTGTGTGTGTGTGTGTGTTGTGTGTGTGTTGTGTGTGTGTGTGTGTGTGTTGTGTGTGTGTTGTGTGGGTGTTGTGTGGGTGTTGTGTGTGTGTTGTGTGTGTGTTGTGTGTGTGTTGTGTGTGTGTTGTGTATCACCTCCTCCAGGTTGTGGTATCTCTCGTGTGTGTGTTGTGTGTGTGTGTGTGTGTTGTGTGTGTTGTGCGTTCAGTGTGTGTGTGTCACCTCCTCCAGGTTGTGGTATCTCTCGTGTGTGTGTTGTGTGTGTGTGTGTGTTGTGTGTGTTGTGCGTTCAGTGTGTGTGTGTCACCTCCTCCAGGTTGTGGTATCTCTCGTGTGTGTGTGTGTGTGTGTGTTGTGTGTTGTGTGTTGTGCGTTCAGTGTGTTGTGTGTCACCTCCTCCAGGTTGTGGTATCTCTCGTGTGTGTGTTGTGTGTGTGTGTGTGTGTTGTGTGTGTTGTGCGTTCAGTGTGTGTGTGTCACCTCCTCCAGGTTGTGGTATCTCTCGTGTGTGTGTTGTGTGTGTGTGTGTGTGTGTTGTGTGTGTTGTGCGTTCAGTGTGTGTGTGTCACCTCCTCCAGGTTGTGGTATCTCTCGTGTGTGTGTGTTGTGTGTTGTGTGTTGTGTGTTGTGTGTTGTGCGTTCAGTGTGTGTGTGTCACCTCCTCCAGGTTGTGGTATCTCTCGTGTGTGTGTTGTGTGTGTGTTGTGTATCACCTCCTCCAGGTTGTGGTATCTCTCGTGTGTGTGTTGTGTGTGTGTTGTGTATCACCTCCTCCAGGTTGTGGTATCTCTCGTGTGTGTGTTGTGTGTGTGTTGTGTATCACCTCCTCCAGGTTGTGGTATCTCTCGTGTGTGTGTTGTGTGTGTGTTGTGTATCACCTCCTCCAGGTTGTGGTATCTCTCGTGTGTGTGTTGTGTGTGTGTTGTGTGTCACCTCCTCCAGGTTGTGGTATCTCTCGTGTGTGTGTGTGTGTGTGTTGTGTGTTGTGTGTGTGTTGTGTGTCACCTCCTCCAGGTTGTGGTATCTCTCGTGTGTGTGTGTGTGTTGTGTGTTGTGTGTGTGTTGTGTGTCACCTCCTCCAGGTTGTGGTATCTCTCGTGTGTGTGTGTGTTGTGTGTTGTGTGTGTGTTGTGTGTCACCTCCTCCAGGTTGTGGTATCTCTCGTGTGTGTGTGTGTTGTGTGTGTGTTGTGTGTCACCTCCTCCAGGTTGTGGTATCTCTCGTGTGTGTGTGTGTGTGTGTGTGTGTTGTGTGTTGTGTGTGTGTTGTGTATCACCTCCTCCAGGTTGTGGTATCTCTCGTAGAATCCCGCTCCGCTCCGTGGATCTGTAGTTGTTGTTGTGGAGTTGTTCCGTGTTTGTATCTGCACCAACTGCTCTGTGTCCGAGAGGAGCACCCTGAGAGAGAGAGAGTTACACCTCCTCCTCTGCACCTCCTCCTCTACTGCTCTGTGTCCGAGAGGAGCACCCTGAGAGAGAGAGAGTTACACCTCCTCCTCTGCACCTCCTCCTCTACTGCTCTGTGTCCGAGAGGAGCACCCTGAGAGAGAGAGAGAGTTACACCTCCTCCTCTGCACCTCCTCTGCTACACCTCCTCTACAGCTCCTCCTCTACACCTCTGTGTCCGAGAGGAGCACCCTGAGAGAGAGAGTCACACCTCCTCCTCTGCACCTCCTCTACACCTCCTCTACACCTCTGAGTCCGAGAGGAGCACCCTGAGAGAGAGAGAGTTACTCCTCCTCCTCCTCTGCACCTCCTCCTCTACTGCTCTGTGTCCGAGAGGAGCACCCTGAGAGAGAGAGAGTTACACCTCCTCCTCTGCACCTCCTCCTCTACTGCTCTGTGTCCGAGAGGAGCACCCTGAGAGAGAGAGAGTTACACCTCCTCCTCTGCACCTCCTCTACACCTCCTCTACACCTCTGTGTCCGAGAGGAGCACCCTGAGAGAGAGAGAGTCACACCTCCTCCTCTGCACCTCCTCCTCTACACCTCTGTGTCC
>CM068366.1:558695-726195 GCA_034769755.1 Odontamblyopus lacepedii
TTTTTGCTCTGGTGTCTGTACTTTTACTTTTCCTTGAGTGTTTTTTGCCCTGGTGTCTGTACTTTTACTTTTCCTTGAGTGTTTTTTGCCCTGGTGTCTGTACTTTTACTTTTCCTTGAGTGTTCTTTGCTCTGGTGTCTGTACTTTTACTTTTCCTTGAGTGTTTTTTGCTCTGGTGTCTGTACTTTTACTTTTCCTTGAGTGTTTTTTGCCCTGGTGTCTGTACTTTTACTTTTCCTTCAGTGTTTTTGCTCTGGTGTCTGTACTTTTACTTTTCCTTGAGTGTTTTTGCTCTGGTGTCTGTACTTTTACTTTTCCTTGAGTGTTTTTGCTCTGGTGTCTGTACTTTTACTTTTCCTTGAGTGTTTTTTGCTCTGGTGCCTGTACTTTTACTTTTCCTTGAGTGTTTTTTGCTCTGGTGTCTGTACTTTTACTTTTCCTTCAGTGTTTTTTGCTCTGGTGTCTGTACTTTTACTTTTCCTTCAGTGTTTTTTGCTCTGGTGTCTGTACTTTTACTTTTCCTTGAGTGTTTTTTGCTCTGGTGTCTGTACTTTTACTTTTCCTTGAGTGTTTTTTGCTCTGGTGTCTGTACTTTTACTTTTCCTTGAGTGTTTTTTGCTCTGGTGCCTGTACTTTTACTTTTCCTTGAGTGTTTTTTGCTCTGGTGTCTGTACTTTTACTTTTCCTTGAGTGTTCTTTGCCCTGGTGTCTGTACTTTTACTTTTCCTTGAGTGTTTTTTGCCCTGGTGTCTGTACTTTTACTTTTCCTTGAGTGTTTTTTGCTCTGGTGCCTGTACTTTTACTTTTCCTTGAGTGTTTTTTGCTCTGGTGTCTGTACTTTTACTTTAACTTCAGTGTTATTTGCACTGGAGTCTGTACTTTTAATTTTACTTGAGTGTTTTTTGCTCTGGTGTCTGTACTTTTACTTTTCCTTGAGTGTTTTTTGCTCTGGTGTCTGTACTTTTACTTTTCCTTGAGTGTTTTTTGCTCTGGTGCCTGTACTTTTACTTTTCCTTGAGTGTTTTTTGCTCTGGTGTCTGTACTTTTACTTTTCCTTGAGTGTTTTTTGCTCTGGTGTCTGTACTTTTACTTTTCCTTGAGTGTTCTTTGCCCTGGTGTCTGTACTTTTACTTTTACTTGAGTGTTTTTTGCTCTGGTGTCTGTACTTTTACTTTTCCTTGAGTGTTTTTTGCCCTGGTGTCTGTACTTTTCCTTTTCCTTGAGTGTTTTTTGCCCTGGTGTCTGTACTTTTACTTTTCCTTGAGTGTTTTTTGCTCTGGTGTCTGTACTTTTACTTTTCCTTGAGTGTTTATTTCACTGGTGTCTGTACTTCTACTTGTCCTTGAGTGTAATTTGCCCTGGTGTCTGTACTTTTACTTTTCCTTGAGTGTTTTTTGCTCTGGTGTCTGTACTTTTACTTTTCCTTGATTGTATTTTGACCTGGTGTCTGTACTAGTCAGAATCCTAGAGTGTTGTTTGCTCTGGTGTCTGTACTTTTACTTTTCCTTGAGTGTTTTTGCTCTGGTGTCTGTACTTCTACTTCTCCTTGAGTCTTTTGTGCTCCGGTGTCTGTACTTTTCCTTTTCCTTGAGTGTTCTTTGCCCTGGTGTCTGTACTTTTACTTTTCCTTGAGTGTTTTTTGCCCTGGTGTCTGTACTTTTACTTTTCCTTGAGTGTTTTTTGCTCTGGTGTCTGTACTTTTCCTTTTCCTTGAGTGTTTTTTGCTCTGGTGTCTGTACTTTTACTTTTCCTTGAGTGTTCTTTGCTCTGGTGTCTGTACTTTTACTTTTCCTTGAGTGTTCTTTGCTCTGGTGTCTGTACTTTTACTTTTCCTTGAGTGTTTTTTGCTCTGGTGTCTGTACTTTTCCTTTTCCTTGAGTGTTTTTTGCTCTGGTGTCTGTACTTTTACTTTTCCTTGAGTGTTTTTTGCCCTGGTGTCTGTACTTTTACTTTTCCTTGAGTGTTTTTTGCTCTGGTGTCTGTACTTTTACTTTTCCTTGAGTGTTTTTTGCTCTGGTGTCTGTACTTTTACTTTTCCTTGAGTGTTCTTTGCTCTGGTGTCTGTACTTTTACTTTTCCTTGAGTGTTCTTTGCTCTGGTGTCTGTACTTTTCCTTTTCCTTGAGTGTTCTTTGCTCTGGTGTCTGTACTTTTACTTTTCCTTGAGTGTTTTTTGCCCTGGTGTCTGTACTTTTACTTTTCCTTGAGTGTTCTTTGCCCTGGTGTCTGTACTTTTACTTTTCCTTGAGTGTTTTTTGCTCTGGTGTCTGTACTTTTACTTTTCCTTGAGTGTTTTTTGCCCTGGTGTCTGTACTTTTACTTTTCCTTGAGTGTTCTTTGCTCTGGTGTCTGTACTTTTACTTTTCCTTGAGTGTTTTTTGCCCTGGTGTCTGTACTTTTACTTTTCCTTGAGTGTTTTTTGCTCTGGTGTCTGTACTTTTACTTTTCCTTGAGTGTTTTTTGCTCTGGTGTCTGTACTTTTACTTTTCCTTGAGTGTTTTTTGCTCTGGTGTCTGTACTTTTACTTTTCCTTGAGTGTTCTTTGCCCTGGTGTCTGTTCGTTTTCTTTTACTTGAGTGTTGTTTGCCCTGGTGTCTGTACTTTTACTTTTCCTTGAGTGTTTTTTGCTCTGGTGTCTGTACTTTTCCTTTTCCTTGAGTGTTTTTTGCCCTGGTGTCTGTACTTTTACTTTTCCTTGAGTGTTCTTTGCTCTGGTGTCTGTACTTTTACTTTTCCTTGAGTGTGTTTTGCCCTGGTGTCTGTACTTTTACTTTTCCTTGAGTGTTATTTGCTCTGGTGTCTGTACTTTTACTTTTCCTTGAGTGTTTTTTGCTCTGGTGTCTGTACTTTTACTTTTCCTTGAGTGTTTTTTGCCCTGGTGTCTGTACTTTTACTTTTCCTTGAGTGTTTTTTGCTCTGGTGTCTGTACTTTTCCTTTTCCTTGAGTGTTTTTTGCCCTGGTGTCTGTACTTTTACTTTTCCTTGAGTGTTCTTTGCTCTGGTGTCTGTACTTTTACTTTTCCTTGAGTGTTTTTTGCCCTGGTGTCTGTACTTTTACTTTTCCTTGAGTGTTTTTTGCCCTGGTGTCTGTACTTTTACTTTTCCTTGAGTGTTTTTTGCTCTGGTGTCTGTACTTTTACTTTTCCTTGAGTGTTTTTTGCTCTGGTGTCTGTACTTTTACTTTTCCTTGAGTGTGTTTTGCTCTGGTGTCTGTACTTTTACTTTTCCTTGAGTGTTTTTTGCTCTGGTGTCTGTACTTTTCCTTTTCCTTGAGTGTTTTTTGCCCTGGTGTCTGTACTTTTACTTTTCCTTGAGTGTTCTTTGCTCTGGTGTCTGTACTTTTACTTTTCCTTGAGTGTTTTTTGCACTGGTGTCTGTACTTTTACTTTTCCTTGAGTGTTTTTTGCTCTGGTGTCTGTACTTTTACTTTTCCTTGAGTGTTTTTTGCTCTGGTGTCTGTACTTTTACTTTTCCTTGAGTGTTTTTTGCTCTGGTGTCTGTACTTTTACTTTTCCTTGAGTGTTTTTTGCCCTGGTGTCTGTACTTTTACTTTTCCTTGAGTGTTTTTTGCCCTGGTGTCTGTACTTTTACTTTTCCTTGAGTGTTTTTTGCCCTGGTGTCTGTACTTTTCCTTTTCCTTGAGTGTTTTTTGCCCTGGTGTCTGTACTTTTCCTTTTCCTTGAGTGTTTTTTGCTCTGGTGTCTGTACTTTTACTTTTCCTTGAGTGTTTTTTGCCCTGGTGTCTGTACTTTTACTTTTCCTTGAGTGTTTTTTGCTCTGGTGTCTGTACTTTTACTTTTCCTTGAGTGTTTTTTGCCCTGGTGTCTGTACTTTTCCTTTTCCTTGAGTGTTCTTTGCTCTGGTGTCTGTACTTTTACTTTTCCTTGAGTGTTCTTTGCTCTGGTGTCTGTACTTTTACTTTTCCTTGAGTGTTTTTTGCTCTGGTGTCTGTACTTTTACTTTTCCTTGAGTGTTTTTTGCCCTGGTGTCTGTACTTTTACTTTTCCTTCAGTGTTTTTTGCCCTGGTGTCTGTACTTTTACTTTTCCTTGAGTGTTTTTTGCTCTGGTGTCTGTACTTTTACTTTTCCTTGAGTGTTTTTTGCTCTGGTGTCTGTAATTTTACTTTTCCTTGAGTGTTTTTGCTCTGGTGTCTGTACTTTTACTTTTACTTGAGAGATTTTTGCTCTGGTGTCTGTACTTTTACTTTTCCTTGAGTGTTTTTTGCTCTGGTGTCTGTACTTTTACTTTTCCTTGAGTGTTCTTTGCTCTGGTGTCTGTACTTTTACTTTTCCTTGAGTGTTTTTTGCTCTGGTGTCTGTACTTTTACTTTTCCTTGAGTGTTTTTTGCTCTGGTGTCTGTACTTTTACTTTTCCTTGAGTGTTTTTTGCTCTGGTGTCTGTACTTTTACTTTTCCTTGAGTGTTTTTTGCTCTGGTGTCTGTACTTTTACTTTTCCTTGAGTGTTTTTTGCCCTGGTGTCTGTACTTTTACTTTTCCTTGAGTGTTTTTTGCCCTGGTGTCTGTACTTTTACTTTTCCTTGAGTGTTTTTTGCCCTGGTGTCTGTACTTTTACTTTTCCTTGAGTGTTTTTTGCCCTGGTGTCTGTACTTTTACTTTTCCTTGAGTGTTTTTTGCCCTGGTGTCTGTACTTTTACTTTTCCTTGAGTGTTTTTTGCCCTGGTGTCTGTACTTTTACTTTTCCTTGAGTGTTCTTTGCCCTGGTGTCTGTACTTTTACTTTTCCTTGAGTGTTATTTGCCCTGGTGTCTGTACTTTTACTTTTCCTTGAGTGTTTTTTGCCCTGGTGTCTGTACTTTTACTTTTCCTTGAGTGTTCTTTGCCCTGGTGTCTGTACTTTTACTTTTCCTTGAGTGTTTTTTGCTCTGGTGTCTGTACTTTTACTTTTCCTTGAGTGTTCTTTGCCCTGGTGTCTGTACTTTTACTTTTCCTTGAGTGTTTTTTGCTCTGGTGTCTGTACTTTTACTTTTCCTTGAGTGTTTTTTGCTCTGGTGTCTGTACTTTTCCTTTTCCTTGAGTGTTCTTTGCCCTGGTGTCTGTACTTTTACTTTTCCTTGAGTGTTTTTTGCTCTGGTGTCTGTACTTTTACTTTTCCTTGAGTGTTTTTTGCTCTGGTGTCTGTACTTTTACTTTTCCTTGAGTGTTTTTTGCCCTGGTGTCTGTACTTTTACTTTTCCTTGAGTGTTTTTTGCTCTGGTGTCTGTACTTTTACTTTTCCTTGAGTGTTTTTTGCTCTGGTGTCTGTACTTTTCCGTTTCCTTGAGTGTTCTTTGCCCTGGTGTCTGTACTTTTACTTTTCCTTGAGTGTTTTTTGCTCTGGTGTCTGTACTTTTACTTTTCCTTGAGTGTTTTTTGCTCTGGTGTCTGTACTTTTCCGTTTCCTTGAGTGTTCTTTGCCCTGGTGTCTGTACTTTTACTTTTCCTTGAGTGTTCTTTGCCCTGGTGTCTGTACTTTTACTTTTCCTTCAGTGTTTTTTGCTCTGGTGTCTGTACTTTTACTTTTCCTTGAGTGTTTTTTGCTCTGGTGTCTGTACTTTTACTTTTCCTTGAGTGTTTTTTGCTCTGGTGTCTGTACTTTTACTTTTCCTTGAGTGTTTTTTGCTCTGGTGTCTGTACTTTTACTTTTCCTTGAGTGTTTTTTGCTCTGGTGTCTGTACTTTTACTTTTCCTTGAGTGTTTTTTGCTCTGGTGTCTGTACTTTTACTTTTCCTTGAGTGTTTTTTGCTCTGGTGTCTGTACTTTTACTTTTCCTTGAGTGTTCTTTGCTCTGGTGTCTGTACTTTTACTTTTCCTTGAGTGTTTTTTGCCCTGGTGTCTGTACTTTTACTTTTCCTTGAGTGTTTTTTGCCCTGGTGTCTGTACTTTTACTTTTCCTTGAGTGTTCTTTGCCCTGGTGTCTGTACTTTTACTTTTCCTTGAGTGTTTTTTGCCCTGGTGTCTGTACTTTTCCTTTTCCTTGAGTGTTTTTTGCCCTGGTGTCTGTACTTTTACTTTTCCTTGAGTGTTTTTTGCCCTGGTGTCTGTACTTTTACTTTTCCTTGAGTGTTCTTTGCCCTGGTGTCTGTACTTTTACTTTTCCTTGAGTGTTTTTTGCCCTGGTGTCTGTACTTTTACTTTTCCTTGAGTGTTTTTTGCCCTGGTGTCTGTACTTTTACTTTTCCTTGAGTGTTCTTTGCCCTGGTGTCTGTACTTTTACTTTTCCTTGAGTGTTTTTTGCTCTGGTGTCTGTACTTTTACTTTTCCTTGAGTGTTCTTTGCCCTGGTGTCTGTACTTTTACTTTTCCTTGAGTGTTTTTTGCTCTGGTGTCTGTACTTTTACTTTTCCTTGAGTGTTCTTTGCCCTGGTGTCTGTACTTTTACTTTTCCTTGAGTGTTTTTTGCTCTGGTGTCTGTACTTTTACTTTTCCTTGAGTGTTCTTTGCTCTGGTGTCTGTACTTTTACTTTAGTGTTTTTTGCTCTGGTGTCTGTACTTTTACTTTTCCTTGAGTGTTTTTTGCCCTGGTGTCTGTACTTTTACTTTTCCTTGAGTGTTTATTGCTCTGGTGTCTGTACTTTTAATTTTCCTTGCGTGTTTATTGCTCTGGTGTCTGTACTTTTACTTTTCCTTGAGTGTTTTTGCTCTGGTGTCTGTACTTTTCCTTTTCCTTGAGTGTTTTTGCTCTGGTGTCTGTACTTTTACTTTTGATTGTTTGTTCTTAGCTCTGGTGTCTGTACTTTTACTTTTCCTTGAGTGTTTTTTGCTCTGGTGTCTGTACTTTTACTTTTCCTTGAGTGTTTTTTGCTCTGGTGTCTGTACTTTTACTTTTCCTTGAGTGTTTTTTGCTCTGGTGTCTGTACTTTTACTTTTCCTTGAGTGTTCTTTGCTCTGGTGTCTGTACTTTTACTTTTCCTTGAGTGTTTTTTGCCCTGGTGTCTGTACTTTTACTTTTCCTTGAGTGTTTTTTGCTCTGGTGTCTGTACTTTTACTTTTCCTTGAGTGTTTTTTGCTCTGGTGTCTGTACTTTTACTTTTCCTTGAGTGTTTTTTGCTCTGGTGTCTGTACTTTTACTTTTCCTTGAGTGTTCTTTGCCCTGGTGTCTGTACTTTTACTTTTCCTTGAGTGTTCTTTGCCCTGGTGTCTGTACTTTTACTTTTCCTTGAGTGTTTTTTGCTCTGGTGTCTGTACTTTTACTTTTCCTTGAGTGTTCTTTGCCCTGGTGACCTTACTTTTACTTTTCCTTGAGTGTTTTTTGCTCTGGTGTCTGTACTTTTACTTTTCCTTGAGTGTTCTTTGCCCTGGTGTCTGTACTTTTACTTTTCCTTGAGTGTTTTTTGCTCTGGTGTCTGTACTTTTACTTTTCCTTGAGTGTTCTTTGCTCTGGTGTCTGTACTTTTACTTTAGTGTTTTTGCTCTGGTGTCTGTACTTTTACTTTTCCTTGAGTGTTTTTGCCCTGGTGTCTGTACTTTTACTTTTCCTTGAGTGTTTTTGCTCTGGTGTCTGTACTTTTACTTTTCCGTGAGCGTATTTTGATCTGGTGTCTGTACTTTTACTTTTCCTTGAGTGTTTTTTGCTCTGGTGTCTGTACTTTTCCTTTTCCTTGAGTGTTTTTTGCTCTGGTGTCTGTACTTTTACTTTTCCTTGAGTGTTATTTGCTCTGGTGTCTGTACTTTTACATATCCTTGAGTGTTTTATGCTCTGGTGTCTGTACTTATACTTTTACATGAGTGTTTTTGCTCTGGTGTCTGTACTTTTACTTTTCCTTGAGTGTTTTTTGCTCTGGTGTCTGTACTTTTACTTTTCCTTGAGTGTTCTTTGCTCTGGTGTCTGTACTTTTACTTTTCCTTGAGTGTTTTTTGCCCTGGTGTCTGTACTTTTACTTTTCCTTGAGTGTTTTTTGCTCTGGTGTCTGTACTTTTACTTTTCCTTGAGTGTTTTTTGCTCTGGTGTCTGTACTTTTACTTTTCCTTGAGTGTTCTTTGCCCTGGTGTCTGTACTTTTACTTTTCCTTGAGTGTTTTTTGCTCTGGTGTCTGTACTTTTACTTTTCCTTGAGTGTTCTTTGCCCTGGTGTCTGTACTTTTACTTTTCCTTGAGTGTTTTTTGCTCTGGTGTCTGTACTTTTACTTTTCCTTGAGTGTTCTTTGCCCTGGTGTCTGTACTTTTACTTTTCCTTGAGTGTTTTTTGCTCTGGTGTCTGTACTTTTACTTTTCCTTGAGTGTTCTTTGCTCTGGTGTCTGTACTTTTACTTTAGTGTTTTTTGCTCTGGTGTCTGTACTTTTACTTTTCCTTGAGTGTTTTTTGCCCTGGTGTCTGTACTTTTACTTTTCCTTGAGTGTTTTTTGCTCTGGTGTCTGTACTTTTACTTTTCCTTGAGTGTTTTTTGCTCTGGTGTCTGTACTTTTACTTTTCCTTGAGTGTTTTTTGCTCTGGTGTCTGTACTTTTCCTTTTCCTTGAGTGTTTTTTGCTCTGGTGTCTGTACTTTTACTTTTCCTTGAGTGTTCTTTGCTCTGGTGTCTGTACTTTTACTTTTCCTTGAGTGTTTTTTGCTCTGGTGTCTGTACTTTTACTTTTCCTTGAGTGTTTTTTGCTCTGGTGTCTGTACTTTTACTTTTCCTTGAGTGTTATTTGCTCTGGTGTCTGTACTTTTACTTTTCCTTGAGTGTTCTTTGCTCTGGTGTCTGTACTTTTACTTTTCCTTGAGTGTTTTTTGCCCTGGTGTCTGTACTTTTCCTTTTCCTTGAGTGTTTTTTGCTCTGGTGTCTGTACTTTTACTTTTCCTTGAGTGTTTTTTGCTCTGGTGTCTGTACTTTTACTTTTCCTTGAGTGTTCTTTGCCCTGGTGTCTGTACTTTTACTTTTCCTTGAGTGTTTTTTGCCCTGGTGTCTGTACTTTTACTTTTCCTTGAGTGTTTTTTGCCCTGGTGTCTGTACTTTTACTTGAGTGTTTTTTGCTCTGGTGTCTGTACTTTTACTTTTCCTTGAGTGTTTTTTGCTCTGGTGTCTGTACTTTTACTTTTCCTTGAGTGTTTTTTGCTCTGGTGTCTGTACTTTTACTTTTCCTTGAGTGTTTTTTGCCCTGGTGTCTGTACTTTTCCGTTTCCTGACGTAGACGGGGATGTACAGTGTGTATGTGACCACCAGAGGGCGCCCTGCACACCTCCAGCCTGCAGTGTGCGGGGATGTACAGTGTGTATGTGACCACCAGAGGGCGCCCTGCACACCTCCAGCCTGCAGTGTGCGGGGATGTACAGTGTGTATGTGACCACCAGAGGGCGCCCTGCACACCTCCAGCCTGCAGTGTGCGGCCCGGACACCAGGGGGAGACACACACAACAACGACGTTTATTTATTTTAGTCATTTTATTTTATTCCATTTCTTCTCAAATTTCCATCTGAAAATCCCCCAAACGAGTGGAACAGGTTCAACACAGGACACAGGAGAGAAAGAACTACGAGAAAAAGTCCTGCTGTAGTCCAGGTTTAGTCCTAAACCAGGACTAAACCAGGACTGAACCCGGACTGAACCAGGACTAGACCAGGACTAAACCAGGACTAAACCAGGACTGAAACAGGACTAAACCAGGACTGAAACAGGACTAAACCAGGACTAAACCAGGACTGAACCCGGACTGAACCAGGACTAGACCAGGACTAAACCAGGACTAAACCAGGACTAAACCAGGACTGAAACAGGACTAAACCAGGACTAAACCAGGACTGAAACAGGACTAAACCAGGACTAGACCAGGACTAGACCAGGACTAAACCAGGACTAGACCAGGACTAGACCAGGACTAAACCAGGACTAGACCAGGACTAGACCAGGACTAAACCAGGACTAGACCAGGACTAAACCAGGACTGAACCAGGACTAAACCAGGACTAAACCAGGACTGAACCAGGACTGAACCAGGACTGAACCAGGACTAAACCAGGACTAAACCAGGACTAGACCAGGACTAAACCAGGACTGAACCAGGACTGAACCAGGACTAAACCAGGACTAAACCAGGACTAAAGCAGGACTAAACCAGGACTAAACCAGGACTAGACCAGGACTAAACCAGGACTAGACCAGGACTAAACCAGGACTAGACCAGGACTAGACCAGGACTAAACCAGGACTAAACCAGGACTAAACCAGGACTGCACCAGGACTGAACCAGGACTAAACCAGGACTAAACCAGGACTAAACCAGGACTAAACCAGGACTAGACCAGGACTAAACCAGGACTAGACCAGGACTAAACCAGGACTGAACCAGGACTAAAGCAGGACTAAAGCAGGACTAAACCAGGACTAAACCAGGACTAAACCAGGACTAGACCAGGACTAAACCAGGACTAGACCAGGACTAAACCAGGACTGAACCAGGACTAAACCAGGACTAAACCAGGACTAAACCAGGACTAGACCAGGACTAAACCAGGACTAAACCAGGACTGAACCCGGACTAAACCAGGACTAAACCAGGACTAGACCAGGACTAAACCAGGACTAGACCAGGACTAAACCAGGACTGAACCAGGACTAAAGCAGGACTAAACCAGGACTAAACCAGGACTAAACCAGGACTAGACCAGGACTAAACCAGGACTGAACCAGGACTAGACCAGGACTAAACCAGGACTGAACCAGGACTAAACCAGGACTAAACCAGGACTAAACCAGGACTGAACCAGGACTAGACCAGGACTAAACCAGGACAAAACCAGGACTAAACCAGGACTAAACCAGGACTAAACCAGGACTGAACCAGGACTAAACCAGGACTAAACCAGGACTAAACCAGGACTGAACCAGGACTAGACCAGGACTAAACCAGGACTGAACCAGGACTAAACCAGGACTAAACCAGGACTAAACCAGGACTGAACCAGGACTAAACCAGGACTGAACCAGGACTAAACCAGGACTAAACCAGGACTAAACCAGGACTAAACCAGGACTAAACCAGGACTGAACCAGGACTAAAGCAGGACTAAAGCAGGACTAAACCAGGACTAAACCAGGACTAAACCAGGACTAGACCAGGACTAAACCAGGACTGAACCAGGACTAAAGCAGGACTAAACCAGGACTCGACAGGGACTAAACCAGGACTAAACCAGGACTCGACAGGGAATAAACCAGGACTAAACCAGGACTAAACCAGGACTAAAGCAGGACTAAAGCAGGACTAAACCAGGACTAAACCAGGACTAAACCAGGTCTAAACCAGGACTAAACCAGGACTCGACAGGGACTAAACCAGGACTAAACCAGGACTCGACAGGGAATAAACCAGGACTAAACCAGGACTAAACCAGGACTAAAGCAGGACTAAAGCAGGACTAAACCAGGACTAAACCAGGACTAAACCAGGTCTAAACCAGGACTAAACCAGGACTCGACAGGGACTAAACCAGGACTAAACCAGGACTAAACCAGGACTAAAGCAGGACTAAACCAGGACTAAACCAGGACTAAAGCAGGACTAAACCAGGACTAAACCAGGACTAAACCAGGACTAAACCAGGACTAAAGCAGGACTAAACCAGGACTAAACCAGGTCTGAACCAGGACTAAACCAGGACTAAACCAGGACTAAACCAGGACTAAACCAGGACTAAAGCAGGACTAAACCAGGACTAAACCAGGTCTGAACCAGGACTAAACCAGGACTAAACCAGGACTAAACCAGGACTAAACCAGGACTAAAGCAGGACTAAAGCAGGACTAAACCAGGTCTGAACCAGGACTAAACCAGGACTAAACCAGGACTAAACCAGGACTAAACCAGGACTAAACCAGGACTGAACCAGGACTAAACCAGGACTAAACCAGGTCTGAACCAGGACTAAACCAGGACTAAACCAGGACTAAACCAGGACTAAACCAGGACTAAAGCAGGACTAAACCAGGACTAAACCAGGACTAAACCAGGACTAAACCAGGTCTGAACCAGGACTAAACCAGGACTAAACCAGGACTAAACCAGGACTAAAGCAGGACTAAACCAGGACTAAACCAGGTCTGAACCAGGACTAAACCAGGACTAAACCAGGACTAAACCAGGACTAAACCAGGACTAAACCTGGATACTCTCATAGTAAATTCTTGTTTAGAGCAGGTTCTAGAGTCCTGGATCAGTCCAGGTCTTTTTATCAGTTTTATTTAGTTCGCAGGAGGAGGAGCAGGAGGAGGAGCAGGAGGAGGAGCAGGAGGAGGAGCAGGAGGAGGAGCAGGAGGAGGAGCAGGAGGAGGGTGGAATCTGTGCGGCGGCTCCGTGTCTTTATGAATGAGATGAAGAGAGTAAAGGCTAAACTGAAGTCTTCAGGCACCGAGACGTTTGTAAAAAACTTTCAACCCAAAACACAGACAAACAAACGGGACATTTCCACCGAGCGGGAAGTGAAAGAAACTCCCCCGACGTCAGGTTTAAACTCCCATCTGCAGCAGCAATTCTTCTTCAGAATTTGCATAAAAACATGTTTACAAAAATCCAGTCGTTAAATTATTTTATAAAAAAGAAAAAAAAACAACAACCAAAAAACCAAAAAACATTTAAAATTCCTTCAGTTTCAACGATTTTAAGGCGTTTATGGAAATAATGACTTAACTAGAGACCAGACCAGGACTAGACCAGGACTAGACCAGGACTAGACCAGGACTAGACCAGGACTAGACCAGGACTAGACCAGGACTAGACCAGGACTAGACCAGGACTAGACCAGGACTAGACCAGGACTAAACCAGGACTAAACCAGGACTAGACCAGGACTAGACCAGGACTAGACCAGGACTAAACCAGGACTAAACCAGGACTAGACCAGGACTAGACCAGGACTAAACCAGGACTAAACCAGGACTAGACCAGGACTAGACCAGGACTAAACCAGGACTAAACCAGGACTAAACCAGGACTAAACCAGGACTAGACCAGGACTAGACCAGGACTAGACCAGGACTAGACCAGGACTAGACCAGGACTAGACCAGGACTAGACCAGGACTAGACCAGGACTAGACCAGGACTAGACCAGGACCAGACCAGGACCAGACCAGGACTAGACCAGGACTAGACCAGGACTAGACCAGGACTAGACCAGGACTAGACCAGGACCAGACCAGGACTAGACCAGGACTAGACCAGGACCAGACCAGGACTAGACCAGGACTAGACCAGGACTAGACCAGGACCAGACCAGGACTAGACCAGGACTAGACCAGGACTAGACCAGGACTAGACCAGGACTAGACCAGGACTAAACCAGGACTAGACCAGGACTAGACCAGGACTAAACCAGGACTAAACCAGGACTAAACCAGGACTAAAGCAGGTCTAAACCAGGACTAAACCAGGACTAAACCTGTCAGGAGCAGTGGGACCCATCTCCAGATCTTGACCTAGTGTTGGTCAGTTCTACCTTAGTCAGTCCCCGGTCTAGACCCCAACCTGGTCCCAAGTCTGGTCCCCTTTTTAGTGCCCGGTCCGGTCCCCGGTCCGGTCTTCAGTCCGGTCCCCGGTCCGACTAGACCGACTAGACCGTCCGGTCCCCGTCCGTCCGGACCAGGTCAGACCAGGACCGTCCAGGTCTTCAGTCCGGACTCAGTCCGGTCTAGACCAGACTGGTCAGACCAGTCCGGTCCCTGACCAGGTCCCCGGTCCAGTCCCCGGTCCGGTCTTCAGTCCGGTCTTCAGTCCGGGACTAGACCGTCGGTCCGGACTAGTCCGACTAGACCTTCAGTCCGGGACTAGTCCGTCCGGACTCCGTCTTCAGTCCAGACCAGGACTAGACCAGTCCGGTCTTCAGTCCTGTCCCAGACTCCAGGTCCGCCTTAGACCAGGTCCGGTACACCTGTCAGAGCAGTGGGTCTCTCCAGTCTTGGTCCCCGTCAGTCCCCGGTCCGTCGGCCTAGTCCTGGTCCCGTCTGGTCCCCTCTGTGTCTCGGTCCGGTCTTCAGTCCGGGTCTCAGTCCCTCTCTTCAGTCCGGTCCCCGGTCCGGTCTTCAGTCCGGTCTTCAGTCCGGTCCCCGGTCCGGTCTTCAGTCCGATCCCCGGTCCGGTCTTCAATCCGGTCTTCAGTCCGGTCCCCGGTCCGGTCTTCAGTCCGGTCCCCGGTCCGGTCCCCGGTCAGGTCTTCAGTCCGGTCCCCGGTCCGGTCTTCAGTCCGGTCTTCAGTCCGGTCCCCGGTCCGGTCTTCAGTCCGGTCTTCAGTCCGGTCCCCGGTCCGGTCCCCGGTCCGGTCTTCAGTCCGGTCTTCAGTCCGGTCTTCAGTCCGGTCCCCGGTCCGGTCTTCAGTCCGGTCCCCGGTCCGGTCCTGTTTGCAGATGTAGATTCTATGAGATTCGTCCTGTTGCAGATGCAGAATTGAACAGAGTCTAAAGTTCTTCACATGGTTCCTTCTGTTTGTATTTACACGTTTCCTCCAGAGGCCTTCAGGGTTTTATCAGAACGTCTCAGAACGTCTCAGAACGTCTCAGAACGTCTCAGAACGTCTTTAAACGTCTCAGAACGTCTCAGAACGTCTCTAAACGTCTCAGAACGTCTCTAAACGTCTCAGAACGTCTCAGAACGTCTCAGAACGTCTCTAAAGTTTCCGTCTCCACTTTTCCTCTTAAAGCTTTTCCTCTGTTCTCACGTCAGTTCCTCGTCACACACAGAGTTGGAGTCGTGTTTTGGTTCATTTACACATGTTTAAAACACGCACGAGTTCTTCTCTCAGACTGAAAACACTCTGTTCCACCTGGTGATGTCATCGTGTGGTGATACAGGAAGTGCTCCACTGTGTTTTTAAACTCCACCTTCACTAGAATCACCTGGATCATTTCAGTCTCGACTGAACCAAAGGGAAAAGGAGCTGTTCACCTGATGACATCACAGGGTGGAGCAGAGCGTTTGGAGCTTTGCAGATGAAACAGACGAATAATAAAGAGTCAAACATGAAGGAAACAGAGTCCAGGAGTGTGACGAGGAACAGAGGAACTTTAGATCTTAAAGCTCACAGGAGTTGGTTTGTGGAGGACCTTGAAGAACCTTCGAGTCTCTGGTTCTCACAGTTCACGCGGTTCTCGTGGTTCTCGCGGTTCTCAGCACTCCCCGGTGAGTTTGGTGCAGTCTCCTCGTTTGGGCGGCGTGGGGGGAGGTCCCGAGCGGCGGAGCGGCGCGTAACCCGACAGAGCCCCGGGCGGCGTCAGGAGGTCGGGCGGAGGCGGCGGCAGGTCGGCTCCTCCGCTTTGGTCCACAGCGCCGTGTTTGCCCACAGACTTCCTCTTCAGAGTCCTGTGCAGGTCGTCCAGGAAGTTCCCCGAAGAACCGTTCTTGGGCGAGGTGGGCGGAGAGGCGGGCGCGGGGTTCGGCGCTGGGGTCACCTTCTTTAAAGAACTTTTGCTCCAGGAGTGGTTGTTGGCGAGCGGCACGGGCGGCGGAGGGGGCGGGGCCTGAGGCTGCGGGTTGACCACGGCGACTCTGGGGGCGGGCGCGCCGTGGGCGGGAGGCGGCGGTGGCGGCGGGAACAGCTCGCACGCGTTGGGAGGCGGAGGGAACGAGCTCGGGTCCGTGGGCGGAGACGGGAAATCGCCTTTAGCCTGGTTGACTTTGGCCTGGAGCGCGAGCGGTAAATGGGACAGGTTGAGTTTGCCGGGTTTGGGCGGAGCGGGCGGAGCGGGCGGAGCGGAGGGCGGGTCCCGCTTCAGCGAGGGGCTGTTGGGACACGGAGGGGGTGGAGCCGGCGCCGAGGCGGAGGTCTGCTGTCCAAACTTACTCAGAAGATTGCGCCTGTTTTCCAAATAGGAGGATGAGGACTGGGACTTGGCGTTCCTCTGCGGCGTGGGCGGGGCCTTCTTTACCGCCGCCGGGGGAGGCGGGCTCGTGCTGGCAGAGGGCAGCGGCGGAGGAGGAGGGGCGGGGCTGTCTGAAGGCGGAGGCGGGAACTCGGGCTGCCATTTTGGTTTGGTTTTGACGGCGGGCGGGGGCGGGGACAGCGGCGGCGGCAGTTTGGGCGTGTCCGTGGGCGCGGCGGCGCCCGGGAACTGGCTGGCGAGCTGCTTCACCAGCGAGTTGGGCTTGGTGACGCCGTGCTGCTTGGGGAACGTCGGCGGAGGAGGATTTTGGAACGGCTTTTTCATAGGGGCGGGCGGGGGAGGAGGCGGAGGAGGAGGGGGCGGCGGGGCGGGGCATCCGGCTGAACTGGGCGGAGGAGGAGGCGCCGGCGGGAAGGGAGTAACCGGAGAGACGAGTTTTGCCGGGACAAATCCGGTCGTGTAGGTTTTGGGCGCAGGAGGAGGAGGAAAACTGGCTGATATCTGGTTGGCGAAGGGGAGCGGGTGAGAGGGGAGGGATTTCTGCTGCTGCGGCGGCGGAGGAGGGGGCGGCGGCGGCGGGGGAGGCGGGGGCAGATGGGGCGGAGCTTGTGCGGGCGGAGTCGACACATCTAAACTGGCGTTTGCCGCCAACAACTCCCGCGGGGGACTGGGAAAGCGCTCCTTCAGCGCCTGTTTGATCCCGTTGGCGTACGGCGTGTGCATCAGGCCGCCGCCCGAAAAGGGCGGAGGGGGCGGCGGCGGCGGGGGCGGGGCCGGGAACGCTGCAGAGGTGGCGGCCATCGGGAAATACGCCGAATGGGAAAGCTTGGCCATGGCAGAACCGGGCATGGGCCTGAACTGAGGCGGAGGGAGGGGCGGAGGGAGAGGCGGAGGCGGCACGTTGGTCCTGGCGGCGATGTGGTTCACCGGTTTGACCACGACGGGCGGCGGGGGAGGGGGCGGCGGGGGCGGAGCCGGGACCCCCTGCTGCTGCCTGGCCTGGTTGTTCTGGTTGTTCTGGTTCTGGAGTCGGGTTATGGTGCTGAACTTGTACATGTTTAAGGCGGCGGTGTGGGCGGAGACGCTTTGGATGGGCGGAGGCGGCGGCGGAGGAGGGGGCGGGGGAGGAGGGGGCGGGGGTAAGTGCTCGACAGGGAGCGGCGGGGGCGGCGCGGCGGGAGGGGAAATGGGCGGCACGTCGGGCGTGACGGGCGATGGCGGGTTGGGGGCGGTTTGGGCGGAGTGACCCGGCGGCGCGGGCGGGATCGGGCACTCGGCCAACGGGGAGGGCAAAGGGGCGGAGTCAGAGGAGGAGCCGGGCAAAGGGGCGGAGTCAGAGGAGGAGTCGGGCAAAGGGGCGGAGTCAGAGGAGGAGCCGGGCAAAGGGGCGGAGTCAGAGGAGGAGTCAGGCGGAGGCGGGAAGTGAATGACCGGCTGACGGGGCGGAGGAGACGACAGAGGAGGAGAAGGAGGAGGAGGGAAGGAAGGAGGCGCCGCGGTGGAGCCAGAGGAGGGCGGAGAGCGGGCGGGGCTGGGGGCTCTGGGGGGCAGATCCTGGGGGTGACAGGGGGGCAGGGTGTGGGGCAGATGCTGAGGCTGAGGAGGAGCTTGGGGCAGATTTTGGGGCTGTGGAGGCGGCATTTGGGGTAAACTGTGAGGCAGGTTGTGGGGAGCAGGGGGTTGGGGCAGGTTGTGGGGAGCAGGGGGTTGGGGCAGGTTGTGGGGAGCAGGGGGTTGGGGCAGGTTGTGGGGAGCAGGGGGTTGGGGCAGGTTGTGGGGAGCAGGGGGTTGGGGCAGGTTGTGGGGTAGATTCGGCGGCTGGGGCAGGTTGTGAGGAGGCAGAGGGGCAGGAGGGGGCAGATCCACAGAGTGTTGGCTGTGGTGTTTGTGTCCATGGGGCAGCGTCGCCGCTCGAGCCGCCTCCATCCTCAGCTGCTGCAAAACACCAGCAGAACAAACAAACCGGCGTCAGTTCAGACTCCAGGATCTAGAGAATCATCTGAGATCTGCAGAGAATCATCTGAGATCTGCAGAGAATCATCTGAGATCTGCAGAGAATCATCTGAGATCTGCAGGAGAATCATCTGAGATCTGCAGGAGAATCATCTGAGATCTGCAG
Source organism: Odontamblyopus lacepedii (assembly GCA_034769755.1). Taxonomy (NCBI): domain Eukaryota; kingdom Metazoa; phylum Chordata; class Actinopteri; order Gobiiformes; family Gobiidae; genus Odontamblyopus; species Odontamblyopus lacepedii. The sequence continues at coordinate 576,600 of CM068366.1, forward strand.
GAGAATCATCTGAGATCTGCAGGAGGATCATCTGAGATCTGCAGGAGAATCATCTGAGATCTGCAGGAGGATCATCTGAGATCTGCAGGAGAATCATCTGAGATCTGCAGGACGTGAAACACATGTCAGAGTAAAGTGAGGACGTGCAACACATGTCAGAGTAAAGTGAGGACGTGCAACACATGTCAGAGTAAAGTGAGGACGTGAAACACATGTCAGAGTAAAGTGAGGACCTGCACTGGTTTTTACTGTCAGAGTAAAGTGAGGACGTGAAACACATGTCAGAGTAAAGTGAGGACCTGCACTGGTTTTTACTGTCAGAGTAAAGTGAGGACATGAAACACATGTCAGAGTAAAGTGAGGACGTGCAACACATGTCAGAGTAAAGTGAGGACCTGCACTGGTTTTTACTGTCAGAGTAAAGTGAGGACGTGAAACACATGTCAGAGTAAAGTGAGGACCTGCACTGGTTTTTACTGTCAGAGTAAAGTGAGGACGTGCAACACATGTCAGAGTAAAGTGAGGACCTGCACTGGTTTTTACTGTCAGAGTAAAGTGAGGACGTGAAACACATGTCAGAGTAAAGTGAGGACGTGCAACACATGTCAGAGTAAAGTGAGGACCTGCACTGGTTTTTACTGTCAGAGTAAAGTGAGGACGTGAAACACATGTCAGAGTAAAGTGAGGACGTGCAACACATGTCAGAGTAAAGTGAGGACCTGCACTGGTTTTTACTGTCAGAGTAAAGTGAGGACCTGCACTGGTTTTACTCAAGTTTAAATTCTTCTTCTGTCCTTCAGAAAACGTTTTGTCTTCATCAAAATGGAACTTAAAAACACGTCAGTGCAGAAAAGTCTGTTTCAGTTTTTATTTCTTTTAGACTTAATCTGTCCTTTTCTCTTTTTCATCATGAGTGTTAAAGCTGCAGTGTTAAAGCTGCAGTGTTAAAGCTGCAGTGTTAAAGCCGCAGTGTTAAAGCTGCAGTGTTAAAGCTGCAGTGTTAAAGCTGCAGTGTTAAAGCTGCAGTGTTAAAGCTGCAGTGTGGAGCTTAAAGCTGCAGTGTTAAAGCTGCAGTGTTAAAGCTGCAGTGTTAAAGCTGCAGTGTGGAGCTTAAAGCTGCAGTGTTAAAGCTGCAGTGTTAAAGCTGCAGTGTTAAAGCTGCAGTGTGGAGCTTAAAGCTGCAGTGTTAAAGCCGCAGTGTGGAGCTTAAAGCTGCAGTGTTAAAGCCGCAGTGTGGAGCTTAAAGCTGCAGTGTGGAGCTTTTGTACCTTGGTGCTCTCCTCGATCTGTGTCCCTCTCTTCCAGGCCTCAGAGAAGATGGAGCTGACGACGCTCTGAGAACGACCGTGAGAAGATCCCGAGTCCACACCGCTGTCGCCCGAGTGATTCGACTGGGACTCTGCAGGAGCAAAAGAGTCCGGGTTCAGACCGGGTTCAGTCCGAGTTCAGACCGGGTTCAGACCGGGTTCAGACCGGAGTTAGACCGGGTTCAGACCGGGTTCAGACCGGGTTCAGACCGGGTTCAGACCGGAGTTAGACCGGGTTCAGACCGGGTTCAGACCGGGTTCAGACCGGGTTTAGACCAGGTTTGGTCCAGGTTTGGTCCAGGTGTGGTCCAGGTTTAGACCAGGTTTAGACCAGGTTTAGTCCAGGTTTAGACCTGGTTTAGACCTGGTTTAGTCCAGGTTTAGTCCAGGTTTAGTCCAGGTTTAGACCAGGTTTTGACCAGGCTTAGTCCTGGTTTAGACCAGGTTTAGACCAGGTTTAGGCCAGGTTTAGGCCAGGTTTAGACCAGGTTTAGACCAGGTTTAGTCCAGGTTTAGACCAGGTTTTGACCAGGTTTAGACCAGGTTTAGACTAGGTTCAGCCCAGATTGAGACCAGGTTTAGACCAGGTTTAGACCAGGTTTAGACCAGGTTTAGTCCAGGTTTAGACCAGGTTTTGACCAGGTTTAGACCAGGTTTAGACTAGGTTCAGCCCAGATTGAGACCAGGTTTAGACCAGGTTTAGACCAGGTTTAGACCAGGTTTAGACCAGGTTTAGACCAGGTTTAGTCCAGGTTTAGACCAGGTTTAGACCAGGTTTAGACTAGGTTCAGCCCAGATTGAGACCAGGTTTAGACCAGGTTTAGACCAGGTTTAGACCAGGTTTAGACCAGGTTTAGTCCAGGTTTAGTCCAGGTTTAAGTCCAGGTTTAAGTCCAGGTTTAAGTCCAGGTTTAGTCCAGGTTTAGACCAGGTTTAGACCAGGTTTAATCCAGGTTTACTCCAGGTTTTCAGCAGGTTTAGCCCAGGTTTAGACCAGGTTTAGACCAGGTTTAGTCCAGGTTTAGTCCAGGTTTAGACCAGGTTTAGACCAGGTTTAGTCCAGGTTTAGACCAGGTTTAGACCAGGTTTAGACCAGGTTTAGACCAGGTTTAGACCAGGTTTAGTCCAGGTTTAGACCAGGTTTAATCCAGGTTTTCAGCAGGTTTAGACCAGGTTTAGCCCAGGTTTAGCCCAGGTTTAGCCCAGGTTTAGACCAGGTTTAGCCCAGGTTTAGCCCAGGTTTAGCCCAGGTTTAGACCAGGTTTAGACCAGGTTTAGACCAGGTTTAGACCAGGTTTAGTCCAGGTTTAGCCCAGGTTTAGCCCAGGTTTAGCCCAGGTTTAGCCCAGGTTTTCAGCAGGTTTAGCCCAGGTTTAGACCAGGTTTAGACCAGGTTTAGTCCAGGTTTAGTCCAGGTTTAGACCAGGTTTAGACCAGGTTTAGTCCAGGTTTAGACCAGGTTTAGACCAGGTTTAGACCAGGTTTAGCCCAGGTTTAGACCAGGTTTAGCCCAGGTTTAGACCAGGTTTAGCCCAGGTTTAGCCCAGGTTTAGACCAGGTTTAGACCAGGTTTAGCCCAGGTTTAGCCCAGGTTTAGCCCAGGTTTAGCCCAGGTTTAATCCTGCGTTAGTCTTAGTCTAGGCCCAGTTTAGCCCTGGTTTGGTCCTGATCTAGTCCTGGTCCCGGTCCAGACCTGGGATGCTGTTGCAGCTGGAGCCCGAGCGCAGACTGTTGGACAGGGAGGACCAGTCGTACGCCGCCTCCGTCCTCCTCATGGCCTCCTGGTAGTTGGCGTAGAGCTGCCGTCCGTATTTGGCGATTCGGATCCCGTTCACCCACTGGTGCAGCGTCCGGACGTCGTCACAGCACAAATACTTTATGTACTGAGACTTCTTCTGGATCTGAGGGTGCTGCAAACATCAGATCATTCAAATACTTTATGTACTGAGACTTCTTCTGGATCTGAGGGAGCTGCAAACATCAGATCATTCAAATACTTTATGTACTGAGACTTCTTCTGGATCTGAGGGAGCTGCAAACACCAGATCATTCAAATACTTTATGTACTGAGACTTCTTCTGGATCTGAGGGTGCTGCAAACACCAGATCATTCAAATACTTTATGTACTGAGACTTCTTCTGGATCTGAGGGTGCTGCAAACACCAGATCATTCAAATACTTTATGTACTGAGACTTCTTCTGGATCTGAGGGTGCTGCAAACACCAGATCATTCAAATACTTTATGTACTGAGACTTCTTCTGGATCTGAGGGTGCTGCAAACACCAGATCATTCAAATACTTTATGTACTGAGACTTCTTCTGGATCTGAGGGTGCTGCAAACACCAGATCATTCAAATACTTTATGTACTGAGACTTCTTCTGGATCTGAGGGAGCTGCAAACACCAGATCATTCAAATACTTTATGTACTGAGACTTCTTCTGGATCTGAGGGTGCTGCAAACACCAGATCATTCAAATACTTTATGTACTGAGACTTCTTCTGGATCTGAGGGTGCTGCAAACACCAGATCATTCAAATACTTTATGTACTGAGACTTCTTCTGGATCTGAGGGAGCTGCAAACACCAGAGCACAGATACTTCACTGAGGGGGACGTCTACAGTGTGAACGTTTTTCACTAAATCCAAAACAGAACTAAAAAGAACTACAACACCCATAATCCTTTGCAGCATTTCTGTAATGTTGTAGTTGAGACTGCATGAACCGAGACAGAGACAAGGCCGAGATCAGTGCATCAGCGCTTTTCAGGACCCTCACAGACTCTTTACAGCTTTATTCACTCCAGACCCGGTGGTGTAAACTACTATTGTAGCCACAGCTGCCCTGGGGCAGACTGAGGGAAGTGAGGCTCCAATCTGCACCATCGGCCCCTCCCACCACCACCACCACCACTTTCATACTGGGCAGTGTGGGTGAAGTGTTTTGCCCCTGGCCCCACTGTGGCCCCTGGTGTTTCCACTGTGGCCCCTGGTGTTTCCACTGTCTCCATCCAAGTCCTGACCAGAACCTGAGGGTCTGAGACCTGAGGGAGATCAGGGCCCACTGACACCAAATCCAGACCACTTTTGTCATTTTCCACATTTATTTGTATTTTACGTTATTTTGACACATTTATATGAACGTTTTTATAAATCTATCTCCATTTTATCACTCGAGTGTCAGAGCTCGAGACTCAGACAAGACCAAGTCCAAACGCCTTCAAGATCCAGACAAATCTGAGTCCAAACGCCTTCAAGATCCAGACAAATCTGAGTCCAAACGCCTTCAAGATCCAGACAAATCTGAGTCCAAACGCCTTCAAGATCCAGACAAATCCGAGTCCAAACGCCTTCAAGATCCAGACAAATCTGAGTCCAAACGCCTTCAAGATCCAGACAAATCCGAGTCCAAACGCCTTCAAGATCCAGACAAATCCGAGTCCAAACGCCTTCAAGATCCAGACAAATCCGAGTCCAAACGCCTTCAAGATCCAGACAAGACCGAGTCCAAACGCCTTCAAGATCCAGACAAATCCGAGTCCAAACGCCTTCAAGATCCAGACAAATCTGAGTCCAAACGCCTTCAAGATCCAGACAAATCCGAGTCCAAACGCCTTCAAGATCCAGACAAATCTGAGTCCAAACGCCTTCAAGATCCAGACAAATCTGAGTCCAAACGCCTTCAAGATCCAGACAAATCCGAGTCCAAATGCCTTCAAGATCCAGACAAATCCGAGTCCAAACGCCTTCAAGATCCAGACAAATCCGAGTCCAAACGCCTTCAAGATCCAGACAAATCCGAGTCCAAACGCCTTCAAGATCCAGACAAATCTGAGTCCAAACGCCTTCAAGATCCAGACAAATCCGAGTCCAAATGCCTTCAAGATCCAGACAAATCCGAGTCCAAACGCCTTCAAGATCCAGACAAATCCGAGTCCAAACGCCTTCAAGATCCAGACAAATCCGAGTCCAAACGCCTTCAAGATCCAGACAAATCTGAGTCCAAACGCCTTCAAGATCCAGACAAATCCGAGTCCAAATGCCTTCAAGATCCAGACAAATCCGAGTCCAAACGCCTTCAAGATCCAGACAAATCCGAGTCCAAACGCCTTTGAGGTCCAGACAAATCCGAGTCCAAACGCCTTCAAGATCCAGACAAATCTGAGTCCAAACGCCTTCAAGATCCAGACAAATCTGAGTCCAAACGCCTTCAAGATCCAGACAAATCTGAGTCCAAACGCCTTCAAGATCCAGACAAATCCGAGTCCAAACGCCTTCAAGATCCAGACAAATCCGAGTCCAAACGCCTTCAAGATCCAGACAAATCAGAGTCCAAACGCCTTCAAGATCCAGACAAATCTGAGTCCAAACGCCTTCAAGATCCAGACAAATCTGAGTCCAAACGCCTTCAAGATCCAGACAAATCTGAGTCCAAACGCCTTCAAGATCCAGACAAATCTGAGTCCAAACGCCTTCAAGATCCAGACAAATCCGAGTCCAAACGCCTTCAAGATCCAGACAAATCCGAGTCCAAACGCCTTCAAGATCCAGACAAATCAGAGTCCAAACGCCTTCAAGATCCAGACAAATCTGAGTCCAAACGCCTTCAAGATCCAGACAAATCCGAGTCCAAACGCCTTCAAGATCCAGACAAATCCGAGTCCAAACGCCTTCAAGATCCAGACAAATCCGAGTCCAAACGCCTTCAAGATCCAGACAAATCCGAGTCCAAACGCCTTCAAGATCCAGACAAATCTGAGTCCAAACGCCTTCAAGATCCAGACAAATCCGAGTCCAAACGCCTTCAAGATCCAGACAAATCCGAGTCCAAACGCCTTCAAGATCCAGACAAATCCGAGTCCAAACGCCTTCAAGATCCAGACAAATCCGAGTCCAAACGCCTTCAAGATCCAGACAAATCCGAGTCCAAACGCCTTCAAGATCCAGACAAATCCGAGTCCAAACGCCTTCAAGATCCAGACAAATCTGAGTCCAAACGCCTTCAAGATCCAGACAAATCCGAGTCCAAACGCCTTCAAGATCCAGACAAATCTGAGTCCAAACGCCTTCAAGATCCAGACAAATCCGAGTCCAAACGCCTTCAAGATCCAGACAAATCCGAGTCCAAACGACTTCATTATCCAGACAAATCCGAGTCCAAACGCCTTCAAGATCCAGACAAATCTGAGTCCAAACGCCTTCAAGATCCAGACAAATCCGAGTCCAAACGCCTTCAAGATCCAGACAAATCCGAGTCCAAACGCCTTCAAGATCCAGACAAATCCGAGTCCAAACGCCTTCAAGATCCAGACAAATCTGAGTCCAAACGCCTTCAAGATCCAGACAAATCCGAGTCCAAACGCCTTCAAGATCCAGACAAATCCGAGTCCAAACGCCTTCAAGATCCAGACAAATCCGAGTCCAAACGCCTACAAGATCCAGACAAATCGAGTCCAAACGCCTTCAAGATCCAGACAAATCCGAGTCCAAACGCCTTCAAGATCCAGACAAATCGGAGTCAAACCCCTACAAGATCCAGACAAGACCAAGTCCAAACGCCTTCAAGATCCAGACAAATCCGAGTCCAAACGCCTTCAAGATCCAGACAAATCTTAGTCCAAACGCCTTCAAGATCCAGACAAATCTGAGTCCAAACGCCTTCAAGATCCAGACAAATCCGAGTCCAAACGCCTTCAAGATCCAGACAAATCCGAGTCCAAACGCCTTCAAGATCCAGACAAATCTGAGTCCAAACGCCTTCAAGATCCAGACAAATCTGAGTCCAAACGCCTTCAAGATCCAGACAAATCCGAGTCCAAACGCCTTCAAGATCCAGACAAATCCGAGTCCAAACGCCTTCAAGATCCAGACAAATCCGAGTCCAAACGCCTTCAAGATCCAGACAAATCTGAGTCCAAACGCCTTCAAGATCCAGACAAATCCGAGTCCAAACGCCTTCAAGATCCAGACAAATCTGAGTCCAAACGCCTTCAAGATCCAGACAAATCTGAGTCCAAACGCCTTCAAGATCCAGACAAATCCGAGTCCAAATGCCTTCAAGATCCAGACAAATCCGAGTCCAAACGCCTTCAAGATCCAGACAAATCCGAGTCCAAACGCCTTCAAGATCCAGACAAATCCGAGTCCAAACGCCTTCAAGATCCAGACAAATCTGAGTCCAAACGCCTTCAAGATCCAGACAAATCCGAGTCCAAATGCCTTCAAGATCCAGACAAATCTGAGTCCAAACGTGGTCAAGCCTGAGATGAGACTGAGTCCAAAGACCAAGTCCAGTGTCGAGTATTAAAACGTTTTAATTTCCTTCAACCGACACAAAGAAACGACTTTTTAAACTTTAAATCTGACACAGCACATTTTACACAAACGAGAATAAAGAGTCAGAACTACAGAAGCCTGAGAGGGTCATGGGTCAGACGTCCCCTCAGGGTCAGGGGTCAGACGTCCCCTCAGGGTCATGGGTCAGACGTCCCCTCAGGGTCAGGGGTCAGACGTCCCCTCAGGGTCAGAGGTCAGACGTCCCCTCAGGGTCAGAGGGTCAGACGTCCCCTCAGGGTCAGAGGTCAGGGGTCAGACGTCCCCTCAGGGTCAGAGGGTCAGACGTCCCCTCAGGGTCAGAGGACAGACGTCCCCTCAGGGTCATGGGTCAGACGTCCCCTCAGGGTCAGAGGTCAGACGTCCCCTCAGGGTCAGAGGGTCAGACGTCCCCTCAGGGTCATGGGTCAGACGTCCCCTCAGGGTCAGAGGTCAGACGTCCCCTCAGGGTCAGAGGGTCAGACGTCCCCTCAGGGTCAGAGGGTCAGACGTCCCCTCAGGGTCAGAGGACAGACGTCCCCTCAGGGTCAGAGGTCAGACGTCCCCTCAGGGTCAGAGGTCAGACGTCCCCTCAGGGTCAGGGGTCAGACGTCCCCTCAGGGTCAGAGGGTCAGACGTCCCCTCAGGGTCAGAGGGTCAGAAGTCCCCTCAGGGTCATGGGTCAGACGTCCCCTCAGGGTCAGAGGGTCAGACGTCCCCTCAGGGTCATGGGTCAGACGTCCCCTCAGGGTCAGAGGTCAGACGTCCCCTCAGGGTCAGAGGGTCAGACGTCCCCTCAGGGTCAGAGGGTCAGAGGTCGTACCTTCAGGGCCAGGCAGTAGTCGTGGTCAGGGTCAGAGGTCAGACGTCCCCTCAGGGTCAGGGGTCAGACGTCCCCTCAGGGTCAGAGGGTCAGACGTCCCCTCAGGGTCAGAGGGTCAGAAGTCCCCTCAGGGTCAGAGGTCAGACGTCCCCTCAGGGTCAGGGGTCAGACGTCCCCTCAGGGTCAGAGGTCAGACGTCCCCTCAGGGTCAGAGGTCGTACCTTCAGGGCCAGGCAGTAGTCTGTGGTCAGGGGTCAGGGGTCAGAGGTCAGGGGTCAGAGGTCGTACCTTCAGGGCCAGGCAGTAGTCTGTGGTCAGGGGTCAGAGGTCAGGGGTCAGAGGTCGTACCTTCAGGGCCAGGCAGTAGTCTGTGGTCAGAGGTCAGGGGTCAGAGGTCAGGGGTCAGAGGTCGTACCTTCAGGGCCAGGCAGTAGTCTGTGGTCAGAGGTCAGGGGTCAGAGGTCGTACCTTCAGGGCCAGGCAGTAGTCTGTGATCAGGGGTCAGAGGTCGTACCTTCAGGGCCAGGCAGTAGACTGTGGTCAGAGATCAGGGGTCAGAGGTCAGGGGTCAGAGGTCGTACCTTCAGGGCCAGGCAGTAGTCTGTGGTCAGAGGTCAGGGGTCAGAGGTCGTACCTTCAGGGCCAGGCAGTAGTCGGTGGTCAGAGGTCAGGGGTCAGAGGTCGTACCTTCAGGGCCAGGCAGTAGTCGGTGGTCAGGGGTCAGAGGTCAGGGGTCAGAGGTCGTACCTTCAGGGCCAGGCAGTAGTCGGTGGTCAGAGGTCAGAGGTCTGAGGTCAGGGGTCAGAGGTCGTACCTTCAGGGCCAGGCAGTAGTCTGTGGTCAGAGGTCAGGGGTCAGAGGTCAGGGGTCAGAGGTCGTACCTTCAGGGCCAGGCAGTAGTCTGTAGGAGCCTTGTATTTGGAGCGATAATCTTGACCATAATAAACGTTCACGTGATCGAGCTGAAGGAAACAAACCAGGTCCCGAGACGCCTGAAAACAAGAGGAGAAGAGTGAGGAGGAGCAGAGGAGGAGCAGAGGAGGAGAGAGTGAGAGGAGGAGCAGAGGAGGAGGAGAGGAGCAGAGGAGGAGAGAGTGAGAGGAGGAGCAGAGGAGGAGGAGCAGAGGAGGAGAGAGTGAGAGGAGGAGGAGAGGAGCAGAGGAGGAGAGAGTGAGAGGAGGAGCAGAGGAGGAGAGGAGCAGAGGAGGAGCAGAGGAGCAGAGGAGGAGCAGAGGAGGAGCAGAGGAGCAGAGGAGGAGCAGAGGAGTAGAGAGAGAGAGGAGGAGCAGAGGAGGAGAGAGTGAGAGGAGGAGCAGAGGAGGAGGAGAGGAGCAGAGGAGGAGCAGAGGAGGAGCAGAGGAGGAGCAGAGGAGGAGAGAGTGAGAGGAGGAGCAGAGAAGGAGAGAGTGAGAGGAGGAGCAGAGAAGGAGAGAGTGAGAGAGGAGCAGAGGAGAGGAGGAGAGAGAGAGTGAGAGGAGGAGCAGAGGAGGAGAGAGTGAGAGGAGGAGCAGAGGAGGAGAGAGTGAGAGGAAGTGCAGAGGAGGAGCAGAGGAGGAGTAGGGGAGGAGCAGAGGAAGAGCAGAGGAGGAGTAGACGAGGAGCAGAGGAGGAGCAGAGGAGGAGTAGAGGAAGAGCAGAGGAGTAGACGAGGAGCAGAGGAGGAGCAGAGGAGGAGTAGAGGAAAAGCAGAGGAGGAGCAGAGGAGGAGTAGAGGAAGAGCAGAGGAAGGGCAGAGGAAGAGCAGAGGAGGAGCAGAGGAGGAGCAGAGGAGGAGCGGAGGAGCAGAGGAGGAGCAGAGGAGGAGCAGAGGGTCAGAGGAGGAGCAGAGGAGGAGCAGAGGAGGGGCAGAGGAAGAGCAGAGGAGGAGTAGAGGAAGAGCAGAGGAGGAGTAGAGGAAGAGCAGAGGAGGAGCAGAGGAGGGGCAGAGGAGGAGTAGAGGAGGGGCAGAGGAGGGGCAGAGGAGGAGTAGAGGAAGAGCAGACGAGGAGTAGAGGAAGAGCAGACGAGGAGTAGAGGAGGAGTAGAGGAGGGGCAGAGGAGGAGCAGAGGAGGAGTAGAGGAGGAGCAGAGGAAGAGCAGAGGAGGGGCAGAAGAGGAGTAGAGGAGGAGTAGAGGAGGAGCAGAGGAGGAGCAGAGGAGGAGCAGAGGGTCAGAGGAGGAGCAGAGGAGGGGCAGAGGAAGAGCAGAGGAGGAGTAGAGGAAGAGCAGAGGAGGAGGAGCAGAGGAAGAGCAGAGGAGGAGTAGAGGAGGAGTAGAGGAGGGGCAGAGGAGGAGCAGAGGAGGAGCAGAGGAGGAGTAGAGGAGGAGGAGTAGAGGAGGGGCAGAGGAGGAGCAGAGGAGGAGAGAGTGAGAGGAGGAGCAGAGGAGGAGAGGAGCAGAGGAGGAGAGAGTGAGAGGAGGAGCAGAGGAGGAGCAGAGGAGGAGAGAGTGAGAGGAGGAGGAGAGGAGCAGAGGAGGAGAGAGTGAGAGGAGGAGCAGAGGAGGAGAGGAGCAGAGGAGGAGCAGAGGAGCAGAGGAGGAGCAGAGGAGGAGCAGAGGAGCAGAGGAGGAGCAGAGGAGTAGAGAGAGAGAGGAGGAGCAGAGGAGGAGAGAGTGAGAGGAGGAGCAGAGGAGGAGGAGAGGAGCAGAGGAGGAGCAGAGGAGGAGCAGAGGAGGAGAGAGTGAGAGGAGGAGCAGAGAAGGAGAGAGTGAGAGGAGGAGCAGAGAAGGAGAGAGTGAGAGGAGGAGCAGAGGAGGAGAGAGTGAGAGGAGGAGCAGAGGAGGAGAGAGTGAGAGGAGGAGCAGAGGAGGAGAGAGTGAGAGGAAGTGCAGAGGAGGAGCAGAGGAGGAGTAGGGGAGGAGCAGAGGAAGAGCAGAGGAGGAGTAGACGAGGAGCAGAGGAGGAGCAGAGGAGGAGTAGAGGAAGAGCAGAGGAGTAGACGAGGAGCAGAGGAGGAGCAGAGGAGGAGTAGAGGAGGAGTAGAGGAAAAGCAGAGGAGGAGCAGAGGAAGAGCAGAGGAAGGGCAGAGGAAGAGCAGAGGAGGAGCAGAGGAGGAGCAGAGGAGGAGCAGAGGAGGAGCGGAGGAGGAGCAGAGGAGGAGCAGAGGGTCAGAGGAAGAGCAGAGGAGGAGCAGAGGAGGAGCAGAGGAAGAGCAGAGGAGGAGTAGAGGAAGAGCAGAGGAGGAGTAGAGGAAGAGCAGAGGAGGAGCAGAGGAGGGGCAGAGGAGGAGTAGAGGAGGGGCAGAGGAGGAGTAGAGGAAGAGCAGACGAGGAGTAGAGGAAGAGCAGACGAGGAGTAGAGGAGGAGTAGAGGAGGGGCAGAGGAGGAGCAGAGGAGGAGTAGAGGAGGAGCAGAGGAAGAGCAGAGGAGGGGCAGAAGAGGAGTAGAGGAGGAGTAGAGGAGGAGCAGAGGAGGAGCAGAGGAGGAGCAGAGGGTCAGAGGAGGAGCAGAGGAGGGGCAGAGGAAGAGCAGAGGAGGAGTAGAGGAAGAGCAGAGGAGGAGGAGCAGAGGAAGAGCAGAGGAGGGGCAGAGGAGGCGTAGAGGAGGAGTAGAGGAGGGGCAGAGGAGGGGCAGAGGAGGAGCAGAGGAGGAGTAGAGGAGGAGTAGAGGAGGAGGAGTAGAGGAGGGGCAGAGGAGGAGTAGAGGAGGAGTAGAGGAGGAGGAGTAGAGGAGGAGCAGAGGAGGAGCAGAGGAGGAGTAGAGGAGGAGCAGAGGAGGAGGAGTAGAGGGGGGCAGAGGAGGGGCAGAGGAGGAGTAGAGGAGGGGCAGAGGAGGGGCAGAGGAGGCGTAGAGGAGGAGTAGAGGAGGAGGGGCAGAGGAGGAGTAGAGGAGGAGTAGAGGAGGAGCAGAGGAGGAGTAGAGGAGGAGGAGTAGAGGAGGAGCAGAGGAGGAGAGAGTGAGAGGAGGAGCAGAGGAGGAGTAGAGGAGGAGCAGAGGAGGAAAGAGTGAGAGGAGGAGCAGAGGAGGAGCAGAGGAGGACCTTGGCTTTGCCCTTGGGGACGTAGTAGATTCCGGAGGCTCGGAGGAGGAAATATCGTTTTTTCCAGGACTTTTTCCCATCGTCTTTGAGCCACAGGACGCCCTCCATCTCCGGCACCATCACCGTCCCCCCGCAGAAACACTCCTGCCAAACAGGAAACATTCACCAAATCACCACAGAAACACTCCTGCCAAACAGGAAATATTCACCAAATCACCACAGAAACACTCCTGCCAAACAGGAAATATTCACCAAATCACCACAGAAACACTCCTGCCAAACAGGAAATATTCACCAAATCACCACAGAAACACTCCTGCCAAACAGGAAATATTCACCAAATCACCACAGAAACACTCCTGCCAAACAGGAAATATTCACCAAATCACCACAGAAACACTCCTGCCAAACAGGAAATATTCACCAAATCACCACAGAAACACTCCTGCCAAACAGGAAATATTCACCAAATCACCACAGAAACACTCCTGCCAAACAGGAAATATTCACCAAATCACCACAGAAACACTCCTGCCAAACAGGAAACATTCACCAAATCACCACAGAAACACTCCTGCCAAACAGGAAACATTCACCAAATCACAATATAAACATTCCTGCCAAACAGGAAATATTCACCAAATCACCACAGAAACACTCCTGCCAAACAGGAAATATTCACCAAATCACCACAGAAACACTCCTGCCAAACAGGAAACATTCACCAAATCACCACAGAAACACTCCTGCCAAACAGGAAACATTCACCAAATCACCACAGAAACACTCCTGCCAAACAGGAAATATTCACCAAATCACCACAGAAACACTCCTGCCAAACAGGAAATATTCACCAAATCACCACAGAAACACTCCTGCCAAACAGGAAATATTCACCAAATCACCACAGAAACACTCCTGCCAAACAGGAAATATTCACCAAATCACCACAGAAACACTCCTGCCAAACAGGAAACATTCACCAAATCACCACAGAAACACTCCTGCCAAACAGGAAATATTCACCAAATCACCACAGAAACACTCCTGCCAAACAGGAAATATTCACCAAATCACCACAGAAACACTCCTGCCAAACAGGAAACATTCACCAAATCACCACAGAAACACTCCTGCCAAACAGGAAATATTCACCAAATCACCACAGAAACACTCCTGCCAAACAGGAAACATTCACCAAATCACCACAGAAACACTCCTGCCAAACAGGAAATATTCACCAAATCACCACAGAAACACTCCTGCCAAACAGGAAATATTCACCAAATCACCACAGAAACACTCCTGCCAAACAGGAAATATTCACCAAATCACCACAGAAACACTCCTGCCAAACAGGAAATATTCACCAAATCACCACAGAAACACTCCTGCCAAACAGGAAATATTCACCAAATCACCACAGAAACACTCCTGCCAAACAGGAAATATTCACCAAATCACCACAGAAACACTCCTGCCAAACAGGAAATATTCACCAAATCACCACAGAAACACTCCTGCCAAACAGGAAATATTCACCAAATCACCACAGAAACACTCCTGCCAAACAGGAAATATTCACCAAATCACCACAGAAACACTCCTGCCAAACAGGAAATATTCACCAAATCACCACAGAAACACTCCTGCCAAACAGGAAACATTCACCAAATCACCACAGAAACACTCCTGCCAAACAGGAAATATTCACCAAATCACCACAGAAACACTCCTGCCAAACAGGAAATATTCACCAAATCACCACAGAAACACTCCTGCCAAACAGGAAATATTCACCAAATCACCACAGAAACACTCCTGCCAAACAGGAAATATTCACCAAATCACCACAGAAACACTCCTGCCAAACAGGAAATATTCACCAAATCACCACAGAAACACTCCTGCCAAACAGGAAATATTCACCAAATCACCACAGAAACACTCCTGCCAAACAGGAAATATTCACCAAATCACCACAGAAACACTCCTGCCAAACAGGAAATATTCACCAAATCACCACAGAAACACTCCTGCCAAACAGGAAATATTCACCAAATCACCACAGAAACACTCCTGCCAAACAGGAAACATTCACCAAATCACCACAGAAACACTCCTGCCAAACAGGAAATATTCACCAAATCACCACAGAAACACTCCTGCCAAACAGGAAATATTCACCAAATCACCACAGAAACACTCCTGCCAAACAGGAAATATTCACCAAATCACCACAGAAACACTCCTGCCAAACAGGAAATATTCACCAAATCACCACAGAAACACTCCTGCCAAACAGGAAATATTCACCAAATCACCACAGAAACACTCCTGCCAAACAGGAAATATTCACCAAATCACCACAGAAACACTCCTGCCAAACAGGAAACATTCACCAAATCACCGCAGAAACACTCCTGCCAAACAGGAAATATTCACCAAATCACCACAGAAACACTCCTGCCAAACAGGAAATATTCACCAAATCACCACAGAAACACTCCTGCCAAACAGGAAATATTCACCAAATCACCACAGAAACACTCCTGCCAAACAGGAAATATTCACCAAATCACCACAGAAACACTCCTGCCAAACAGGAAATATTCACCAAATCACCACAGAAACACTCCTGCCAAACAGGAAATATTCACCAAATCACCACAGAAACACTCCTGCCAAACAGGAAACATTCACCAAATCACCACAGAAACACTCCTGCCAAACAGGAAACATTCACCAAATCACCACAGAAACACTCCTGCCAAACAGGAAATATTCACCAAATCACCACAGAAACACTCCTGCCAAACAGGAAATATTCACCAAATCACCACAGAAACACTCCTGCCAAACAGGAAATATTCACCAAATCACCACAGAAACACTCCTGCCAAACAGGAAATATTCACCAAATCACCACAGAAACACTCCTGCCAAACAGGAAATATTCACCAAATCACCACAGAAACACTCCTGCCAAACAGGAAATATTCACCAAATCACCACAGAAACACTCCTGCCAAACAGGAAATATTCACCAAATCACCACAGAAACACTCCTGCCAAACAGGAAACATTCACCAAATCACCACAGAAACACTCCTGCCAAACAGGAAATATTCACCAAATCACCACAGAAACACTCCTGCCAAACAGGAAATATTCACCAAATCACCACAGAAACACTCCTGCCAAACAGGAAATATTCACCAAATCACCACAGAAACACTCCTGCCAAACAGGAAATATTCACCAAATCACCACAGAAACACTCCTGCCAAACAGGAAATATTCACCAAATCACCACAGAAACACTCCTGCCAAACAGGAAATATTCACCAAATCACCACAGAAACACTCCTGCCAAACAGGAAACATTCACCAAATCACCACAGAAACACTCCTGCCAAACAGGAAATATTCACCAAATCACCACAGAAACACTCCTGCCAAACAGGAAATATTCACCAAATCACCACAGAAACACTCCTGCCAAACAGGAAATATTCACCAAATCACCACAGAAACACTCCTGCCAAACAGGAAATATTCACCAAATCACCACAGAAACACTCCTGCCAAACAGGAAATATTCACCAAATCACCACAGAAACACTCCTGCCAAACAGGAAATATTCACCAAATCACCACAGAAACACTCCTGCCAAACAGGAAACATTCACCAAATCACCACAGAAACACTCCTGCCAAACAGGAAACATTCACCAAATCACCACAGAAACACTCCTGCCAAACAGGAAATATTCACCAAATCACCACAGAAACACTCCTGCCAAACAGGAAATATTCACCAAATCACCACAGAAACACTCCTGCCAAACAGGAAATATTCACCAAATCACCACAGAAACACTCCTGCCAAACAGGAAATATTCACCAAATCACCACAGAAACACTCCTGCCAAACAGGAAATATTCACCAAATCACCACAGAAACACTCCTGCCAAACAGGAAATATTCACCAAATCACCACAGAAACACTCCTGCCAAACAGGAAATATTCACCAAATCACCACAGAAACACTCCTGCCAAACAGGAAATATTCACCAAATCACCACAGAAACACTCCTGCCAAACAGGAAATATTCACCAAATCACCACAGAAACACTCCTGCCAAACAGGAAATATTCACCAAATCACCACAGAAACACTCCTGCCAAACAGGAAATATTCACCAAATCACCACAGAAACACTCCTGCCAAACAGGAAATATTCACCAAATCACCACAGAAACACTCCTGCCAAACAGGAAACATTCACCAAATCACCACAGAAACACTCCTGCCAAACAGGAAATATTCACCAAATCACCACAGAAACACTCCTGCCAAACAGGAAATATTCACCAAATCACCACAGAAACACTCCTGCCAAACAGGAAATATTCACCAAATCACCACAGAAACACTCCTGCCAAACAGGAAATATTCACCAAATCACCACAGAAACACTCCTGCCAAACAGGAAATATTCACCAAATCACCACAGAAACACTCCTGCCAAACAGGAAATATTCACCAAATCACCACAGAAACACTCCTGCCAAACAGGAAATATTCACCAAATCACCACAGAAACACTCCTGCCAAACAGGAAATATTCACCAAATCACCACAGAAACACTCCTGCCAAACAGGAAATATTCACCAAATCACCACAGAAACACTCCTGCCAAACAGGAAACATTCACCAAATCACCACAGAAACACTCCTGCCAAACAGGAAATATTCACCAAATCACCACAGAAACACTCCTGCCAAACAGGAAATATTCACCAAATCACCACAGAAACACTCCTGCCAAACAGGAAATATTCACCAAATCACCACAGAAACACTCCTGCCAAACAGGAAATATTCACCAAATCACCACAGAAACACTCCTGCCAAACAGGAAATATTCACCAAATCACCACAGAAACACTCCTGCCAAACAGGAAATATTCACCAAATCACCACAGAAACACTCCTGCCAAACAGGAAACATTCACCAAATCACCACAGAAACACTCCTGCCAAACAGGAAATATTCACCAAATCACCACAGAAACACTCCTGCCAAACAGGAAATATTCACCAAATCACCACAGAAACACTCCTGCCAAACAGGAAATATTCACCAAATCACCACAGAAACACTCCTGCCAAACAGGAAATATTCACCAAATCACCACAGAAACACTCCTGCCAAACAGGAAATATTCACCAAATCACCACAGAAACACTCCTGCCAAACAGGAAATATTCACCAAATCACCACAGAAACACTCCTGCCAAACAGGAAACATTCACCAAATCACCACAGAAACACTCCTGCCAAACAGGAAACATTCACCAAATCACCACAGAAACACTCCTGCCAAACAGGAAATATTCACCAAATCACCACAGAAACACTCCTGCCAAACAGGAAATATTCACCAAATCACCACAGAAACACTCCTGCCAAACAGGAAATATTCACCAAATCACCACAGAAACACTCCTGCCAAACAGGAAATATTCACCAAATCACCACAGAAACACTCCTGCCAAACAGGAAATATTCACCAAATCACCACAGAAACACTCCTGCCAAACAGGAAATATTCACCAAATCACCACAGAAACACTCCTGCCAAACAGGAAATATTCACCAAATCACCACAGAAACACTCCTGCCAAACAGGAAACATTCACCAAATCACCACAGAAACACTCCTGCCAAACAGGAAATATTCACCAAATCACCACAGAAACACTCCTGCCAAACAGGAAATATTCACCAAATCACCACAGAAACACTCCTGCCAAACAGGAAATATTCACCAAATCACCACAGAAACACTCCTGCCAAACAGGAAATATTCACCAAATCACCACAGAAACACTCCTGCCAAACAGGAAATATTCACCAAATCACCACAGAAACACTCCTGCCAAACAGGAAATATTCACCAAATCACCACAGAAACACTCCTGCCAAACAGGAAACATTCACCAAATCACCACAGAAACACTCCTGCCAAACAGGAAATATTCACCAAATCACCACAGAAACACTCCTGCCAAACAGGAAATATTCACCAAATCACCACAGAAACACTCCTGCCAAACAGGAAATATTCACCAAATCACCACAGAAACACTCCTGCCAAACAGGAAATATTCACCAAATCACCACAGAAACACTCCTGCCAAACAGGAAATATTCACCAAATCACCACAGAAACACTCCTGCCAAACAGGAAATATTCACCAAATCACCACAGAAACACTCCTGCCAAACAGGAAACATTCACCAAATCACCACAGAAACACTCCTGCCAAACAGGAAACATTCACCAAATCACCACAGAAACACTCCTGCCAAACAGGAAATATTCACCAAATCACCACAGAAACACTCCTGCCAAACAGGAAATATTCACCAAATCACCACAGAAACACTCCTGCCAAACAGGAAATATTCACCAAATCACCACAGAAACACTCCTGCCAAACAGGAAATATTCACCAAATCACCACAGAAACACTCCTGCCAAACAGGAAACATTCACCAAATCACCACAGAAACACTCCTGCCAAACAGGAAATATTCACCAAATCACCACAGAAACACTCCTGCCAAACAGGAAATATTCACCAAATCACCACAGAAACACTCCTGCCAAACAGGAAATATTCACCAAATCACCACAGAAACACTCCTGCCAAACAGGAAATATTCACCAAATCACCACAGAAACACTCCTGCCAAACAGGAAACATTCACCAAATCACCACAGAAACACTCCTGCCAAACAGGAAACATTCACCAAATCACCACAGAAACACTCCTGCCAAACAGGAAATATTCACCAAATCACCACAGAAACACTCCTGCCAAACAGGAAATATTCACCAAATCACCACAGAAACACTCCTGCCAAACAGGAAATATTCACCAAATCACCACAGAAACACTCCTGCCAAACAGGAAATATTCACCAAATCACCACAGAAACACTCCTGCCAAACAGGAAATATTCACCAAATCACCACAGAAACACTCCTGCCAAACAGGAAATATTCACCAAATCACCGCAGAAACACTCCTGCCAAACAGGAAATATTCACCAAATCACCACAGAAACACTCCTGCCAAACAGGAAATATTCACCAAATCACCACAGAAACACTCCTGCCAAACAGGAAATATTCACCAAATCACCACAGAAACACTCCTGCCAAACAGGAAATATTCACCAAATCACCACAGAAACACTCCTGCCAAACAGGAAATATTCACCAAATCACCACAGAAACACTCCTGCCAAACAGGAAATATTCACCAAATCACCACAGAAACACTCCTGCCACAAACAGGAAATATTCACCAAATCACCACAGAAACACTCCTGACACAAACAGGAAATATTCACCAAATCACCACAGAAACACTCCTGCCAAACAGGAAATATTCACCAAATCACCACAGAAACACTCCTGCCAAACAGGAAATATTCACCAAATCACCACAGAAACACTCCTGCCAAACAGGAAATATTCACCAAATCACCACAGAAACACTCCTGCCAAACAGGAAATATTCACCAAATCACCACAGAAACACTCCTGCCAAACAGGAAATATTCACCAAATCACCACAGAAACACTCCTGCCAAACAGGAAATATTCACCAAATCACCACAGAAACACTCCTGCCAAACAGGAAATATTCACCAAATCACCACAGAAACACTCCTGCCAAACAGGAAATATTCACCAAATCACCACAGAAACACTCCTGCCAAACAGGAAATATTCACCAAATCACCACAGA
Organism: Odontamblyopus lacepedii; assembly: GCA_034769755.1. Taxonomy (NCBI): domain Eukaryota; kingdom Metazoa; phylum Chordata; class Actinopteri; order Gobiiformes; family Gobiidae; genus Odontamblyopus; species Odontamblyopus lacepedii. Next base: position 596,843 of record CM068366.1, read on the forward strand.
AACACTCCTGCCAAACAGGAAATATTCACCAAATCACCACAGAAACACTCCTGCCAAACAGGAAATATTCACCAAATCACCACAGAAACACTCCTGCCAAACAGGAAATATTCACCAAATCACCACAGAAACACTCCTGCCAAACAGGAAATATTCACCAAATCACCACAGAAACACTCCTGCCAAACAGGAAATATTCACCAAATCACCACAGAAACACTCCTGCCAAACAGGAAATATTCACCAAATCACCACAGAAACACTCCTGCCAAACAGGAAATATTCACCAAATCACCACAGAAACACTCCTGCCAAACAGGAAATATTCACCAAATCACCACAGAAACACTCCTGCCAAACAGGAAATATTCACCAAATCACCACAGAAACACTCCTGCCAAACAGGAAATATTCACCAAATCACCACAGAAACACTCCTGCCAAACAGGAAATATTCACCAAATCACCACAGAAACACTCCTGCCAAACAGGAAACATTCACCAAATCACCACATTCACCAAATCACCACAGAAACACTCCTGCCAAACAGGAAATATTCACCAAATCACACCCCAAATGTTCAGAAATAAAACACTTCCTGAAGCCCTCACCTCCAGAAGAGCCTCCTTGTTCTTGTCGGCCATTTCAGTCACCTCCTTCCGCCCCAAAAAGTAGTTCTGCCAAAAGAAAGTAGTCCCGGTTCAGTCCCGGTTCAGTCCCGGTTCAGTCCCGGTTCAGTCCCGGTTCAGTCCCGGTTCTGTCCCGGTTCAGTCCCGGTTCTGTCCCGGTTTAGTCCCGGTTTAGTCCCGGTTCAGTCCCGGTTCAGTCCCGGTTCAGTCCTGGTTCAGTCCCGGTTTAGTCCCGGTTTAGTCCCGGTTCAGTCCTGGTTTAGTCCCTGATCTTGTCTAAAGTGGGTATTAAATCAGATATAAACCAGGTCTAAATAAGGATTAAAATAGAAGATAAACAGGACTAAACCAGGACTAAACCAGGATTGTAGTGTATGGTTCATACCCGAGAGTTGGTTCATACCTAAGGGTTGGTTCATACCCGAGGGCTGGTTCATACCCGAGGGTTGGTTCATACCCGAGGGTTGGTTCATACCCGAGCGTTGGTTCATACCTGAGGGCTGGTTCATACCTGAGGGCTGGTTCATACCTGAGGGTTGGTTCATACCCGAGCGTTGGTTCATACCTGAGGGCTGGTTCATACCTGAGGGTTGGTTCATACCTGAGGGCTGGTTCATACCCGAGGGTTGGTTCATACCCAAGGGTTGGTTCATACCTGAGGGCTGGTTCATACCTGAGGGCTGGTTCATACCTGAGGGTTGGTTCATACCCGAGGGCTGGTTCATACCTGAGGGCTGGTTCATACCTGAGGGTTGGTTCATACCCGAGCGTTGGTTCATACCTGAGGGTTGGTTCATACCTGAGGGTTGGTTCATACCCGAGGGCTGGTTCATACCTGAGGGTTGGTTCATACCCGAGGGTTGGTTCATACCTGAGGGCTGGTTCATACCTGAGGGTTGGTTCATACCCGAGGGCTGGTTCATACCCGAGGGCTGGTTCATACCTGAGGGTTGGTTCATACCCGAGGGCTGGTTCATACCTGAGGGCTGGTTCATACCCGAGGGTTGGTTCATACCTGAGGGTTGGTTCATACCCGAGCGTTGGTTCATACCCGAGCGTTGGTTCATACCTGAGGGTTGGTTCATACCTGAGGGCTGGTTCATACCTGAGGGTTGGTTCATACCTGAGGGCTGGTTCATACCCGAGGGCTGGTTCATACCCGAGGGTTGGTTCATACCTGAGGGTTGGTTCATACCCGAGGGCTGGTTCATACCTGAGGGTTGGTTCATACCTGAGGGTTGGTTCATACCTGAGGGCTGGTTCATACCTGAGGGTTGGTTCATACCTGAGGGCTGGTTCATACCTGAGGGCTGGTTCATACCCGAGCGTTGGTTCATACCCGAAGGCTGGTTCATACCTGAGGGTTGGTTCATACCTGAGGGTTGGTTCATACCCGAGCGTTGGTTCATACCCGAGCGTTGGTTCATACCTGAGGGTTGGTTCATACCTGAGGGTTCTTGAAGAGCGCGTACTTCTCGATGCGCTCGATAAACAGCAGTTTGTTGTGACTGTCTCTGGTCCAGTTCAGCAGATTTTCCACCAGGTTCTCATGATCCTCAAAAATACGTTCTGAAGAGAAACAGAAAAGAACATTACGGAACATTTCTGAGCCGCTCAGGCTCCAGAGAAACAGAAAAGAACATTACGGAACATTTCTGAGCCGCTCAGGCTCCAGAGAAACAGAAAAGAACATTACGGAACATTTCTGAGCCGCTCAGGCTCCAGAGAAACAGAAAAGAACATTACGGAACATTTCTGAGCCGCTCAGGCTCCAGAGAAACAGAAAAGAACATTACGGAACATTTCTGAGCCGCTCCAGACCGGACATGGTTCAGTCTGTGTGTGACCCTCTCAGTAGCAGGAGTGTATTTGTAGTATTTGTAGTACTCGCAGTATTGCAGTATTTGTAGTACTTGCAGTATTGCAGTATTTGTAGTATTTGTAGTACTCGCAGTATTGCAGTATTTGTAGTACTTGCAGTATTGCAGTATTTGTAGTATTTGTAGTACTCGCAGTATTGCAGTACTCGCAGTATTGCAGTATTGCAGTACTCGCAGTATTGCAGTATTTGTAGTATGTGTAGTACTCGCAGTATTGCAGTACTTGCAGTATTTGCAGTACTCGCAGTATTGCAGTATTTGTAGTATTTGTAGTACTCGCAGTATTGCAGTATTTGTAGTACTCGCAGTATTGCAGTATTTGTAGTATTTGTAGTACTCGCAGTATTTGTAGTATTTGTAGCATGTGTAGTACTCGCAGTATTGCAGTACTCGCAGTATTGCAGTATTTGTAGTATATGTAGTACTCGTAGTATTGCAGTATTGCAGTATTATATATATATAGTACAGGGCTCTACAGTATATATATATATATATATATAATGGTGCAGTTCTATTCCATTGAGGCTTTGTTCCATTTTGATTACATTTTTTTTTAACACATTTTAATTATTTTTTTCAGATATTGCTGTTGAATTCTTCCAAAAATCTGCTCCCAGCCCAATCCGAAAACTCCACAAGAAATACGCCGCCCATGTCGCCAGGTCTGCCCCCTCTTCCAGACCTCTTTTATCCAAATCTAACTCTTTGGTGTTGTTTCTTTACTCCTGTGTCCTGTTTGGTCCTTCAGAGAGGCCTGTATCTCCCCCTGTGCCATGATGCTGGCCCTGGTTTACATCAAACGACTCCGACACAGAAACCCTGAGTATTTACAGAAGATCTCCTCGTCCGACCTCTTCCTGATCTCAATGGTACAGCTTTAACTTCCTAAAACAGGCTGGAAACAATGTGCTTTTATCAATTCTGCTGCATAGAAAATAATCCTTATGTTTGATGAGTTTAGCCCCGGGTTCTATTATGGGGTTTAGACCTGGTTTATGGGGTTTAGACCTGGTTTATGGGGTTTAGACCTGGTTTATGGGGTTTAGACCTGGCTCTGCAGTGCGCCCATTTCATTTGCATTTGTGAGTAAATATTTCGTCGTACGAACGAGGAAAACAAAACAGGCGCATCAGTGCGATTCTTCTGCAGCACAATAAGGAGCTGCACACAGCCATAATGTGACGAGTGAAACGTTCTAAATGTGTCAAACTTTAGGGGCAAACTCGGACTAGGACTGTGGAACCTGCCCAAGTCTGGAGCCCCTAAAGCGCCTCACGCCCAGCGCGAGCACAACCGAACAGTGCCCGGGCACGACACCTCCGACCGCGCACGACCCCAACATACGAGCTCCACTGTGGCCGATATCACTGATACGAACAAACTCCGCTTCAAAACACCCCCACACCCCCTTAACCGAGGAGCGGCCCCGCAGCAGGACCCACACCTGTCCCACACTCACAGACACCCCCACACCCCCTTAACCGAGGAGCGGCCCCGCAGCAGGACCCACACCTGCCCCACACTCACAGACACCCCCACACCCCCTTAACCGAGGAGCGGCCCCGCAGCAGGACCCACACCTGTCCCACACTCACAGACACCCCCACGCCCCCTTAACCGAGGAGCGGCCCCGCAGCAGGACCCACACCTGCCCCACACTCACAGACACCCCCACACCCCCTTAACCGAGGAGCGGCCCCGCAGCAGGACCCACACCTGTCCCACACTCACAGACACCCCCACACCCCCTTAACCGAGGAGCGGCCCCGCAGCAGGACCCACACCTGTCCCACACTCACACACCCCCCCCCCCCCCCCCTTAACCGAGGAGCGGCCCGCAGCAGGACCCACACCTGCCCCACACTCACAGACACCCCCAGACACCCCCTTAACCGAGGAGCGGCCCCGCAGCAGGACCCACACCTGTCCCACACTCAGACACCCCCACACCCTTAACCGAGGAGCGGCCCGCAGCAGGACCCACACCTGTCCCACACTCACAGACACCCCACACCCCTTAACCGAGGAGGCGGCCCCGCAGCAGGACCCACACCTGTCCCACACTCACACCCACACCCCCACACCCCCTTAACCGAGGAGCGGCCCCGCAGCAGGACCCACACCTGTCCCACACTCCCAGACACCCCCACCCCCCCTTAACCGAGGAGCGGCCCCGCAGCAGGACCCACACCTGTCCCACACTCACAGAACCCCACACCCCTGAACCGAGGAGCGGCCCCGCAGCAGGACCCACACCTGTCCCACACTCACAGACACCCCCACACCCCCTTAACCGAGGAGCCGCCCCCGCAGCAGGACCCACACCTGTCCCACACTCACAGACACCCCCCACACCCCTTAACTGAGGAGCGGCCCCGCAGCAGGACCCACACCTGCCCCACACTCACAGACACCCCCACACCCCCTTAACCGAGGAGCGGCCCCGCAGCAGGACCCACACCTGACCCACACTCACAGACACACCCACACCCCCTTAACCGAGGAGCGGCCCCGCAGCAGGACCCACACCTGTCCCACACTCACAGACACCCCCACACCCCCTTAACCGAGGAGCGGCCCCGCAGCAGGACCCACACCGGGCACACACTCACAGACACCCCCACACCCCCTTAACTGAGGAGCGGCCACGCAGCAGGACCCACACCTGTCCCACACTCACAGACACACCCACACCCCCTTAACCGAGGAGCGGCCCCGCAGCAGGACCCACACCTGCCCCACACTCACAGACACCCCCACACCCCCTTAACCGAGGAGCGGCCCCGCAGCAGGACCCACACCTGACCCACACTCACAGACACACCCACACCCCCTTAACCGAGGAGCGGCCCCGCAGCAGGACCCACACCTGTCCCACACTCACAGACACCCCCACACCCCCTTAACCGAGGAGCGGCCCCGCAGCAGGACCCACACCTGCCCCACACTCACAGACACCCCCACACCCCCTTAACTGAGGAGCGGCCTCGCAGCAGGACCCACACCTGTCCCACACTCACAGACACACCCACACCCCCTTAACCGAGGAGCGGCCCCGCAGCAGGACCCACACCTGTCCCACACTCACAGACACCCCACACCCCCTTAACTGAGGAGCGGCCCGCAGCAGGACCCACACCTGCCCCACACTCACAGACACGTCCTCACCTCCTTAACCGAGGAGCGGCCCCGCAGCAGGACCCACACCTGTCCCACACTCACAGACACACCCACACCCCCTTAACCGAGGAGCGGCCCCGCAGCAGGACCCACACCTGGCCCCCACTCCCAGACACCCCCACACCCCCTTAACCGAGGAGCGGCCCCGCAGCAGGACCCACACCTGTCCCACACTCACAGACACCCCCACACCCCCTTAACCGAGGAGCGGCCCCGCAGCAGGACCCACACCTGCCCCACACTCACAGACACCCCCACACCCCCTTAACCGAGGAGCGGCCCCGCAGCAGGACCCACACCTGTCCCACCACTCAGTAGATTCCCCCGGGCCCTGGACTTCCTCCTCCGCTAAAGCCAGAGCTTTGTCTTGGTCTCGTCTCGGACTCGGGGTCTGAATACTGAGCGTGGTCATATTTCATTACGGTCGCTGCTGTCACCAATAAACTTGTACCGGTGTGTAGGACCTGTGCGCTGGAGCCCTCGTGCACCAGTGTGGATCACAGGGCAGGTTAAACATCCCACCTGTCCACCCGCCTCACATCAAATACGACTATATTAATTTTATGTCCGTGTCTGCACAGAGCAGAGCTACAGCACAGAGCAGAGCTACGGCACAGAGCAGAGCTACAGCACAGAGCAGAGCTACAGCACAGACCAGAGCTACGGCACAGACCAGAGCTACGGCACAGAGCAGAGCTACGGCACAGAGCAGAGCTACAGCACAGAGCAGAGCTACAGCACAGAGCAGAGCTACAGCACAGAGCAGAGCTACGGCACAGAGCAGAGCTACGGCACAGAGCAGATCTACGGCACAGAGCAGAGCTACAGCACAGAGCAGAGCTACGGCACAGAGCAGAGCTACGGCACAGAGCAGAGCTACGGCACAGAGCAGAGCTACGGCACAGAGCAGAGCTACAGCACAGAGCAGAGCTACGGCACAGAGCAGAGCTACAGCACAGAGCAGAGCTACAGCACAGAGCAGAGCTACAGCACAGAGCAGAGCTACGGCACAGAGCAGAGCTACAGCACAGAGCAGAGCTACAGCACAGAGCAGAGCTACAGCACAGAGCAGAGCTACGGCACAGAGCAGAGCTACAGCACAGAGCAGAGCTACAGCACAGAGCAGAGCTACGGCACAGAGCAGAGCTACGGCACAGAGCTACAGCACAGAGCAGAGCTACGGCACAGAGCAGAGCTACAGCACAGAGCAGAGCTACAGCACAGAGCTACAGCACAGAGCTACAGCACAGAGCAGAGCTACGGCACAGAGCAGATCTACAGCACAGAGCAGAGCTACAGCACAGAGCAGAGCTACAGCACAGAGCAGAGCTACGGCACAGAGCAGAGCTACGGCACAGAGCAGAGCTACAGCACAGAGCAGAGCTACAGCACAGAGCAGAGCTACAGCACAGAGCAGAGCTACGGCACAGAGCAGAGCTACAGCACAGAGCAGAGCTACAGCACAGAGCAGAGCTACAGCACAGAGCAGAGCTACGGCACAGAGCAGAGCTACAGCACAGAGCAGAGCTACAGCACAGAGCAGAGCTACGGCACAGAGCAGAGCTACGGCACAGAGCTACAGCACAGAGCAGAGCTACGGCACAGAGCAGAGCTACAGCACAGAGCAGAGCTACAGCACAGAGCTACAGCACAGAGCTACAGCACAGAGCAGAGCTACGGCACAGAGCAGATCTACAGCACAGAGCAGAGCTACAGCACAGAGCAGAGCTACAGCACAGAGCAGAGCTACGGCACAGAGCAGAGCTACGGCACAGAGCAGAGCTACAGCACAGAGCAGAGCTACGGCACAGAGCAGAGCTACGGCACAGAGCAGAGCTACAGCACAGAGCAGAGCTACGGCACAGAGCAGAGCTACAGCACAGAGCAGAGCTACAGCACAGAGCAGAGCTACAGCACAGAGCAGAGCTACTGCACACAGAAGATCAAAGGCACAGAGCAGAGCTACAGCACAGAGCAGAGCTACGGCACAGAGCAGAGCTACGGCACAGAGCAGAGCTACGGCACAGAGCAGAGCTACGGCACAGAGCAGAGCTACGGCACAGAGCAGAGCTACGGCACAGAGCAGAGCTACGGCACAGAGCAGAGCTACAGCACAGAGCAGAGCTACGGCACAGAGCAGAGCTACGGCACAGAGCTACAGCACAGAGCAGAGCTACGGCACAGAGCAGAGCTACAGCACAGAGCAGAGCTACAGCACAGAGCAGGTGATATGTGGGCTGAAGTTTGCCTAAGAAAATGCCAAATTAATCTGTCACAATGTGCGTTTGGTTTGGTAAATGTGCAGAGACTAAAAACCACTGTAAAACCACTAAGAGAATGTAACTCCAGTTTGGAATTTGAAAATACAGGTTTAAAAATCCTGCCCACTTTTTACACTTTAAAACAGTTTTGTGTAAAGTGCAGTGGAAGTTCTCTTAAAGAAGAGGTTCTCAAACTGTGGTGAGGGTCCAGGCCACACCGGCTCGTCAAAGCCTGATCCTGTCAGATCTCAGAAGCTCAGCAGGGCCTGGTCAGTACTTGGATGGGAGACACTGGGAATTCCAGGTGCCACAGGGGCGTCAGTGGCAAAAAACTGTTGTTGTGTCCTTAGGCAAGACACTTCACCCACATGGCCTAGTGTGAAAGTGGTGTGTGCAGGCAGGACTCCCTTGAAAAAGAGATTAGTGTCTCAATGGGACTTTCCTGGGGAAAAAAGGGCCACAGAGTGTTTCAGTGCAGTCCAGTTTACTTTAAGTCGAAATATTAATCGGATAAAATGAAGATATATTTATAAAAACACTGCGATCATGAGGAAAAGTACAGTCAGAATTCTTTTCTTTTGTATTAAATGTATTCGGTGTTGGAGTGGGTAAGTTCTGCTCTGTAATAATCGTTCAAAACAAAAACATATTTGTGCCCCATTTTTTTTCTGTGCTCCTAAAATTTTTAACTTAGGGGCACATGAGCTCCTGAAAAAAAAAGTTAGCGTAGAGCCCTGATATAGTATATATTGCTCCTCCTATATAGTATATATTGCTCCTCCTATATAGTATATATTCTTCCTGTGGGCTCACCACCTGCAGAGGGGTTCATAGGGGGTCAGGGGCTGTGAGGATTGGGCAGCAAACTGCCCCCGCGACCCAGCGGGTTAAGAGGGAGAAGATGGATGGATGGAATATATAGCAGTACTGCAGTACTTGTAGTATTATATATATATATATATAGTATATATAGTATATATAGCAGCACTGACCCATGCGCAGCTCGGACAGCGTCTCCACCAGGCTCCAGTCCGGGGAGAATCCGCAGTGGGATTTGTCCAGCAGTGAGTCCAGAACCTGTCGAACCGTCTGCCGCTCGTCCACCATCATCGTCTTAGAGCTGTGGTCCGACATGTGGACCCGGATCACCAACTGGACCGGGACAGACCGGGTTACACCGGGTTACACCGGGTCAGACCGGGTCACACCAGGTCAGACCGGGTCAGACCGGGACAGACCGGGTTACACCGGGTTACACCGGGTCAGACCGGGTTACACCGGGTCAGACCGGGTTACACCGGGTCAGACCGGGACAGACCGGGTCAGACCGGGTCAGACCGGGTCAGACCGGGTTACACCGGGTCAGACCGGGTCACACCGGGTTACACCGGGTCAGACCGGGTTACACCGGGTCAGACCGGGTCAGACCGGGTCAGACCGGGTCAGACCGGGTTACACCGGGTCAGACCGGTCAGACCGACAGACCGGGTCAGACCGGTCAGACCGGTTACACCGGTCAGACCGACAGACCGGGTTACCGGGTTACACCGACACCGTACAGACCGGTTACCGGACAGACCGGGTTACAGACCGGTCAGACCGGACAGACCGGACAGACCGACAGACAGACCGGTTACACCGGTCAGACCGACAGACCGACAGACCGGTTACACCGGACAGACCGGGACAGACCGGGTCAGACCGGTCAGACCGGGTTACACCGGTCAGACCGACAGACCGTCAGACCGGGACAGACCGACAGACCGGGACAGACCGGTCAGACCGGGTTACACCGGTCAGACCGGGACAGACCGGTTACACCGACAGACCGGTCAGACCGGTCAGACCGGGTTACACCGACAGACGACAGACCGGGTTACAGACCGGGGTACCGACAGACCACAGACCGGGTCAGACCGGTCACGACCGACAGACCGAGACCGGTGACAGACCGACAGACCGGGTCAGACCGGGTCAGACCGGGACAGACCGGGTTACACCGGGTTACACCGGGTCAGACCGGGTCACACCGGGTCAGACCGGGTCAGACCGGGACAGACCGGGACAGACCGGGTTACACCGGGTCAGACCGGGTCAGACCGGGACAGACCGGGTCAGACCGGGTCAGACCGGGTCAGACCGGGTCAGACCGGGTCAGACCGGGTCAGACCGGGACAGACCGGGACAGACCGGGTCAGACCGGGTCAGACCGGGTTACACCGGGTTACACCAGGTCAGACCGGTTACACCGACAGACCGACAGACCGGTTACACCGGTTACACCGGTCAGACCGACAGACCGGACAGACCGGGTCAGACCGGTCAGACCCAGACCGGGTCAAACCGGTCAGACCGACAGACCGGGTCAGACCGGTCAGACCGACAGACCGGGACAGACCGACAGTTACACCGGTTACACCGGTTACACCGGTCAGACCGATGGCCAGACCGGGTTATCGACAGACCGGGACAGACCGGGTTACACCGGGTCAGACCGGGACAGACCGGGTTACACCGGGACAGACCGGGACAGACCGGGTTACACCGGGACAGACCGGGACAGACCGGGACAGACCGGGACAGACCGGGACAGACCGGGTTACACCGGGTTACACCAGGTCAGACTGGGTTACACCAGGACAGACCGGGACAGACCGGGTCAGACCGGGTTACACCAGGACAGACCGGGACAGACCGGGTTACACCGGGTCAGACCGGGACAGACCGGGTTACACCGGGTTACACCGGGTTACACCGGGTTACACCGGGTTACACCAGGTCAGACCGGGTCAGACCGGGACAGACCGGGTTACACCGGGTTACACCGGGTCAGACCGGGACAGACCGGGTTACACCGGGACAGACCGGGTTACACCGGGTTACACCGGGTCAGACCGGGTCAGACCGGGACAGACCGGGACAGACCGGGTCAGACCGGGTTACACCGGGACAGACCGGGTCAGACCGGGTCAGACCGGGTCAGACCGGGATAGACCGGGACAGACCGGGTTACACCGGGTCAGACCGGGACAGACCGGGTTACACCGGGTCAGACCGGGTTACACCGGGTCAGACCGGGACAGACCGGGTCAGACCGGGTTACACCGGGTCAGACCGGGACAGACCAGGACAGACCGGGACAGACCGGGACAGACCGGGTCAGACCGGGTTACACCGGGACAGACCGGGACAGACCGGGTTACACCGGGACGGACCGGGTCAGACCGGGACAGACCGGGTTACACCGCGACAGACCGGGTCAGACCGGGTTAGTTAGACCGGGACAGACCAAGTTACACCGGGTTACACCGGGTTACACCAGGTCAGACCGGGTTACACCAGGACAGACCGGGACAGACCGGGTCAGACCGGGTTACACCAGGACAGACCGGGACAGACCGGGTTACACCGGGACAGACCGGGTTACACCGGGACAGACCGGGTCAGACCGGGTTACACCGGGACAGACCGGGACAGACCGGGTTACACTGGGACAGACCGGGTCAGACCGGGACAGACCGGGTCAGACCGGGACAGACCGGGTTACACCGGGACAGACCGGGTCAGACCGGGTCAAACCGGGTCAGACCGGGACAGACCGGGACAGACCGGGACAGACCGGGACAGACCGGGTCAGACCGGGTTAGACCGGGACAGACCGGGTTACGCCGGGTTACACCGGGTCAGACCGGGACAGACCGGGACAGACCGGGTTACACCGGGTCAGACCGGGACAGACCGGGTCAAACCGGGTCAGACCGGGACAGACCGGGTCAAACCGGGTCAGACCGGGACAGACCGGGTTACACCGGGTCAGACCGGGTCAGACCGGGACAGACCGGGTTACACCGGGACAGACCGGGACAGACCGGGTCAGACCGGGTCAGACCGGGTTAGACCGGGTCAGACCGGGTCAGACCGGGTTAGACCGGGTCAGACCGGGACAGACCGGGTCAGACCGGGACAGACCGGGACAGACCGGGACAAACCGGGACAGACCGGGTCAGACCGGGTCAGACCGGGTCAGACCGGGTTAGACCGGGACAGACCGGGACAGACCGGGTTACGCCCTGGTTACACCGGGTCAGACCGACAGACCGACAGACCGGGTTACACCGGGTCAGACCGACAGACCGGTCAAACCGGTCAGACCGACAGACCGGTCAAACCGGTCAGACCGACAGACCGGGACAGACCGACAGACCGGGTTACACCGGGACTCAGACCGACAGACCGGTTACACCGACAGACCGACAGACCGGGTTACACCGGGTCAGACCGGGACAGACCGGGTTACACCGGGACAGACCGGGACAGACCGGGTTACACCGGGACAGACCGGGACAGACCGGGACAGACCGGGACAGACCGGGTTACACCGGGACAGACCGGGACAGACCGGGACAGACCGGGACAGACCGGGTCAAACCGGGTCAGACCGGGTTAGACCGGGACAGACCGGGACAGACCGGGTCAGACCGGGACAGACCGGGACAGACCGGGTCAGACCGGGTCAGACCGGGACAGACCGGGTTAGACCGGGTTAGACCGGGTTAGACCGGGACAGACCGGGTTACACCGGGTTACACCGGGTTACACCAGGTCAGACTGGGTTACACCAGGACAGACCGGGACAGACCGGGTCAGACCGGGTTACACCAGGACAGACCGGGACAGACCGGGTTACACCGGGTTACACCGGGTCAGACCGGGACAGACCGGGTTACACCGGGTTACACTGGGTCAGACCGGGACAGACCGGGTTACACTGGGTCAGACCGGGACAGACCGGGTTACACTGGGTCAGACCGGGACAGACCGGGTTACACTGGGTCAGACCGGGACAGACCGGGACAGACCGGGTTACACCGGGTCAGACCGGGTCAGACCGGGTTAGACCGGGACAGACCGGGACAGACCGGGTTACGCCGGGTTACACCGGGTCAGACCGGGACAGACCGGGACAGACCGGGTTACACCGGGTCAGACCGGGACAGACCGGGTCAAACCGGGTCAGACCGGGACAGACCGGGTCAAACCGGGTCAGACCGGGACAGACCGGGACAGACCGGGACAGACCGGGTTACACCGGGTCAGACCGGGACAGACCGGGTTACACCGGGACAGACCGGGACAGACCGGGTTACACCGGGACAGACCGGGACAGACCGGGACAGACCGGGACAGACCGGGTCAGACCGGGTCAGACCGGGTCAGACCGGGTTACACCGGGACAGACCGGGACAGACCGGGACAGACCGGGACAGACCGGGACAGACCGGGTCAAACCGGGTCAGACCGGGTTAGACCGGGACAGACCGGGACAGACCGGGTCAGACCGGGACAGACCGGGTCAGACCGGGTCAGACCAGGACAGACCGGGTTAGACCGGGTTAGACCGGGACAGACCGGGTTACACCGGGTTACACCGGGTTACACCGGGTTACACCAGGTCAGACTGGGTTACACCAGGACAGACCGGGACAGACCGGGTCAGACCGGGTTACACCAGGACAGACCGGGACAGACCGGGTTACACCGGGTTACACCGGGTCAGACCGGGACAGACCGGGTTACACCGGGTTACACTGGGTCAGACCGGGACAGACCGGGTTACACTGGGTCAGACCGGGTTACACTGGGTCAGACCGGGACAGACCGGGTTACACTGGGTCAGACCGGGTTACACTGGGTCAGACCGGGACAGACCGGGTTACACCGGGTTACACTGGGTCAGACCGGGACAGACCGGGATACACTGGGTCAGACCGGGTTTAAGACAAAACCCAGAACTAAACCTAAACTAAATGAAACGCAACTGAATCAAATTCATCTTTTTGAGAATTATCAAATCCCAAAGTCTCAGATGCCCTCCCCCTGTGTCAGATGCCCTCCCCGTGTGTCAGATGCCCTCCCTGTGTGTCAGATGCCCTCCCTGTGTGTCAGATGCCCTCCCCCTGTGTGTCAGATGCCCTCCCCCTGTGTGTCAGATGCCCTCCCCTGTGTGTCAGATGCCCTCCCGTGTGTCAGATGCCCTCCCTGTGTGTCAGATGCCCTCCCTGTGTGTCAGATGCCCTCCCCGTGTGTCAGATGTCCTCCCTGTGTGTCAGATGCCCTCCCTGTGTGTCAGATGCCCTCCCCGTGTGTCAGATGCCCTCCCCGTGTGTCAGATGCCCTCCCCTGTGTGTCAGATGCCCTCCCTGTGTATCAGATGCCCTCCCCGTGTCTCAGATGCCCTCCCCCTGTGTCACGTTTCTTGTTTTTCTTGACGCTTTTGAAAGAGTTAAAAGTCTCAGAGGATTATTTCAGATCAGAGCTAATCTGCTTTAAACACAGAACTGAACCAGGACTAGACCAGGACTGAACCAGGACTGAACCAGGACTGAACCAGGACTGAACCAGGACTAGACCAGGACTAGACCAGGACTAGACCAGGACTGAACCAGGACTGAACCAGGACTAGACCAGGACTAGACCAGGACTAGACCAGGACTACACCAGGACTGAACCAGGACTGAACCAGGACTACACCAGGACTACACCAGGACTGAACCAGGACTGAACCAGGACTAGACCAGGACTAGACCAGGACTAGACCAGGACTAGACCAGGACTGAACCAGGACTAAAAGTGAACTATTTTAAAGGTGATTTGAACCTTTTTGACTTGAGCCTCTCTGATCTTCTCCAGAGCGACCCGGATCTTCTCGGCCTTCAGTTTCGCCGCCTGCTCCTCCTGAAACACAAACGGACCAAATCAAATCAACAAATTCAACTCAACAGAGCAAATAAAAGCACAGCACTCAGTCATGATTTGAACAGGCACAACTGGGAAATCTCCAAAGACGCCGGATTTGAACCATCAGAATTCAAGAAAATAACAAATGTGTGAAATTTGAATCACACAATTCAAATGGAAAAACTGAAATCACAATTCTGTAGTAGCAGCAGCAGCAGCAGCAGCAGCAGCAGCAGCAGCAGTAGCAGTAGTAGCAGTAGCAGCATATAAGCAGAGCAGTAGTAGTAGCAGTAAGCAGCAGCAGTAGCAGTAAGGTTAAGCAGTAGAGCAGGTTAAGCTGTTAAGCAGCTGTTGCTGGCCAGCGCAGCATTGCTAAGCAGCTGCTGCAGCAGCAGCATGTAAGGCGCGTTAAGCTGCTGCTTAAGGTTGGCTAAGCTGCTAAGCTGCAGCAGCTGCATAAGGCTGCTAAGCAAGGTTAGCAGCAGCAGCAAGCAGGTTGCTGCTAAGCTGCGCAGCAAGGTTAAAATAATAGCCGCTTGCTAAGGTATGCTAAGGCTTCAGCAGTAGTTAAGGTTAGCTGCTGCTTAGCTAGCTAGCAGCAGTTGCTGGTTAAGCAGTAGCCGCTAAGGTTGCTGCTGCTGCTAAGCGCTGCTAAGCAAGCTGCCGCTGCTGCTATAGCAGTTAAGCAGTTATGCGCAAGCGTTAAGCAGCCGCGCTGTCAGCAGTTAAGGCTGCTGCTAAGGCTGCTAAGGTTGTAGTTAAGCAAGGCTATAAGGTTAAGCTGCTAAGGCTAAGTAAGGCTACTATATAGTTATAAGGTTGCTATACAGCTATTGCTATATATTGCTAAGGCTGCTGCTAAGTAAATATGTATAAGCAGCTAGTAAGGCTAATATAGCAGCAGGTTGGCTATATTGCTGCTATAGTGTATAAGGCTATAGCTGCTAAGCAGCTGCTGCTATTATATAAGTATATTGCTATAGCTAAGAGGCTGCAGTAATAGCGCTATATAGTTGCTAAGCGTTGCTATAAGGCTAAGGCTAAGCGCGTTAAGCAGTTAAGGCTAGCAAGGCTAATAAGGTATATTATTGCTATATTATAGCAAGTATTAAGTAAGCAGCAGTATAATAGTTGTTAAGGCTAGCAGTATTAAGCTAATATAATAAGGCTAAGCTAATAAGGCTAATATAGTAGTTAATTATGCGCTAAGGCTATATTAAGGCTATATATATATATAGTATAAGCTAATAAGGTTATATATATATTTAGCTGCTATAATATATTAAGGTATATAAGCTGCTTAGCTAGTTAATAGCTAAGTAATAAGGTATAAGGTTTTAATAAGGCTATATATTTATTAAGTTATTAAGCCGCTACTGCTGTAATAAGCAAGGTTGCTATAGTTAGTTAAGGTTGCTGCTAGCAGCTAATAAGCGTAGCAGGTAAGGCTAAGGCATTTGCAGCAGCAGTAATAAGCAGCAATATTATAGTTAAGTAGTAATATTAATAAGGTTAAGCAAGCAGTATAAGCAGATATATTTATATAAGGCTTGCAGTAATATATTATAAGAAGGCATATAAGGCTATATTATTAAGGTTTAAGCAGCTGCTATATATGGTTAATAAGCAGTATATTGCTAAGTATATTTATATATAAGGTTAAGCTAAGTAATAGCTATATTATAGCTAGCTAAGGTTATTATTAAGGCTGTTTATAAGCAAGTATATAAGGTTAGCTATATATATATTAAGCATATATATAGTAGCTATATAAGCAGTTAATAAGCAGGCTGCAGTTGTTAGCTATTAAGCTAAGGCTGTATATTAAGGCTATATAAGCTACTTGCTACTGCCGCATATAAGGTTGTTAAGGCTAAGCTAAGGTTAAGGCTATAGTAATAAGCTGTTGCTGCTGCCGCTAAGTATATAAGCGTTGCTTAAGGTATATAGCTATAAGCTAAGGCGCTGCTAAGGCTGCGTTATATATATAGCTATATAATATATTAGCAGCTATATAAGCGCTTATATATACTATATATATATAGCTATAATATATATAGTTTATATAAGGCTATATATTAATATGCTGGCATATAATTTATAAGGCTATTAGCTAGTTAATATTTAGTATATATATATATTTATTAAGCTATATATAATAGCTAAGGTTATTATATTAAGGCTATATGGTTAAGCATATTAGTTATTCGCTATTTAGCTGCTATTATGCCGCTTATAAGGCTAGCGCTGCTAGCTATAAGGTTGCTAAGGTTATATAAGTAAGGTATAAGCAGCAAGTTAGCAGCTAAGCGTTAAGCGCTAAGGCAGCTAGTTAAGCAGCGTTAGCTAAGTAAGCTATAATAAGTAGTTAAGGTATATTTAAGCTAAGGCTAAGTGCAGCTTAAGGTATAAGCAGGTTAAGCAGCTATATTATAAGTATAAGGCTTAATATATATTAAGTTATTAAGGTATATAGCTAAGGTTAATAGTATAAGCAGTTAAGCTATATAAGTATAGCTGCTAATATATATATATGCTATTTATATATAAGGTTAATTGCTGCTATTTATAATATAAGGCTATATAAGCAGTATATATAAGCTAATAAGGTTAAGCAGTTAATATTTTAATAATAAGTATATTATAGCATAAGGCTATATTTGCTAAGCTAAGTAAGGTTTAATATAATAGCTATATAGTTAGCTAAGGTTATATATGCTAAATATAGCGCGCTATTAGTTAAGGCTATAATAATATACTTAAGCAGCAGTATAATATAATAAGCAGCTAATATTTTATATATTTGGCAAGGCTATATATATTTAAGTTATAATTATATTAAGCAGTTATATATATATATTAAGGTTAAGTAGGCAGCAGTATATAAGGTTAAGCTAAGCTAAGGCGCTATATTTAAGCGTTATAAGGGCTGTTAAGCAGCATAGGCAGTTATATAAGTAAGGCAGCAGCTGCTTAAGGTTATATGTTATAAGCTAAGCAGTTAAGTTGCTATTAAGCAAGCTGCTAGTTAGCTGCTAATAAGCTGCTAAGGTTAGCATAAGGCTAAGGCTGCTAAGTATTATGCTGTTAAAGCAAGGCGCTATTAGGCTATAAGGCTAGCGGCAGCTGGCTATTAAGCGTTAAGTAGCGCGCTAAGCCGCATAAGGTTATTAAGCTAGGTTATATTTGCAGTATGCTGCTGGCAGCAGCAGCAGCAGGTTAAGCAGGCAGTAAAAGCAAGCAGCTGTTGTTAGCAAAGCTGTTGCTAAGCAGCTGTTACTAGCAGTAAGGTTGCAGCAGCAAGGCTAGTTAAGGCAGTAGTAGCAGTAGCAGTAGTAGCAGTAGCAGTAGCAGTAGCAGTAGCAGTAGTAGTAGTTGTAGTAGTAGTATTTCCTTTCCAACATGTTTTGCACTAATTTATTTCTGTCAAATTTGTAATCCTTAAATTTCCAGAATGATTCCGACATTCGGCCGTTTGCAGATTCCAGATTCTCCCGAAATCCAGAACAGGCGACGCGGCCACAAAATCCAACAAAAAACACTCACAAAAGTGGAAAAAAACACAAAACTATTCCTCAAATCCAGGTCTGCTGTGAAAACATGGGATTCAAAATAAACCCCAGCGGCGTTTGTGGTGATTTGAGACAATTTGAGATTCTGTGGCTTCAGTCTGACCCTCCCCCAGAAACACAAGCCCCGATTTCCCCATTTCCCGTGCGTCTCACTCCTTCTAGAGCGCGAGCGTCTGAGCCCAGAACACGTCGCACTGATCCAGAGAAAACACCAAGGAAAAACAAACGGGGCCAATGGGAGGAGCATGACGCGGGATCAGACGGAGGAATGTGCCGGATCAGGACCACGGACAGGTAAAGCTGCACTGCAGTCTGTCTCTGTGATTTGAGGGAAATATCCAATTGTGATTCAGATTTAGGAATTCTGTTTGAATTGAAGGATTCAAAAGGTTCAAAATTTTAAAACACGTCCGTAATTAAAAAAGACTTAAATCTGGACTAAACCAGGACTGAACCAGGACTAAACCTGGTCTAAACCCGGACTAAATCAGGTCTAAACCCGGACTAAACCCGGTCTAAATCAGGTCTAAACCCGGACTAAACCCGGTCTAAACCCGGACTAAATCAGGTCTAAAAACGGACTAAATCAGGTCTAAAAACGGACTAAATCAGGTCTAAACCCGGACTAAACCCGGTCTAAACCCGGACTAAACCTGGACTAAATCAGGACTAAACCCGGTCTAAACCCGGACTAACCCCGGTCTAACCCCGGACTAAACCCGGTCTAAACCCGGACTAAACCTGGACTAAATCAGGACTAAACCCGGTCTAAACCCGGTCTAAACCCGGTCTAAAGCCGGACTAAACCTGGACTAAATCAGGACTAAACCCGGTCTAAACCCGGACTAAACCCGGTCTAAACCAGGTCTAACCCCGGTCTAACCCCGGTCTAAACCCGGTCTAAACCCGGTCTAAACCCGGACTAAACCCGGTCTAAACCCGGTCTAAACCCGGACTAACCCCGGTCTAAACCCGCCCAACCCTCGTCTAAACCTCGGTCTAAACCTCGGCCCAAACCCGGTCTAAACCTCGACTAACCCGGTTCTAAACCCTGGCTCCTAAACCCGGTCTAAACCCGGTCTAAACCCGGCCCAAACTCCGACTAACCCGGTCTAAACCTCGGTTCTCAAACCCAGTCTAAACCCGGTCTAAACCCGGTCTAAACCCGGTCTAAACCCGGTCTAAACCCGGTCTAAACCCGGTCTAAACCCGGTCTAAACCCGGTCTCACCTTGGTGAGGAGATGAGGCGGTTTTCCTGCGATGTTTTTCAGGATGAGCGACGTTTCTCGGTCCAGGTACGAATGCTGCGGAAAAAACACCAAAATCAAATCTAATTTTCTGTATAAATAAAATATTCTGTGAGTAAAAAACTGTGAAGTGAGTTTTAAAAATCAGATTTGTTAAAGACGTGATTTGCTGCAGCTGTGGAAGAGAGTTAAGAACACAAAGGACTAAACCAGGACTAAACCAGGACTAAACCAGGACTAAACCAGGACTAAAAAAGGACTAAACCAGGACTAAACCAGGTCTAAACCAGGACTAAACCAGGTCTAAACCAGGACTAAACCAGGACTAAACCAGGACTAAACCAGGACTAAACCAGGACTAAACCAGGACTAAACCAGGACTAAACCAGGACTAAACCAGGACTAAACCAGGTCTAAACCAGGACTAAACCAGGACTAAACCAGGACTAAACCAGGACTAAACCAGGACTAAACCAGGTCTAAACCAGGTCTAAACCAGGACTAAACCAGGACTAAACCAGGACTAAACCAGGACTAAACCAGGACTAAACCAGGTCTAAACCAGGTCTAAACCAGGACTAAACCAGGACTAAACCAGGACTAAACCAGGACTAAACAAGGACTAAACCAGGACTGAACCAGGACTAAACAAGGACTAAACCAGGACTAAACCAGGACTAAACCAGGACTAAACCAGGACTAAACCAGGACTAAACCAGGTCTAAACCAGGACTAATCCAGGACTAAACCAGGACTAAACCAGGACTAAACCAGGACTAAACCAGGACTAAAGCAGGTCTAAACCAGGACTAAAACAGGTCTAAACCAGGACTAAACCAGGTCTAAACCAGGACTAAAACAGGTCTAAACCAGGACTAAACCAGGACTAAACCAGGACTAAACCAGGACTGAACCAGGACTGAACCAGGACTAAACCAGGTCTAAACCAGGACTAAAGCAGGTCTAAACCAGGACTAAAACAGGTCTAAACCAGGACTAAACCAGGACTAAACCAGGACTGAACCAGGACTAAACCAGGTCTAAACCAGGACTAAAACAGGTCTAAACCAGGACTAAACCAGGACTAAACCAGGACTAAACCAGGACTAAACCAGGACTGAACCAGGAGTAAACAAGGACTAAACCAGGACTGAACCAGGACTAAACAAGGACTAAACCAGGACTAAACCAGGACTAAACCAGGACTAAACCAGGACTAAACCAGGTCTAAACCAGGACTAATCCAGGACTAAACCAGGACTAAACCAGGACTAATCCAGGACTAAACCAGGACTGAACCAGGACTAATCCAGGACTAATCCAGGACTAAACCAGGACTGAACCAGGACTAATCCAGGACTAAACCAGGACTAAACCAGGTCTAAACCAGGACTAAACCAGGTCTAAACCAGGTCTAAACCAGGTCTAACCCAGGTCTAAACCAGGACTAAACCAGGACTAAACCAGGACTAAACCAGGTCTAAACCAGGTCTAAACCAGGTCTAAACCAGGTCTAACCCAGGACTAACCCAGGACTAAACCAGGACTAAACCAGGACTAAACCAGGACTAAACCAGGACTAAACCAGGACTAAACCAGGACTGAACCAGGACTAAACAAGGACTAAACCAGGACTGAACCAGGACTAAACAAGGACTAAACCAGGACTAAACCAGGACTAAACCAGGACTAAACCAGGTCTAAACCAGGACTAATCCAGGACTAAACCAGGACTAAACCAGGACTAATCCAGGACTAAACCAGGACTGAACCAGGACTAATCCAGGACTAAACCAGGACTAAACCAGGACTGAACCAGGACTAATCCAGGACTAAACCAGGACTAAACCAGGACTAAACCAGGTCTAAACCAGGACTAAACCAGGTCTAAACCAGGTCTAAACCAGGTCTAACCCAGGTCTAAACCAGGACTAAACCAGGACTAAACCAGGTCTAAACCAGGTCTAAACCAGGTCTAAACCAGGTCTAAACCAGGTCTAAACCAGGTCTAACCCAGGACTAAACCAGGACTAAACCAGGACTAAACCAGGACTAAACCAGGTCTAAACCAGGTCTAAACCAGGTCTAAACCAGGACTGAACCAGGACTAAACAAGGACTAAACCAGGACTAAACCAGGTCTAAACCAGGACTAAACCAGGACTGAACCAGGTCTAAACCAGGACTAAAACCAGGACACTGTGGAGAATCCCAGCAAACCACAGGCGTCTCCATGGGAACAAGCAGGTGGCAGACCTTGCAGAAAAGCTCCACAGTGCAGCTTTAAAGAGAGCCTCACCTCAGTCTGGTTCTGTCCCGTGTTGTGTCTCTCTGTGTCCTGCTCCAGGGCGCCCCCCGCGGGCCGGAGCTCTGCGCTGCACGTGGACCCCGCCGAGGGCCTCCTGTGGGCGGGGCCTGGGGGGGCGGGGCCTGAGGGGGCGGGGCCTGAGGGGGCAGGGCCAGACGTGGAGGAGGAGGAGTCTCGCGCCGCCTGGTCCATACTCGCTGACGCCTGGTCCAGACGAGCGGTGATCTCGTCCAATGAGAGCGCAGAGGGGGCGGGACGAGAGGCGGGGCCACGTACGGAGCTCGCTGGGGACGCACGAGTGCTGCTGCAGGAGCTGCCTGCAGGGGGCGACAGACCGACTGCTTCAGTCCTGGTTCAGTCCTGGTTCAGTCCTGTTATAGACCTGGTTTAGTCCTGGTTCAGTCCTGTTATAGTCCTGGTTCAGTCCTGGTTCAGTCCTGTTATAGTCCTGGTTCAGTCCTGGTTCAGTCCTGGTTCAGTCCTGGTTCAGTCCTGGTTCAGTCCCGGTTCAGTCCCGGTTCAGTCCCGGTGTAGTCCCGGTTCAGTCCTGGTTCAGTCCTGGTTCAGTCCTGGTTCAGTCCTGTTATAGTCCTGGTTCAGTCCTGGTTCAGTCCTGGTTCAGTCCTGGTTCAGTCCTGTTATAGTCCTGGTTCAGTCCTGGTTCAGTCCTGGTTCAGTCCTGGTTTAGTCCTGGTTCAGTCCTGGTTCAGTCCTGGTTCAGTCCCGGTTCAGTCCCGGTTCAGTCCCGGTGTAGTCCCGGTTCAGTCCTGGTTCAGTCCTGGTTCAGTCCTGGTTCAGTCCTGTTATAGTCCTGGTTCAGTCCTGGTTCAGTCCTGGTTCAGTCCTGGTTTAGTCCTGGTTCAGTCCTGGTTCAGTCCTGGTTCAGTCCCGGTTCAGTCCCGGTTCAGTCCCGGTGTAGTCCCGGTTCAGTCCCGGTTCAGTCCCGGTTCAGTCCTGGTTCAGTCCTGGTTCAGTCCTGGTTCAGTCCTGGTTCAGTCCTGGTTCAGTCCTGTTATAGTCCTGGTTCAGTCCCGGTTCAGTCCCGGTTCAGTCCCGGTGTAGTCCCGGTTCAGTCCTGGTTCAGTCCTGGTTCAGTCCTGGTTCAGTCCTGGTTCAGTCCTGGTTCAGTCCTGTTATAGTCCTGGTTCAGTCCCGGTTCAGTCCCGGTTCAGTCCCGGTGTAGTCCCGGTTCAGTCCTGGTTCAGTCCTGGTTCAGTCCTGGTTCAGTCCTGGTTCAGTCCTGGTTCAGTCCTGGTTCAGTCCTGTACCTCCGCTGCTGCCTGCTCCTCCGGCGTTGCTCCGGGTTCCGTTGCTCTGACTCGCCGGCGCCCTCGGCTGGTGCCCTTTGGTCTGACCTTTGACCCCTGACCCTGGTCTGGACGGGGTCAGATCCTGCTCCATGGAGCAGAGGTCGGCCATGAGCGCGTCCAGGTCCACGGACTCGCCCTGGTTCAACGCCTCTGCAACAAACACACCCCTTTAGTCCTGGTCCAGTCCTGGTCCGGTCCTGGTCCGGTCCTGGTCCGGTCCTGGTCCGGTCCTGGTCCGGTCCTGGTCCGGTCCTGGTCCGGTCCTGGTCTCACCGTTGATGTTGTACATGGAGAAGCGGTAGGTAAAGTCCACGTTTGTTTCCTGTCTGAGCGGCTTCTGGAGGCTCTTCTGACGCCCCCCGTCCAGACTCTGAAACACACAACGGTTAGACCGGGTCCAGACCGGGTCAAGACCGGGTCCAGACCGGGTCAAAACCGGGTCAAGACCCAGACAAGACCCGGTCAAGACCGGGTCAAGACCGGGTCCAGTCCGGGTAAAGACTGGGTCCAGTCCGGGTCAAGACCGGGTCCAGTCCGGGTCAAGTCCGGTTCAAGTCCGGGTCAAGACCGGGTCAAGACCGGGTCCAGTCTAGTCCCCGGTCTAGTCTCTGGTCTAGTCCCTGGTCTAGTCTCTGGTCTAGTCCCTGGTCTAGTCTCTGGTCTAGTCCCTGGTCTAGTCCCTGGTCTAGTCTCTGGTCTAGTCCCTGGTCTAGTCTCTGGTCTAGTCCCTGGTCTAGTCCCTGGTCTAGTCCCTGGTCTAGTCCCTGGTCTAGTCCCTGGTCTAGTCCCTGGTCTAGTCTCTGGTCTAGTCCCTGGTCTAGTCCCTGGTCTAGTCCCTGGTCTAGTCTCTGGTCTAGTCCCTGGTCTAGTCTCTGGTCTAGTCCCTGGTCTAGTCCCTGGTCTAGTCCCTGGTCTAGTCCCTGGTCTAGTCCCCGGTCTAGTCCCCGGTCTAGTCTCTGGTCTAGTCTCTATTCTCATGCACATTTTTATTTCCTTTATTTTAGAAACTGCAGCCTTCTGCTCCTCGCTTCACTGTGATTGGCTGACTCGTCCTGTCACTCAGACTCTGGCCAATGGGAGGAGGGGGCGTGTGATTTGTGGTGAAGTTAAACTGCAGCCGTCTGCTCCTCGCTTCACTGTGATTGGCTGACTCGTCCTGTCACTCAGACTCTGGCCAATGGGAGGAGGGGGCGTGTGATTTGTGGTGAAGTTAAACTGCAGCCTTCTGCTCCTCGCTTCACTGTGATTGGCTGACTCGTCCTGTCACTCAGACTCTGGCCAATGGGAGGAGGGGGCGTGTGATTTGTGGTGAAGTTAAATGCTTCTCTTAAATATTTGTGGTTGAATTCCTGGTCGTATTTTTAGCCTCTGCTTCACATCACAGGATGGAGGGGGACGCGGTTGCTACGGGAGACGGTTGCTAGGCAACAGGAATCAGATCGTCACGGTGACACGGTTGCCACGGAAACCCCAGTCACTGATCACACCGTTTGTTATTATATTCCCTCACACACTTTGTAGGTAGTAACGATAATACTTATGCCGAACACAGGATGTCGTAGTACATGAAGTATTAGTACTTTAAACAGTTGTACTCATACCTGTGTGAGCAGTACAAGTACTCACAACAGTAGTACTTACAGTAGCAGTATGAGTAACAGTACTCACAACAGTAGTACTTAGAGTAGCAGTATGAGTAACAGTACTCACAACAGTAGTACTTACAGTAGCAGTATGAGTAACAGTACTCACAACAGTAGTACTTACAGTAGCAGTATGAGTAGAAGTACTCACAACAGTAGTACTTAGAGTAGCAGTATGAGTAACAGTACTCACAACAGTAGTACTTACAGTAGCAGTATGAGTAGAAGTACTCACAACAGTAGTACTTACAGTAGCAGTATGAGTAACAGTACTCACAACAGTAGTACTTAGAGTAGCAGTATGAGTAACAGTACTCACAACAGTAGTACTTAGAGTAGCAGTATGAGTAACAGTACTCACAACAGTAGTACTTACAGTAGCAGTATGAGTAACAGTACTCACAACAGTAGTACTTAGAGTAGCAGTATGAGTAACAGTACTCACAACAGTAGTACTTAGAGTAGCAGTATGAGTAACAGTACTCACAACAGTAGTACTTACAGTAGCAGTATGAGTAACAGTACTCACAACAGTAGTACTTAGAGTAGCAGCATGAGTAACAGTACTCACAACAGTAGTACTTACAGTAGCAGCATGAGTAACAGTACTCACAACAGTAGTACTTACAGTAGCAGTATGAGTAACAGTACTCACAACAGTAGTACTTACAGTAGCAGTATGAGTAACAGTACTCACAACAGTAGTACTTAGAGTAGCAGTATGAGTAACAGTACTCACAACAGTAGTACTTAGAGTAGCAGTATGAGTAACAGTACTCACAACAGTAGTACTTACAGTAGCAGTATGAGTAACAGTACTCACAACAGTAGTACTTACAGTAGCAGTATGAGTAACAGTACTCACAACAGTAGTACTTACAGTAGCAGTATGAGTAACAGTACTCACTACAGTAGTACTTAGAGTAGCAGTATGAGTAACAGTACTCACAACAGTAGTACTTAGAGTAGCAGTATGAGTAACAGTACTCACAACAGTAGTACTTACAGTAGCAGTATGAGTAACAGTACTCACAACAGTAGTACTTACAGTAGCAGCATGAGTAACAGCACTCACAACAGTAGTACTTAGAGTAGCAGCATGAGTAACAGCACTCACAACAGTAGTACTTACAGTAGCAGTATGAGTAACAGTACTCACAACAGTAGTACTTAGAGTAGCAGCATGAGTAACAGCACTCACAACAGTAGTACTTACAGTAGCAGTATGAGTAACAGTACTCACAACAGTAGTACTTACAGTAGCAGCATGAGTAACAGTACTCACAACAGTAGTACTTACAGTAGCAGTATGAGTAACAGTACTCACAACAGTAGTACTTACAGTAGCAGTATGAGTAACAGTACTCACAACAGTAGTACTTAGAGTAGCAGTATGAGTAACAGTACTCACAACAGTAGTACTTACAGTAGCAGTATGAGTAACAGTACTCACAACAGTAGTACTTAGAGTAGCAGTATGAGTAACAGTACTCACAACAGTAGTACTTACAGTAGCAGTATGAGTAACAGTACTCACAACAGTAGTACTTACAGTAGCAGTATGAGTAACAGTACTCACAACAGTAGTACTTACAGTAGCAGTATGAGTAACAGTACTCACAACAGTAGTACTTACAGTAGCAGTATGAGTAACAGTACTCACAACAGTAGTACTTACAGTAGCAGTATGAGTAACAGTACTCACAACAGTAGTACTTACAGTAGCAGTATGAGTAACAGTACTCACAACAGTAGTACTTACAGTAGCAGTATGAGTAGAAGTACTTGTACCTGTGTGAGTTTGTCGAGTTCTCCGAGCCAGGCTCCAAACATCTGGTCCAGGTCCTGGTCCTCTTTATCACTGTCCTCCTCAGCGCCGTGGTCCAGCTCATCGTCCGAGACCTGGTCCATCTGAGAAGATCCAGAACATTTACTCTACACAAACACACCTGGTCCATCTGAGAAGATCCAGAACATTTAATCTACACAAACACACCTGGTCCATCTGAGAAGATCCAGAACATTTAATCTACACAAACACACCTGGTCCATCTGAGAAGATCCAGAACATTTACTCTACACAAACACACCTGGTCCATCTGAGAAGATCCAGAACATTTAATCTACACAAACACACCTGGTCCATCTGAGAAGATCCAGAACATTTAATCTACACAAACACACCTGGTCCATCTGAGAAGATCCAGAACATTTAATCTACACAAACACACCTGGTCCATCTGAGAAGATCCAGAACATTTAATCTACACAAACACACCTGGTCCATCTGAAGATCCAGAACATTTAATCTACACAAACACACCTGGTCCATCTGAGAAGATCCAGAACATTTAATCTACACAAACACACCTGGTCCATCTGAAGATCCAGAACATTTAATCTACACAAACACACCTGGTCCATCTGAAGATCCAGAACATTTAATCTACACAAACACACCTGGTCCATCTGAAGATCCAAAACATTTAATCTACACAAACACACCTGGTCCATCTGAGAAGATCCAGAACATTTAATCTACACAAACACACCTGGTCCATCTGAGAAGATCCAGAACATTTAATCTACACAAACACACCTGGTCCATCTGAGAAGATCCAGAACATTTAATCTACACAAACACACCTGGTCCATCTGAGAAGATCCAGAACATTTAATCTACACAAACACACCTGGTCCATCTGAAGATCCAGAACATTTAATCTACACAAACACACCTGGTCCATCTGAAGATCCAGAACATTTAATCTACACAAACACACCTGGTCCATCTGAAGATCCAGAACATTTAATCTACACAAACACACCTGGTCCATCTGAGAAGATCCAGAACATTTAATCTACACAAACACACCTGGTCCATCTGAAGATCCAGAACATTTAATCTACACAAACACACCTGGTCCATCTGAAGATCCAGAACATTTAATCTACACAAACACACCTGGTCCATCTGAAGATCCAGAACATTTAATCTACACAAACACACCTGGTCCATCTGAAGATCCAGAACATTTAATCTACACAAACACACCTGGTCCATCTGAAGATCCAGAACATTTAATCTACACAAACACACCTGGTCCATCTGAAGATCCAGAACATTTAATCTACACAAACACACCTGGTCCATCTGAAGATCCAGAACATTTAATCTACACAAACACACCTGGTCCATCTGAAGATCCAGAACATTTAATCTACACAAACACACCTGGTCCATCTGAGAAGATCCAGAACATTTAATCTACACAAACACACCTGGTCCATCTGAAGATCCAGAACATTTAATCTACACAAACACACCTGGTCCATCTGAGAAGATCCAGAACATTTAATCTACACAAACACACCTGGTCCATCTGAAGATCCAGAACATTTAATCTACACAAACACACCTGGTCCATCTGAGAAGATCCAGAACATTTAATCTACACAAACACACCTGGTCCATCTGAAGATCCAGAACATTTAATCTACACAAACACACCTGGTCCATCTGAAGATCCAGAACATTTAATCTACACAAACACACCTGGTCCATCTGAAGATCCAGAACATTTAATCTACACAAACACACCTGGTCCATCTGAAGATCCAGAACATTTAATCTACACAAACACACCTGGTCCATCTGAGAAGATCCAGAACATTTAATCTACACAAACACACCTGGTCCATCTGAAGATCCAGAACATTTAATCTACACAAACACACCTGGTCCATCTGAGAAGATCCAGAACATTTAATCTACACAAACACACCTGGTCCATCTGAAGATCCAGAACATTTAATCTACACAAACACACCTGGTCCATCTGAAGATCCAGAACATTTAATCTACACAAACACACCTGGTCCATCTGAAGATCCAGAACATTTAATCTACACAAACACACCTGGTCCATCTGAAGATCCAGAACATTTAATCTACACAAACACACCTGGTCCATCTGGAAGATCCAGAACATTTAATCTACACAAACACACCTGGTCCATCTGAAGATCCAGAACATTTAATCTACACAAACACACCTGGTCCATCTGAAGATCCAGAACATTTAATCTACACAAACACACCTGGTCCATCTGAAGATCCAGAACATTTAATCTACACAAACACACCTGGTCCATCTGAAGATCCAGAACATTTAATCTACACAAACACACCTGGTCCATCTGAGAAGATCCAGAACATTTAATCTACACAAACACACCTGGTCCATCTGAGAAGATCCAGAACATTTAATCTACACAAACACACCTGGTCCATCTGAGAAGATCCAGAACATTTAATCTACACAAACACACCTGGTCCATCTGAGAAGATCCAGAACATTTAATCTACACAAACACACCTGGTCCATCTGAAGATCCAGAACATTTAATCTACACAAACACACCTGGTCCATCTGGAAGATCCAGAACATTTAATCTACACAAACACACCTGGTCCATCTGAAGATCCAGAACATTTAATCTACACAAACACACCTGGTCCATCTGAAGATCCAGAACATTTAATCTACACAAACACACCTGGTCCATCTGAAGATCCAGAACATTTAATCTACACAAACACACCTGGTCCATCTGAAGATCCAGAACATTTAATCTACACAAACACACCTGGTCCATCTGAGAAGATCCAGAACATTTAATCTACACAAACACACCTGGTCCATCTGAAGATCCAGAACATTTAATCTACACAAACACACCTGGTCCATCTGAAGATCCAGAACATTTAATCTACACAAACACACCTGGTCCATCTGAAGATCCAGAACATTTAATCTACACAAACACACCTGGTCCATCTGAAGATCCAGAACATTTAATCTACACAAACACACCTGGTCCATCTGAAGATCCAGAACATTTAATCTACACAAACACACCTGGTCCATCTGAAGATCCAGAACATTTAATCTACACAAACACACCTGGTCCATCTGAGAAGATCCAGAACATTTAATCTACACAAACACACCTGGTCCATCTGAAGATCCAGAACATTTAATCTACACAAACACACCTGGTCCATCTGAAGATCCAGAACATTTAATCTACACAAACACACCTGGTCCATCTGAAGATCCAGAACATTTAATCTACACAAACACACCTGGTCCATCTGAAGATCCAGAACATTTAATCTACACAAACACACCTGGTCCATCTGAAGATCCAGAACATTTAATCTACACAAACACACCTGGTCCATCTGAGAAGATCCAGAACATTTAATCTACACAAACACACCTGGTCCATCTGAGAAGATCCAGAACATTTAATCTACACAAACACACCTGGTCCATCTGAAGATCCAGAACATTTAATCTACACAAACACACCTGGTCCATCTGAGAAGATCCAGAACATTTAATCTACACAAACACACCTGGTCCATCTGAGAAGATCCAGAACATTTAATCTACACAAACACACCTGGTCCATCTGAAGATCCAGAACATTTAATCTACACAAACACACCTGGTCCATCTGAGAAGATCCAGAACATTTAATCTACACAAACACACCTGGTCCATCTGAAGATCCAGAACATTTAATCTACACAAACACACCTGGTCCATCTGAGAAGATCCAGAACATTTAATCTACACAAACACACCTGGTCCATCTGAGAAGATCCAGAACATTTAATCTACACAAACACACCTGGTCCATCTGAGAAGATCCAGAACATTTAATCTACACAAACACACCTGGTCCATCTGAAGATCCAGAACATTTAATCTACACAAACACACCTGGTCCATCTGAAGATCCAGAACATTTAATCTACACAAACACACCTGGTCCATCTGAAGATCCAGAACATTTAATCTACACAAACACACCTGGTCCATCTGAAGATCCAGAACATTTAATCTACACAAACACACCTGGTCCATCTGAAGATCCAGAACATTTAATCTACACAAACACACCTGGTCCATCTGAGAAGATCCAGAACATTTAATCTACACAAACACACCTGGTCCATCTGAAGATCCAGAACATTTAATCTACACAAACACACCTGGTCCATCTGAGAAGATCCAGAACATTTAATCTACACAAACACACCTGGTCCATCTGAGAAGATCCAGAACATTTAATCTACACAAACACACCTGGTCCATCTGAAGATCCAGAACATTTAATCTACACAAACACACCTGGTCCATCTGAGAAGATCCAGAACATTTAATCTACACAAACACACCTGGTCCATCTGAAGATCCAGAACATTTAATCTACACAAACACACCTGGTCCATCTGAGAAGATCCAGAACATTTAATCTACACAAACACACCTGGTCCATCTGAAGATCCAGAACATTTAATCTACACAAACACACCTGGTCCATCTGAAGATCCAGAACATTTAATCTACACAAACACACCTGGTCCATCTGAGAAGATCCAGAACATTTAATCTACACAAACACACCTGGTCCATCTGAGAAGATCCAGAACATTTAATCTACACAAACACACCTGGTCCATCTGAGAAGATCCAGAACATTTAATCTACACAAACACACCTGGTCCATCTGAAGATCCAGAACATTTAATCTACACAAACACACCTGGTCCATCTGAAGATCCAGAACATTTAATCTACACAAACACACCTGGTCCATCTGAGAAGATCCAGAACATTTAATCTACACAAACACACCTGGTCCATCTGAAGATCCAGAACATTTAATCTACACAAACACACCTGGTCCATCTGAAGATCCAGAACATTTAATCTACACAAACACACCTGGTCCATCTGAAGATCCAGAACATTTAATCTACACAAACACACCTGGTCCATCTGAAGATCCAGAACATTTAATCTACACAAACACACCTGGTCCATCTGAAGATCCAGAACATTTAATCTACACAAACACACCTGGTCCATCTGAAGATCCAGAACATTTAATCTACACAAACACACCTGGTCCATCTGAGAAGATCCAGAACATTTAATCTACACAAACACACCTGGTCCATCTGAAGATCCAGAACATTTAATCTACACAAACACACCTGGTCCATCTGAAGATCCAGAACATTTAATCTACACAAACACACCTGGTCCATCTGAGAAGATCCAGAACATTTAATCTACACAAACACACCTGGTCCATCTGAGAAGATCCAGAACATTTAATCTACACAAACACACCTGGTCCATCTGAGAAGATCCAGAACATTTAATCTACACAAACACACCTGGTCCATCTGAGAAGATCCAGAACATTTAATCTACACAAACACACCTGGTCCATCTGAGAAGATCCAGAACATTTAATCTACACAAACACACCTGGTCCATCTGAAGATCCAGAACATTTAATCTACACAAACACACCTGGTCCATCTGAGAAGATCCAGAACATTTAATCTACACAAACACACCTGGTCCATCTGAAGATCCAGAACATTTAATCTACACAAACACACCTGGTCCATCTGAGAAGATCCAGAACATTTAATCTACACAAACACACCTGGTCCATCTGAGAAGATCCAGAACATTTAATCTACACAAACACACCTGGTCCATCTGAAGATCCAGAACATTTAATCTACACAAACACACCTGGTCCATCTGAAGATCCAGAACATTTAATCTACACAAACACACCTGGTCCATCTGAAGATCCAGAACATTTAATCTACACAAACACACCTGGTCCATCTGAAGATCCAGAACATTTAATCTACACAAACACACCTGGTCCATCTGAGAAGATCCAGAACATTTAATCTACACAAACACACCTGGTCCATCTGAGAAGATCCAGAACATTTAATCTACACAAACACACCTGGTCCATCTGAAGATCCAGAACATTTAATCTACACAAACACACCTGGTCCATCTGAGAAGATCCAGAACATTTAATCTACACAAACACACCTGGTCCATCTGAAGATCCAGAACATTTAATCTACACAAACACACCTGGTCCATCTGAGAAGATCCAGAACATTTAATCTACACAAACACACCTGGTCCATCTGAGAAGATCCAGAACATTTAATCTACACAAACACACCTGGTCCATCTGAAGATCCAGAACATTTAATCTACACAAACACACCTGGTCCATCTGAGAAGATCCAGAACATTTAATCTACACAAACACACCTGGTCCATCTGAAGATCCAGAACATTTAATCTACACAAACACACCTGGTCCATCTGAGAAGATCCAGAACATTTAATCTACACAAACACACCTGGTCCATCTGAGAAGATCCAGAACATTTAATCTACACAAACACACCTGGTCCATCTGAGAAGATCCAGAACATTTAATCTACACAAACACACCTGGTCCATCTGAAGATCCAGAACATTTAATCTACACAAACACACCTGGTCCATCTGAAGATCCAGAACATTTAATCTACACAAACACACCTGGTCCATCTGAAGATCCAGAACATTTAATCTACACAAACACACCTGGTCCATCTGAGAAGATCCAGAACATTTAATCTACACAAACACACCTGGTCCATCTGAAGATCCAGAACATTTAATCTACACAAACACACCTGGTCCATCTGAAGATCCAGAACATTTAATCTACACAAACACACCTGGTCCATCTGAAGATCCAGAACATTTAATCTACACAAACACACCTGGTCCATCTGAAGATCCAGAACATTTAATCTACACAAACACACCTGGTCCATCTGAAGATCCAGAACATTTAATCTACACAAACACACCTGGTCCATCTGAAGATCCAGAACATTTAATCTACACAAACACACCTGGTCCATCTGAGAAGATCCAGAACATTTAATCTACACAAACACACCTGGTCCATCTGAAGATCCAGAACATTTAATCTACACAAACACACCTGGTCCATCTGAAGATCCAGAACATTTAATCTACACAAACACACCTGGTCCATCTGAGAAGATCCAGAACATTTAATCTACACAAACACACCTGGTCCATCTGAAGATCCAGAACATTTAATCTACACAAACACACCTGGTCCATCTGAAGATCCAGAACATTTAATCTACACAAACACACCTGGTCCATCTGAGAAGATCCAGAACATTTAATCTACACAAACACACCTGGTCCATCTGAAGATCCAGAACATTTAATCTACACAAACACACCTGGTCCATCTGAAGATCCAGAACATTTAATCTACACAAACACACCTGGTCCATCTGAGAAGATCCAGAACATTTAATCTACACAAACACACCTGGTCCATCTGAAGATCCAGAACATTTAATCTACACAAACACACCTGGTCCATCTGAAGATCCAGAACATTTAATCTACACAAACACACCTGGTCCATCTGAAGATCCAGAACATTTAATCTACACAAACACACCTGGTCCATCTGAAGATCCAGAACATTTAATCTACACAAACACACCTGGTCCATCTGAAGATCCAGAACATTTAATCTACACAAACACACCTGGTCCATCTGAGAAGATCCAGAACATTTAATCTACACAAACACACCTGGTCCATCTGAAGATCCAGAACATTTAATCTACACAAACACACCTGGTCCATCTGAAGATCCAGAACATTTAATCTACACAAACACACCTGGTCCATCTGAGAAGATCCAGAACATTTAATCTACACAAACACACCTGGTCCATCTGAAGATCCAGAACATTTAATCTACACAAACACACCTGGTCCATCTGAAGATCCAGAACATTTAATCTACACAAACACACCTGGTCCATCTGAGAAGATCCAGAACATTTAATCTACACAAACACACCTGGTCCATCTGAAGATCCAGAACATTTAATCTACACAAACACACCTGGTCCATCTGAAGATCCAGAACATTTAATCTACACAAACACACCTGGTCCATCTGAAGATCCAGAACATTTAATCTACACAAACACACCTGGTCCATCTGAAGATCCAGAACATTTAATCTACACAAACACACCTGGTCCATCTGAAGATCCAGAACATTTAATCTACACAAACACACCTGGTCCATCTGAAGATCCAGAACATTTAATCTACACAAACACACCTGGTCCATCTGAAGATCCAGAACATTTAATCTACACAAACACACCTGGTCCATCTGAAGATCCAGAACATTTAATCTACACAAACACACCTGGTCCATCTGAAGATCCAGAACATTTAATCTACACAAACACACCTGGTCCATCTGAAGATCCAGAACATTTAATCTACACAAACACACCTGGTCCATCTGAAGATCCAGAACATTTAATCTACACAAACACACCTGGTCCATCTGAGAAGATCCAGAACATTTAATCTACACAAACACACCTGGTCCATCTGAAGATCCAGAACATTTAATCTACACAAACACACCTGGTCCATCTGAAGATCCAGAACATTTAATCTACACAAACACACCTGGTCCATCTGAAGATCCAGAACATTTAATCTACACAAACACACCTGGTCCATCTGAAGATCCAGAACATTTAATCTACACAAACACACCTGGTCCATCTGAGAAGATCCAGAACATTTAATCTACACAAACACACCTGGTCCATCTGAAGATCCAGAACATTTAATCTACACAAACACACCTGGTCCATCTGAAGATCCAGAACATTTAATCTACACAAACACACCTGGTCCATCTGAGAAGATCCAGAACATTTAATCTACACAAACACACCTGGTCCATCTGAAGATCCAGAACATTTAATCTACACAAACACACCTGGTCCATCTGAAGATCCAGAACATTTAATCTACACAAACACACCTGGTCCATCTGAAGATCCAGAACATTTAATCTACACAAACACACCTGGTCCATCTGAAGATCCAGAACATTTAATCTACACAAACACACCTGGTCCATCTGAAGATCCAGAACATTTAATCTACACAAACACACCTGGTCCATCTGAAGATCCAGAACATTTAATCTACACAAACACACCTGGTCCATCTGAAGATCCAGAACATTTAATCTACACAAACACACCTGGTCCATCTGAGAAGATCCAGAACATTTAATCTACACAAACACACCTGGTCCATCTGAAGATCCAGAACATTTAATCTACACAAACACACCTGGTCCATCTGAAGATCCAGAACATTTAATCTACACAAACACACCTGGTCCATCTGGAGAAGATCCAGAACATTTAATCTACACAAACACACCTGGTCCATCTGAAGATCCAGAACATTTAATCTACACAAACACACCTGGTCCATCTGAGAAGATCCAGAACATTTAATCTACACAAACACACCTGGTCCATCTGAAGATCCAGAACATTTAATCTACACAAACACACCTGGTCCATCTGAAGATCCAGAACATTTAATCTACACAAACACACCTGGTCCATCTGAAGATCCAGAACATTTAATCTACACAAACACACCTGGTCCATCTGAAGATCCAGAACATTTAATCTACACAAACACACCTGGTCCATCTGAGAAGATCCAGAACATTTAATCTACACAAACACACCTGGTCCATCTGAAGATCCAGAACATTTAATCTACACAAACACACCTGGTCCATCTGAGAAGATCCAGAACATTTAATCTACACAAACACACCTGGTCCATCTGAGAAGATCCAGAACATTTAATCTACACAAACACACCTGGTCCATCTGAAGATCCAGAACATTTAATCTACACAAACACACCTGGTCCATCTGAAGATCCAGAACATTTAATCTACACAAACACACCTGGTCCATCTGAAGATCCAGAACATTTAATCTACACAAACACACCTGGTCCATCTGAGAAGATCCAGAACATTTAATCTACACAAACACACCTGGTCCATCTGAAGATCCAGAACATTTAATCTACACAAACACACCTGGTCCATCTGAAGATCCAGAACATTTAATCTACACAAACACACCTGGTCCATCTGAAGATCCAGAACATTTAATCTACACAAACACACCTGGTCCATCTGAAGATCCAGAACATTTAATCTACACAAACACACCTGGTCCATCTGAAGATCCAGAACATTTAATCTACACAAACACACCTGGTCCATCTGAAGATCCAGAACATTTAATCTACACAAACACACCTGGTCCATCTGAGAAGATCCAGAACATTTAATCTACACAAACACACCTGGTCCATCTGAAGATCCAGAACATTTAATCTACACAAACACACCTGGTCCATCTGAGAAGATCCAGAACATTTAATCTACACAAACACACCTGGTCCATCTGAGAAGATCCAGAACATTTAATCTACACAAACACACCTGGTCCATCTGAAGATCCAGAACATTTAATCTACACAAACACACCTGGTCCATCTGAGAAGATCCAGAACATTTAATCTACACAAACACACCTGGTCCATCTGAGAAGATCCAGAACATTTAATCTACACAAACACACCTGGTCCATCTGAAGATCCAGAACATTTACTCTACACAAACACACCTGGTCCATCTGAAGATCCAGAACATTTACTCTACACTTGCTGATGTTCTGATCTCTGGAGGTGCACAGCGCCCCCTGTGGACACAGGTCCTGGTGGATTTAGCTTCAGTTCAGTTTATTTCCCGGATCTGAGGGAATTTTAGGAATTCAAACAAATGTTCTAAAAATAAAAACGCAAAGAATTTTAAAAACTGAACCAGGACTGAACCCGGTCTAAACCCGGTCTAAACCCGGTCTAAACCCGGTCTAAACCAGGTCTAAACCAGGTCTAAACCCAGACTGAACCAGGTCTAAACCCGGTCTAAACCAGGTCTAAACCCAGACTGAACCAGGTCTAAACCCGGTCTAAACCAGGTCTAAACCCAGACTGAACCAGGTCTAAACCCGGTCTAAACCAGGTCTAAACCAGGTCTAAACCCGGTCTAAACCCGGTCTAAACCCGGTCTAAACCAGGTCTAAACCAGGTCTAAACCAGGTCTAAACCCGGTCTAAACCAGGTCTAAACCCGGTCTAAACCAGGTCTAAACCAGGTCTAAACCCAGACTGAACCAGGTCTAAACCCGGTCTAAACCCGGTCTAAACCAGGTCTAAACCCGGTCTAAACCAGGTCTAAACCAGGTCTAAACCCGGTCTAAACCAGGTCTAAACCCGGTCTAAACCAGGTCTAAACCAGGTCTAAACCCGGTCTAAACCAGGTCTAAACCCGGTCTAAACCCAGACTGAACCAGGTCTAAACCCGGTCTAAACCCGGTCTAAACCCGGTCTAAACCAGGTCTAAACCAGGTCTAAACCCAGACTGAACCCGGTCCAAACCCGGTCTAAACCAGGTCTAAACCAGGTCTAAACCCGGTCTAAACCAGGTCTAAACCAGGTCTAAACCCAGACTGAACCAGGTCTAAACCCGGTCTAAACCCGGTCTAAACCCGGTCTAAACCAGGTCTAAACCAGGTCTAAACCCGGTCTAAACCCGGTCTAAACCCAGACTGAACCCGGTCTAAACCAGGTCTAAACCCAGACTGAACCAGGTCTAAACCCGGTCTAAACCAGGTCTAAACCAGGTCTAAACCAGGTCTAAACCCAGACTGAACCAGGTCTAAACCCGGTCTAAACCAGGTCTAAACCCGGTCTAAACCAGGTCTAAACCCAGACTGAACCAGGTCTAAACCCGGTCTAAACCAGGTCTAAACCCGGTCTAAACCAGGTCTAAACCCAGTCTAAACCCAGTCTAAACCAGGTCTGAGTCCCTCTGACAGACGGTTTGTGCTGCAGGAGAAACAGGAAGTGGAGAAGAATTCCCCATTTTTTTATTTGGTCTGAGTCCAACAGGAAACTGCAGCTGCTCTGGGTCTGAACCAGGACTAAACCAGGACTAAACCAGGACTAAACCAGGACTAAACCAGGACTAAACCAGGACTGAACCAGGACTAAACCAGGACTAAACCAGGACTCAACCAGGACTAAACCAGGACTAAACCAGGACTCAACCAGGACTCAACCAGGACTAAACCAGGACTAAAACCAGGACTCAACCAGGACTAAACCAGGACTAAACCAGGACTCAACCAGGACTAAACCAGGACTAAACCAGGACTCAACCAGGACTAAACCAGGACTAAACCAGGACTCAACCAGGACTAAACCAGGACTAAACCAGGACTCAACCAGGACTCAACCAGGACTAAACCAGGACTAAACCAGGACTCAACCAGGACTAAACCAGGACTAAACCAGGACTCAACCAGGACTAAACCAGGACTAAACCAGGACTCAACCAGGACTCAACCAGGACTAAACCAGGACTAAACCAGGACTCAACCAGGACTAAACCAGGACTAAACCAGGACTAAACCAGGACTGAACCAGGACTAAACCAGGACTAAACCAGGACTCAACGAGGACTCAACCAGGACTAAACCAGGACTAAACCAGGACTCAACCAGGACTAAACCAGGACTAAACCAGGACTCAACCAGGACTCAACCAGGACTCAACCAGGACTAAACCAAACCAGGACTGAACCAGGACTCAACCAGGACTCAACCAGGACTCAACCAGGACTCAACCAGGACTAAACCAGGACTAAACCAGGACTAAACCAGGACTCAACCAGGACTAAACCAGGACTCAACCAGGACTCAACCAGGACTCAACCAGGACTCAACCAGGACTCAACCAGGACTCAACCAGGACTCAACCAGGACTAAACCAGGACTCAACCAGGACTCAACCAGGACTAAACCAGGACTAAACCAGGACTCAACCAGGACTCAACCAGGACTCAACCAGGACTAAACCAGGACTAAACCAGGACTCAACCAGGACTAAACCAGGACTAAACCAGGACTAAACCAGGACTCAACCAGGACTCAACCAGGACTCAACCAGGACTAAACCAGGACTAAACCAGGACTAAACCAGGACTAAACCAGGACTAAACCAGGTCTGAACCAGGACTCAACCAGGACTCAACCAGGACTAAACCAGGACTAAACCAGGACTAAACCAGGACTAAACCAGGACTAAACCAGGACTAAACCAGGACTGAACCAGGACTAAACCAGGACTAAACCAGGACTCAACCAGGACTAAACCAGGACTAAACCAGGACTCAACCAGGACTCAACCAGGACTAAACCAGGACTAAACCAGGACTCAACCAGGACTAAACCAGGACTAAACCAGGACTCAACCAGGACTAAACCAGGACTAAACCAGGACTCAACCAGGACTAAACCAGGACTAAACCAGGACTCAACCAGGACTAAACCAGGACTAAACCAGGACTCAACCAGGACTAAACCAGGACTAAACCAGGACTCAACCAGGACTCAACCAGGACTAAACCAGGACTAAACCAGGACTCAACCAGGACTAAACCAGGACTAAACCAGGACTCAACCAGGACTAAACCAGGACTAAACCAGGACTCAACCAGGACTCAACCAGGACTAAACCAGGACTAAACCAGGACTCAACCAGGACTAAACCAGGACTAAACCAGGACTAAACCAGGACTGAACCAGGACTAAACCAGGACTAAACCAGGACTCAACGAGGACTCAACCAGGACTAAACCAGGACTAAACCAGGACTCAACCAGGACTAAACCAGGACTAAACCAGGACTCAACCAGGACTCAACCAGGACTCAACCAGGACTAAACCAAACCAGGACTGAACCAGGACTCAACCAGGACTCAACCAGGACTCAACCAGAACTCAACCAGGACTAAACCAGGACTAAACCAGGACTAAACCAGGACTCAACCAGGACTAAACCAGGACTAAACCAGGACTCAACCAGGACTCAACCAGGACTCAACCAGGACTCAACCAGGACTAAACCAGGACTCAACCAGGACTCAACCAGGACTCAACCAGGACTCAACCAGGACTCAACCAGGACTAAACCAGGACTCAACCAGGACTCAACCAGGACTAAACCAGGACTAAACCAGGACTCAACCAGGACTCAACCAGGACTCAACCAGGACTAAACCAGGACTAAACCAGGACTCAACCAGGACTAAACCAGGACTAAACCAGGACTAAACCAGGACTCAACCAGGACTCAACCAGGACTCAACCAGGACTAAACCAGGACTAAACCAGGACTAAACCAGGACTAAACCAGGACTAAACCAGGACTCAACCAGGACTCAACCAGGACTCAACCAGGACTCAACCAGGACTAACCTAGAACTAAACCAGGACTAAACCAGGACTAAACCAGGACTAAACCAGGACTCAACCAGGACTCAACCAGGACTAAACCAGGACTCAACCAGGACTAAACCAGGACTCAACCAGGACTCAACCAGGACTAAACCAGGACTCAACCAGGACTCAACCAGGACTAAACCAGGACTAAACCAGGACTAAACCAGGACTCAACCAGGACTCAACCAGGACTCAACCAGGACTAAACCAGGACTAAACCAGGACTAAACCAGGACTCAACCAGGACTCAACCAGGACTAAACCAGGACTCAACCAGGACTCAACCAGGACTCAACCAGGACTCAACCAGGACTAAACCAGGACTAAACCAGGACTCAACCAGGACTAAACCAGGACTAAACCAGGACTAAACCAGGACTCAACCAGGACTCAACCAGGACTCAACCAGGACTAAACCAGGACTAAACCAGGACTAAACCAGGACTAAACCAGGACTAAACCAGGTCTGAACCAGGACTCAACCAGGACTCAACCAGGACTAAACCAGGACTAAACCAGGACTAGACCAGGTCTGAACCAGGACTAAACCAGGACTAAACCAGGACTAAACCAGGACTCAACCAGGACTAAACCAGGACTAAACCAGGTCTGAACCAGGACTCAACCAGGACTCAACCAGGACTAAACCAGGACTAGACCAGGTCTGAACCAGGACTAAACCAGGACTAAACCAGGACTAAACCAGGACTAAACCAGGACTCAACCAGGACTAAACCAGGACTAAACCAGGACTAAACCAGGACTAAACCAGGACTCAACCAGGACTCAACCAGGACTCAACCAGGACTCAACCAGGACTCAACCAGGACTCAACCAGGACTAAACCAGGACTCAACCAGGACTCAACCAGGACTCAACCAGGACTCAACCAGGACTCAACCAGGACTCAACCAGGACTCAACCAGGACTCAACCAGGACTCAACCAGGACTCAACCAGGACTCAACCAGGACTAAACCAGGACTCAACCAGGACTCAACCAGGACTCAACCAGGACTCAACCAGGACTCAACCAGGACTCAACCAGGACTAAACCAGGACTAAACCAGGACTCAACCAGGACTCAACCAGGACTAAACCAGGACTCAACCAGGACTCAACCAGGACTAAACCAGGACTCAACCAGGACTCAACCAGGACTCAACCAGGACTCAACCAGGACTCAACCAGGACTAAACCAGGACTCAACCAGGACTCAACCAGGACTAAACCAGGACTAAACCAGGACTAAACCAGGACTAAACCAGGACTCAACCAGGACTCAACCAGGACTAAACCAGGACTAAACCAGGACTCAACCAGGACTCAACCAGGACTCAACCAGGACTCAACCAGGACTAAACCAGGACTAAACCAGGACTAAACCAGGACTAAACCAGGTCTGAACCAGGACTCAACCAGGACTCAACCAGGACTAAACCAGGACTAAACCAGGACTCAACCAGGACTCAACCAGGACTCAACCAGGACTCAACCAGGACTAAACCAGGACTAAACCAGGACTAAACCAGGACTAAACCAGGACTCAACCAGGACTCAACCAGGACTAAACCAGGACTCAACCAGGACTCAACCAGGACTCAACCAGGACTCAACCAGGACTAAACCAGGACTAAACCAGGACTAAACCAGGACTAAACCAGGTCTGAACCAGGACTCAACCAGGACTCAACCAGGACTAAACCAGGACTAAACCAGGACTAGACCAGGTCTGAACCAGGACTAAACCAGGACTAAACCAGGACTAAACCAGGACTAAACCAGGACTAAACCAGGTCTGAACCAGGACTCAACCAGGACTCAACCAGGACTAAACCAGGACTAAACCAGGACTAAACCAGGACTAAACCAGGACTCAACCAGGACTCAACCAGGACTCAACCAGGACTAAACCAGGACTCAACCAGGACTCAACCAGGACTCAACCAGGACTCAACCAGGACTCAACCAGGACTAAACCAGGACTCAACCAGGACTCAACCAGGACTCAACCAGGACTCAACCAGGACTAAACCAGGACTAAACCAGGACTAAACCAGGACTCAACCAGGACTCAACCAGGACTAAACCAGGACTAAACCAGGACTCAACCAGGACTCAACCAGGACTAAACCAGGACTCAACCAGGACTCAACCAGGACTCAACCAGGACTCAACCAGGACTCAACCAGGACTCAACCAGGACTAAACCAGGACTAAACCAGGACTCAACCAGGACTCAACCAGGACTCAACCAGGACTAAACCAGGACTAAACCAGGACTCAACCAGGACTCAACCAGGACTCAACCAGGACTAAACCAGGACTCAACCAGGACTAAACCAGGACTAAACCAGGACTAAACCAGGACTAAACCAGGACTCAACCAGGACTCAACCAGGACTAAACCAGGACTAAACCAGGACTAAACCAGGACTCAACCAGGACTCAACCAGGACTCAACCAGGACTCAACCAGGACTAAACCAGGACTAAACCAGGACTAAACCAGGACTAAACCAGGACTAAACCAGGTCTGAACCAGGACTCAACCAGGACTCAACCAGGACTAAACCAGGACTAAACCAGGACTAGACCAGGTCTGAACCAGGACTAAACCAGGACTAAACCAGGACTAAACCAGGACTAAACCAGGACTAAACCAGGACTCAACCAGGACTAAACCAGGTCTGAACCAGGACTCAACCAGGACTAAACCAGGACTAAACCAGGACTAGACCAGGTCTGAACCAGGACTAAACCAGGACTAAACCAGGACTAAACCAGGACTAAACCAGGACTCAACCAGGACTAAACCAGGACTAAACCAGGACTAAACCAGGACTAAACCAGGACTAAACCAGGTCTGAACCAGGACTAAACCAGGACTAAACCAGGACTAAACCAGGACTAAACCAGGACTAAACCAGGACTAAACCAGGTCTGAACCAGGACTAAACCAGGACTAAACCAGGACTAAACCAGGACTAAACCAGGACTAAACCAGGACTCAACCAGGACTCAACCAGGACTCAACCAGGACTCAACCAGGACCAAACCAGGACCAAACCAGGACTCAACCAGGACCAAACCAGGACCAAACCAGGTCTGAACCAGGACTCAACCAGGACTCAACCAGGACTCAACCAGGACTCAACCAGGACTCAACCAGGACTCAACCAGGACCAAACCAGGACCAAACCAGGACTCAACCAGGACTCAACCAGGACTAAACCAG
The DNA here is from genome assembly GCA_034769755.1 of Odontamblyopus lacepedii. Taxonomy (NCBI): domain Eukaryota; kingdom Metazoa; phylum Chordata; class Actinopteri; order Gobiiformes; family Gobiidae; genus Odontamblyopus; species Odontamblyopus lacepedii. The sequence goes on from CM068366.1 coordinate 641,078, forward strand.
GTCTAAACCAGGACTAAACCAGGACTCAACCAGGACTAAACCAGGACTAAACTAGGTCTAAACCAGGACTCAACCAGGACTCAACCAGGACTAAACTAGGTCTAAACCAGGACTAAACCAGGTCTAAACCAGGACTAAACCAGGTCTAAACCAGGACTAAACCAGGACTAAACCAGGACTAAACCAGGTCTAAACCAGGACTAAACCAGGACTAAACCAGGACTAAACTAGGTCTAAACCAGGTCTAAACCAGGACTAAACCAGGACTAAACTAGGTCTAAACCAGGTCCTGCTTTAGTCCAGATTTAGTCCTGGTTTAGTCCCAGTTCCAGTCTGGAGGAAAAGTGGATCCATCTGACTCTGAATCACTGTGTCAAAAATGTGCTTCTGTCACAAACCAGAGTCCAGATATTTATCTTCACTCTTTTCCCTCCTCTCTTCTTTCTCTTCCTCCTCTGCTTCACTCTTTTCCCTCCTCTCTTCTTTCTCTTCCTCCTCTGCTTCACTCTTTTCCCTCCTCTCTTCTTTCTCTTCCTCCTCTGCTTCACTCTTTTCCCTCCTCTCTTCTTTCTCTTCCTCCTCTGCTTCACTCTTTCCTCTCCCTCTTCCTTTCTCTCTTTTTTCTTTCTCTTCCTCCTCTGCTTCACTCTTTTCCCTCCTCTCTTCTTTCTCTTCCTCCTCTGCTTCACTCTTTTCCCTCCTCTCTTCTTTCTCTTCCTCCTCTGCTTCACTCTTTTCCCTCCTCTCTTCTTTCTCTCTCCAGCTGTTGTGTGGGTCTCTCTCTCTCTCTCCTCCCTCGTTCACATGTGTCTTTTTAAACACATGTGAAACATGAGGCCAAAACAGAGTCTTTGTCTGAACCTCCAGCTGCTCCCGGTCCAGACCAGGGTCCAGACCCCGGTCCAGACCAGGGTCCAGACCAGGGTCCGGACCAGGGTCCAGACCCCGGTCCAGACCAGGGTCCAGACCAGGGTCCAGACCCCGGTCCAGACCAGGGTCCAGACCCCAGTCTAGTCCCTGGTCCGGACCTCGGTCCAGACCCCGGTCCAGACCCCGGTCCAGACCCGGGTCCAGACAGTACAAGTCCCTGGTCTGGGTCCTTTAGTTTTTGGTTTAGTCCCTTAGGTTAGTCCTGGACTAAACCAGGTCTAAACCAGGTCTAAACCAGGACTAAACCAGGTCTAAACCAGGACTAAACCAGGTCTAAACCAGGACTAAACCAGGTCTAAACCAGGACTAAACCAGGTCTAAACCAGGTCTAAACCAGGTCTAAACCAGGACTAAACCAGGTCTAAACCAGGACTAAACCAGGTCTAAACCAGGTCTAAACCAGGACTAAACCAGGTCTAAACCAGGACTAAACCAGGTCTAAACCAGGACTAAACCAGGTCTAAACCAGGTCTAAACCAGGTCTAAACCAGGACTAAACCAGGTCTAAACCAGGTCTAAACCAGGTCTAAACCAGGACTAAACCAGGACTAAACCAGGTCTAAACCAGGTCTAAACCAGGTCTAAACCAGGACTAAACCAGGTCTAAACCAGGACTTTCACAGTTAGTCCTGTATAGATTTATTTCTTCTCACCTTTGTGTCCTGCCTGTAGCTGTGGCTCTGCTCTTCTTATTCCGTTACTGCAGTAGTAGTACTTGTAGCACTTGTAGCACTTGCAGTAGCTGTAGTACTTGTAGTACTTGTAGTACTTGCAGTAGCTGTAGTACTTGTAGCACTTGTAGTACTTGCAGTATTTGTAGTACTTGCAGTTTCAGTATCAGCAGCTGGAGAGAGAAGACACCAGGATTAAGCACAAAGAATGTAATTAAAAGCAGATTTTAATCAGAGACACATCCTCGGACAGAAGGTCCAGCACTCGCTCTGTGGGTCTAGAGCGGGTCTAGAGCGGGTCTAGAGCGGGTCTAGAGCAGGTCTGGGAGCGGGTCTAGTGGGTCTAGAGCGGGTCTAGTGGGTCTAGAGCGGGTCTAGAGCGGGTATAGAGCGGGTCTAGAGCAGGCCTACAGCGGGTCTAGAGCAGGTCTACAGCGGGTCTAGTGGGTCTAATGGGTCTAGAGCAGGTCTGGGAGCGGGTCTAGTGGGTCTAGAGCGGGTCTAGTGGGTCTAGAGCGGGTCTGGGAGCGGGTCTAGAGCGGGTCTACAGCGGGTCTACAGCGGGTCTAGTGGGTCTAGAGCAGGTCTGGGAGCGGGTCTAGTGGGACTAGAGCGGGTCTAGTGGGTCTAGAGCGGGTCTGGGAGCGGGTCTAGCGGGTCTAGAGCGGGTCTAGAGCGGGTCTAGTGGGTCTAGAGCGGGTCTGGGAGCGGGTCTAGAGCGGGTCTACAGCGGGTCTAGAGCGGGTCTAGAGCGGGTCTAGTGGGTCTAGAGCGGGTCTGGGAGCGGGTCTAGTGGGTCTAGTGGGTCTGGGAGCGGGTCTAGTGGGACTAGAGCGGGTCTAGGAGTGGGTCTAGAGCGGGTCTAGTGGGTCTAGAGCGGGTCTGGGAGTGGGTCTAGAGCGGGTCTAGTGGGTCTAGAGCGGGTCTGAGAGTGGGTCTAGTGGGTCTAGTGGGTCTAGAGCGGGTCTAGTGGGTCTAGAGCGGGTCTAGTGGGTCTAGAGCGGGTCTGGGAGCGGGTCTAGAGCGGGTCTAGAGCGGGTCTAGAGCGGGTCTACAGCGGGTCTAGTGGGTCTAGAGCAGGTCTGGGAGCGGGTCTAGTGGGACTAGAGCGGGTCTAGTGGGTCTAGAGCGGGTCTGGGAGCGGGTCTAGCGGGTCTACAGCGGGTCTAGAGCGGGTCTAGTGGGTCTAGAGCGGGTCTAGCGGGTCTAGAGCGGGTCTAGAGCGGGTCTAGTGGGTCTAGAGCGGGTCTGGGAGCGGGTCTAGTGGGTCTAGAGCGGGTCTAGTGGGTCTAGAGCGGGTCTAGTGGGTCTAGAGCGGGTCTAGTGGGTCTAGAGCGGGTCTGGGAGTGGGTCTAGAGCGGGTCTAGTGGGTCTAGAGCGGGTCTGGGAGTGGGTCTAGAGCGGGTCTAGTGGGTCTAGAGCGGGTCTGAGAGTGGGTCTAGTGGGTCTAGAGCGGGTCTAGTGGGTCTAGAGCGGGTCTAGTGGGTCTAGAGCGGGTCTAGTGGGTCTAGTGGGTCTAGAGCGGGTCTGGGAGTGGGTCTAGTGGGTCTAGAGCAGGTCTAGTGGGTCTAGAGCAGGTCTAGTGGGTCTAGAGCGGGTCTAGTGGGTCTAGAGCGGGTCTAGTGGGTCTAGAGCGGGTCTAGTGGGTCAAGCGGGGCCTCTGCAGCTGTTGACTGTCACAGTTGTTTCAGACGTTTGTTCAGACACTTGTTCCTCTGCGCTCTGAAAAATGTCCCCGCACATTCACACACACACACCCCTAAAACACTCCCGAAAACACAGTTACTGCTCCGTCTGTGGCTCTGCTCTAAACCAGGACTAAACCAGAACTAAACCAGGACTAAACCAGGACTAAACCTGCTCTAAACCAGGACTAAACCAGGACTAAACCAGAACTAAACCAGGACTAAACCAGGACTAAACCTGCTCTAAACCAGGACTAAACCAGGACTAAACCAGGACTAAACCAGGACTAAACCAGGACTAAACCTGCTCTAAACCAGGACTAAACCAGGTCTAAACCAGGACTAAACCTGCTCTAAACCAGGACTAAACCAGGACTAAACCTACTCTAAACCAGGACTAAACCAGGACTAAACCAGGTCTAAACCAGATCTAAACCAGGACTAAACCAGGACTAAACCTAATCTAAACCAGGACTAAACCAGAACTAAACCAGGACTAAACCAGGACTAAACCTGCTCTAAACCAGGACTAAACCAGGACTAAACCAGAACTAAACCAGGACTAAACCAGGACTAAACCTGCTCTAAACCAGGACTAAACCAGGACTAAACCAGGACTAAACCAGGACTAAACCAGGACTAAACCTGCTCTAAACCAGGACTAAACCAGGTCTAAACCAGGACTAAACCTGCTCTAAACCAGGACTAAACCAGGACTAAACCTACTCTAAACCAGGACTAAACCAGGACTAAACCAGGTCTAAACCAGATCTAAACCAGGACTAAACCAGGACTAAACCTAATCTAAACCAGGACTAAACCAGGACTAAACCAGGACTAAACCAGGACTAAACCAGGACTAAACCTGCTCTAAACCAGGACTAAACCAGGTCTAAACCAGGACTAAACCAGGACTAAACCAGGACTAAACCAGGACTAAACCTGCTCTAAACCAGGACTAAACCAGGACTAAACCAGGACTAAACCTGCTCTAAACCAGGACTAAACCAGGACTAAACCAGGTCTAAACCAGGACTAAACCTGCTCTAAACCAGGACTAAACCAGGACTAAACCTACTCTAAACCAGGACTAAACCAGGACTAAACCAGGTCTAAACCAGATCTAAACCAGGACTAAACCAGGACTAAACCTACTCTAAACCAGGACTAAACCAGGACTAAACCAGGACTAAACCAGGACTAAACCAGGACTAAACCAGATCTAAACCAGGACTAAACCTGCTCTAAACCAGATCTAAACCAGGACTAAACCTGCTCTAAACCAGGACTAAACCAGGACTAAACCTACTCTAAACCAGGACTAAACCAGGACTAAACCAGGACTAAACCAGGACTAAACCTGCTCTAAACCAGGACTAAACCAGGTCTAAACCAGGTCTAAACCAGGACTAAACCAGGACTAAACCTGCTCTAAACCAGGACTAAACCAGGACTAAACCAGGACTAAACCTGCTCTAAACCAGGACTAAACCAGGTCTAAACCAGGACTAAACCAGGTCTAAACCAGGACTAAACCAGATCTAAACCAGGACTAAACCTGCTCTAAACCAGGACTAAACCAGGACTAAACCAGGACTAAAGCAGGTCTAAACCAGGACTAAACCAGGTCTAAACCAGGTCTAAACCAGGACTAAACCAGGTCTAAACCAGGACAAAACCAGGACAAAACCAGGTCTAAACCAGGTCTAAACCAGGACTAAACCAGGACTAAACCAGGACTAAACCAGGTCTAAACCAGGACTAAAGCAGGTCTAAACCAGGACTAAACCAGGACTAAACCAGGTCTAAACCAGGACTAAACCAGGACTAAACCAGGACTAAACCAGGACAAAACCAGGACAAAACCAGGTCTAAACCAGGTCTAAACCAGGACTAAACCAGGACTAAACCAGGACTAAACCAGGACTAAACCAGGTCTAAACCAGGTCTAAACCAAGACTAAACCAGGACTAAACCAGGACTAAACCAGGTCTGGGTGTGTCAGGTTTCTGTGTTTTCGTTTGTAGAAGTGAAATGTCAGCAGAGCCTAAAGGTCCTGAAGAAAAACCGACCCAGTTGTAATGTGAGGAAATGTCCCGCAGTGGAGCTTTACCCCATGTGTTCTGTTTGAGAACATTCTTCTTCTGGTTCATATGACACAGGGCTTTGGGCCTGAGGGCGTTCAGCTCCAAACATCAACCTCAAGCTGAAAGTCCTGGTCTAGTCCCCGGTCTAGTCCCCGGTCTAGTTCCCAGTCTAGTTCCCGGTCTAGTCCCTGGTCTAGTCCCCGGTCTAGTTCCCGGTCTAGTCCCCGGTCAAGTCCCCGGTCAAGTTCCCGGTCTAGTCCCCGGTCTAGTTCCCGGTCTACTTCCCGGTCTAGTCCCCGGTCTAGTTCCTGGTCTACTTCCCGGTCTAGTCCCCGGTCTAGTCCCCGGTCTAGTTCCCGGTCTAGTCCCCGGTCTAGTTCCCGGTCTAGTTCCTGGTCTACTTCCCGGTCTAGTTCCCGGTCTAGTCCCTGGTCTAGTCCCCGGTCTAGTTCCCGGTCTAGTCCCTGGTCTAGTCCCCGGTCAAGTCCCCGGTCAAGTCCCCGGTCAAGTTCCCGGTCTAGTCCCCGGTCTAGTTCCCGGTCTAGTTCCCGGTCTAGTCCCCGGTCTAGTTCCTGGTCTACTTCCCGGTCTAGTCCCCGGTCTAGTCCCCGGTCTAGTTCCCGGTCTAGTCCCCGGTCTAGTTCCCGGTCTAGTTCCTGGTCTACTTCCCGGTCTAGTTCCCGGTCTAGTCCCTGGTCTAGTTCCCGGTCAAGTTCCCGGTCTAGTTCCCGGTCTAGTCCCCGGTCTAGTTCCCGGTCTAGTTCCCGGTCTAGTCCCTGGTCTAGTCCCCGGTCTAGTTCCCGGTCTAGTCCCCGGTCTAGTTCCCGGTCTAGTTCCCGGTCTAGTCCCTGGTCTAGTCCCCGGTCAAGTTCCCGGTCTAGTCCCCGGTCTAGTTCCCGGTCTACGTCCCGGTCTAGTGCCCGGTCTAGTCCCCGGTCTAGTTCCCAGTCAAGTTCCCGGTCTAGTTCCCGGTCTAGTTCCCGGTCTATTCCCCGGTCTAGTTCCCGGTCTAGTCCCCGGTCTAGTCCCAGATTCTATCCATGATCTTGACGTAGCCTCAGTGTTTTGTTCAGTCCTGGTTTAGACCTGGTTTAGTCCTGGTTTAGACCTGGTTTAGTCCTGGTTTAGTCCTGGTTCAGTCCTGGTCCAGTCCTTGGTTTAGTCCTGGTTTAGTCCTGGTTTAGTCCTTGGTTTAGTCCTTGGTTTAGTCCTTGGTTTAGTCCTGGTTCAGTCCTGGTTCAGTCCTTGGTTCAGTCCTGGTTCAGTCCTGGTTCAGTCCTGGTTCAGTCCTGGTTTAGTCCTGGTTTAGTCCTGGTTTAGTCCTTGGTTTAGTCCTTGGTTTAGTCCTTGGTTTAGTCCTGGTTCAGTCCTTGGTTTAGTCCTGGTTTAGTCCTGGTTCAGTCCTGGTTCAGTCCTGGTTTAGTCCTGGTTTAGTCCTGGTTTAGTCCTTGGTTTAGTCCTGGTTCAGTCCTTGGTTTAGTCCTGGTTCAGTCCTTGGTTTAGTCCTGGTCTAGTCCTGGTCTAGTCCTGGTTTAGTCCTGGTTTAGTCCTGGTTCAGTCCTGGTTCAGTCCTGGTTCAGTCCTGGTTCAGTCCTGGTTTAGTCCTGGTCTAGTCCTGGTCTAGTCCTGGTTTAGTCCTGGTTTAGTCCTGGTTTAGTCCTGGTTTAGTCCTGGTTTAGTCCTGGTTTAGTCCTGGTTCAGTCCTGGTCCAGTCCTTGGTTTAGTCCTGGTTTAGTCCTGGTTTAGTCCTTGGTTTAGTCCTTGGTTTAGTCCTTGGTTTAGTCCTGGTTCAGTCCTGGTTCAGTCCTTGGTTTAGTCCTGGTTCAGTCCTGGTTCAGTCCTGGTTCAGTCCTGGTTCAGTCCTGGTTTAGTCCTGGTTTAGTCCTGGTTTAGTCCTTGGTTTAGTCCTTGGTTTAGTCCTTTGTTTAGTCCTGGTTCAGTCCTTGGTTTAGTCCTGGTTCAGTCCTGGTTCAGTCCTGGTTCAGTCCTGGTTTAGTCCTGGTTTAGTCCTGGTTTAGTCCTTGGTTTAGTCCTGGTTCAGTCCTTGGTTTAGTCCTGGTATAGTCCTGGTTTAGTCCTGGTTTAGTCCTGGTTTAGTCCTGGTTTAGTCCTGGTTCAGTCCTGGTTCAGTCCTGGTTCAGTCCTGGTTTAGTCCTGGTTTAGTCCTGGTTTAGTCCTTGGTTTAGTCCTGGTTCAGTCCTTGGTTTAGTCCTGGTCTAGTCCTGGTTTAGTCCTGGTTTAGTCCTGGTTCAGTCCTGGTTCAGTCCTGGTTCAGTCCTGGTTTAGTCCTGGTCTAGTCCTGGTTTAGTCCTGGTTTAGTCCTGGTTTAGTCCTGGTTTAGTCCTGGTTTAGTCCTGGTTCAGTCCTGGTTCAGTCCTGGTTCAGTCCTGGTTTAGTCCTGGTCTAGTCCTGGTCTAGTCCTGGTTTAGTCCTGGTTTAGTCCTGGTTTAGTCCTGGTTTAGTCCTGGTTTAGTCCTGGCCTTCTACAGCTCGTCCCTGATATGTTATCGTGTCTCTCGTTGTGACCGCCTCAGCCTCGTATCTCTGTCCGACAAAAGGCGCTCCAAAGCGGCCTGCTCCTGGGCCAGAGCCGCTCCTCCGCCTCGGGACCGCCAGCCCGCAGATAACACGCTGATAACACGCCGAACCGCTCATGGAACCGACGCTTTTACGCACAAAAACGACGCTTTTACGCACCGACCCCAGCGGTCACGGCACATCCGAGCCCCCTCCCGGAGAGCAGGGCGGAGCGCAGCCGACACACACTCCCCATCCTCGGCCTACCATCCTCCGCCTGCGCCCCACAAGCACCAGAATGGGACTTTCGGCTCCTTTATAGGATCCGAATCTTTGGGATCATGTTAAAGAGCAGTTCAAACGACTGTCAGTGTTTTTATGACACAAGACAACGTGACGACTCATTTTAGCCACAAAATAATCACAGGGAGCCGTGACCAAGACTCAAATGTGTGTCAAATGTTTCGGACTCGCAGTGGGAGTGTGTTCTCCCAGAAAGAGAGAAAGAAAAAGATTCGGTTCTTTAAAAAAAAAACGATCTTACACGTCAAGGAACCTTTGAAAAGAGCCGACTCATATCACCACCTCACCCCTCCATCAACACCCCGAGACAAAGCGCCTCCGGTGGGCTCCATATCAGCCCGGACACATCCCCTCCGTCCCCCGCTCTCCAGCCCGAGGAGGAGAGCCAATCCCGGGCTGCTCCAGGCCCACGCTCCCCCCGGAACACCCCTCCACCCCGGCACACAAAGCCCGAGAGGAGCCACGGTCCATTCAGAGAAATAAACAATTATCGCGTTCGCAGCGGATTCCTCCCCACAAAGACCCGAGCCAGACCCGAGCCAGACCCGAGCCAGACCCGAGCCAGACCCGAGCCAGACCCGAGCCAGACCCGAGCCAGACCGGACCGTCCAGGCTCCAGGCGCAGGGTGAAAAGGACAGAAATGTGCGGGATTAAAACACAAATCTAACGGAAAACAAACGGGACTCACCGATATCCACGAACAAAGCGGCGCGCGTGTTCCGGCGCAGATCCGTCCCGGTGCGTGTCCCGGGGCTCGGTCCGAACGCGCGGATTATTCGGCGGTGAGTTGTGCGAACGCGGAGAGGAGGTCTGCGCTCATGTTCACTCCCCGCGTCGGTCCCTGGCGTCGGTGCGGTCTGTGCTACGGTCCCTGCCCGTTCTCCCGGAGCGCAGAGGAGGGGACGCACGCTGCGCTTCGGCCATTTCCGGTACAGGTTTGGTCCACATCCGGCCCAGATCGGGTCCGGATCGGGTCCAGAGCGGGTCCAGAGCGGCCCCGAGCCGCGCCGCCTGCAGGGGCCCGGGGGAAAGTAACGGAGCAAGAAGAAAACTCCGAAATGTTCACTTTGACATAAACTCCCGCCGGGTAAACTGCTGCGCTTTCATTTCCATAGCAACCACACTTCTGTATTAAAGCTGCACTGCGTAACTTTTCTGATAGACGTCACCTGCCACCTTCTTGTTTCCCTGGAGATGTAATAGGTTTGCCTTTGGGATGGTCCACAGTGCGGCATTAAACGTATCGCTCTTATTATTCGATTCGAATTTGAAAACGACACTCGAAAATCCCCCGAAGAACACGTGAGTGCACTCGCCTCTCCACAGATCTGACCTCTGCACTTTAAACTGCGCTCATCTGGAACAGGCGCAGAAATCCAACCAGCAAACACAGAGTAACCCTGACATCTAGTGGACAAGTACAAGTACTACAACTACTACTACTACTGCTACTGCTACTACTACTGCTACTACTACTACTACAACTACTGCTACTACTACTGCTACTGCTACTGCTAATACTACTACTGCTACTACTTCTACTGCTACTACTACTACTGCTACGGCTACTGCTACTACTACTGCTACTGCTAATACTACTACTGCTACTACTGCTATTACTACTACTACTGCTACTACTACTACTGCTACTACTACTGCTACTACTACTACTACTACTGCTACTGCTAATACTACTACCGCTACTGCTACTGCTAATACTACTACTGCTAATACTACTACTACTACTACTGCTACTACTACTACTGCTACTGCTACTACTACTGCTACTAATACCACTACTACCACCACATCACTACGACCACGACCACTACCACTACTACCACCACTACTACTACTACCGCTAATACCACCACTACTACCACCGCTACCGCTACCACCGCTAATACTACTACTACCACCGCTACCACTACCATCACGATCACTACCACCACTACCGCTACCACTACCGCTACCGCTAATACCACTACTACCGCTACTACCACTACTACCACCACCACTACCACTACTACCACTACCGCCACCGCTACTACCACCGCTACCGCTAATACCACTACTACTACCACTGCCACCGCTACTACCACTACCGCCACCGCTACCGCTACTACTGCCACCGCTGCCACTGCTACTGCTAATACTACTACCATCACACTACCACTACTACCACTACCATACCACTGCTACCATCACCGCTACCACTACTGCTACCGCTACTACCGCTACCGCTACTACCACTACTACCGCACACTGCCACCGCCGCTACCGCTACCACCGCTACCGCTACCGCCATTACCACCGCTACTACTACTACTACTACTGCTACTACTGCTACTGCTAATACTACTACTGCTACTGCTAATACTACTACTGCTAATACTACTACGACTGCTACTGCTACTACTACTGCTAATACTACTACTGCTACTGCTGCTACTACTGCTAATACTACTACTGCTACTGCTGCTACTGCTACTACTACTGCTACTGCTAATACTACTACTGCTACTACTGCTATTACTACTGCTACTACTACTGCTACTGCTAATACTACTACTGCTACTGCTAATACTACTACTGCTAATACTACTACTACTGCTACTGCTACTACTACTGCTAATACTACTACTGCTACTGCTGCTACTGCTACTACTACTGCTACTACTACTGCTACTGCCAATACTACTACTGCTACTACTGCTACTACTACTGCTACTACTGCTAATACTGCTACTGCCAATACTACTACTGCTACTACTACTGCTACTGCTAATACTACTACTGCTACTACTACTACTGCTCATACTGCTACTACTGCTGCTACTACTACTGCTGCTACTGCTACTACTACTGCTACTGCTACTACTACTGCTACTACTGCTACTGCTGCTACTACTACTGCTCATACTACTACTGCTACTGCTATTGCTACTGCTACTACTACTGCTACTACTGCTAATACTGCTACTGCTAATACTACTACTGCTACTACTACTACTGCTACTGCTACTACTACTACTACTGCTCATACTACTACTGCTCATACTACTACTGCTACTGCTATTGCTACTACTACTGCTACTGCTACTACTGCTACTACCGCCAATACCGCTACCGCTAATACTACTACCGCTACCACTACCTACCGCTACTACTACTACCACTACCGCTCATACCACTACCGCTCATACCACTACCGCTACTGCCATTGCTACCGCTACTACTACCGCTACTGCTACTACTAATACCACCGCTACTGCTAATACCACTACTGCTACCTACTACCACTGCCACCGCTGCCATACCACCACTACCGCTCATACCACTACCGCTCATACCACTCACTGCTACCGCCATTGCCACTGCCTACTACTACTACCACTGCTACCACTACTACCGCTACTACCGCTAATACTGCTACCGCTAATACTACTACCGCTACTACCACCACCGCTACCTGCTACTACCACTGCTACCACTGCTGCTACTACTACTACCGCTCATACCACCACCGCCACTACCACTACCGCCATTGCTACTACCACTGCTACTACTACCACTGCTACCACTGCTACCACCACTGCCACTACCACTGCCACTGCTACTACTACTACCACTGCTACTACTACCACTGCTCCTGCTATTGCTACTACCATCACTACTACCACTGCTACTACCGCTACTACTACCGCTACCACTACTGCTACCGCTGCTACTACTACCGCCACCACTACTACTACCGCTCATACTCACTACTGCTACTACTACTACTGCTACCGCCATTGCCACTGCTACCACCACTGCTACTACTACTACTGCTACCGCCACCACCGCTACTACCACCGCTACCACCGCTACTACTACCGCCACCACTGCCAATACTGCCACCGCCATCACCATCACCGCCACCACTACCGCTACCACCACCGCTACTACTACTACCACCGCTAATACTACTACTACCGCTAATACTACTACCACCGCCACCACCACTACCGCTACTGCTACCACCACCGCCACCCCACCACCGCTACCGCTAATACCACTACCGCCACTGCCAATACTACTACCGCTAATACCACTACTACCATCACCGCTACCGCTAATACCACTACCACCGCTAATACCACTACTACCACCGCTACCACTACTACCGCCACCGCTAATACCACCACTGCTACTACCACCACTACTACCGCCAATACCACTACCACTGCCACCGCTAATACCACTACTACCACTACCACCGCCAATACTACTACCACTACTACCGCTACCACCACTGCCACTACTACTACCGCCACCGCCACCACTACTACTACCACTGCTACCGCTAATACTACTACTGCTACTACCGCCATTACTACTACCACCGCCACCGCCACTACCACCGCTACTACCACCGCCACCGCTAATACTACTACCGCTACTACTACTACCGCTACTACCACCGCCAATACCACTACCGCCACTACCACCGCTACCGCTAATACCACTACCGCCACCAATACCACTACCGCCAATACTACTACCGCTACCGCTAATACCACCACTGCTACTACTACCGCTACCGCCACTACTACTGCTCATACCATCATCTGCTACTACTACCACCGCCACTGCCGCCACTGCTACTACTACCGCCACTGCTATCACCACTACCGCCGCTACCGCTACTACCGCCACCGCTACTACCACTGCTGCCACTACCATCACCGCTCATACCACTACCGCTACCACTACTACCACTACCACCGCTACCACTACCACCGCTACTACCACCACCGCCGCTACCACCGCTACCACTACCACTACTACCGCTGCCATCACTACTACTGCTCATACCACCACTGCCACTACTACTACTGCCACCGCTACTACTACTACCGCCGCTACTACCACTACCGCTCATACCACTACCGCTACTACTACCACTGCTACCGCTACTACCGCTACTACCACTGCTACCGCTAATACCACTACCACCGCCAATACCACTACCACCACTACCACTGCCACTACTACTACCGCCACCGCCTAATACCACCACCGCCACTACCACCGCCACTACCACCGCTACCACCGCTACCGCCAATACCATCACCGCTACCACTACCGCTACCGTTACTACCACCGCTAATACCACCACCGCTACCACTACTACCGCTACCGCCGCTACCGCTACTACTACCGCTACCGCTACTCCTCACCGCCACTGCTACTGCTGCTACCGCTACTACCATCACTACCACTGCTACCGCTGCTACTACTACTACCGCACATACCACCACCGCTACTACTACCACTGCTCATACCATCACTGCTACTGCTACTGCTACCGCTACTACTACTACTACTACTACCACTGCTGCCACCACTACTACCACTACTGCTACTGCTGCCACTGCTACTACTACCGCTACCACTACTACTACTACTGCTGCTACTGCTACTACCGCTACTACTACTGCTACCACTACCACCGCTACCACTACCGCTACTACTACCACTGCTACTACTACTGCCACCGCTACTACCACTACTGCTACCGCTACTACTACCACTACTGCCACTACCGCTACTACTACCACTGCCACTACCACTGCTACCGCTACTACTACTGCTACTACTACTACTACTGCTACTGCTACTGCTACTGCTACTACTACTACTACTACTACTACTGCTACTACTACTACTACTGCTACTACTGCTAATACTACTACTGCTACTGCTACTGCTACTACTACTACTACTGCTACTGCTACTGCTACTACTACTACTACTACTACTACTGCTACTACTGCTAATACTACTACTGCTACTACTACTGCTACTACTACTACTACTACTACTACTACTGCTACTACTACTACTACTGCTACTACTGCTAATACTACTACTGCTACTGCTACTGCTACTGCTACTGCTACTGCTACGACTGAAGATCCTCTTGAGTTTCTGAGACACCCCAGTAAGATAAGGGATAGTTACAGCCCTTCTCCTGGGTTCTGGTTCTGTGTTTTCTTGTTTCTTCTCTCTTGGTTTTGTTGAAAGCCCATTTAGGATAACCACAAACAGAGAGCGCGTTCTGCACATGTCGTTCCTCTTTCTCCTTCCCCTCCATGCTTGTAGGAACCAGTTGGGCCCTGTGTCGTAGAGTCCGAATCACTCCAAGTTTGTGCTGCAGTGGGTGGTGTGAATCAAAAAGCAGGTACTGGTCCGTGTGTGTGGCTTTCTGAAGACCAGAGGATCTTCAGACAACATGATATTCCTGTCTACTTCAAACCCACAAACACTTCAAGACAAAAACTGCTCCACCCTAAGGACAAAACTCCGAGCCACAAACAAAGCGATGTCGTCTACTCTATTCAGTGTAGTGAAGACTGCAGTGAGCTACACTGGAGAAACAAAACAACCATTACACAAAAGGATGAACCAGCACAGACGAGACACCCAGAGTGGAGCTCAGGCTGCTGTACATCTGCACCTTAAAGCCTCAGGCCTTTGAGGACAGTGAGGTGCAGATCTGAGCCAGAGAGGAGAATTGGTTTGAACGTGCCATGGACGCTACCTGGAGGAATGAGGGTTTCTACACACATGTTTTACACAGACTTGTTGAGAACAGGAAGTGATGGAGGAGGAGAGTCTGTGGCTACAGCTGCACCACAAGTACACGACACACACTACTGAGAATACTGCAGATACTACAGATACTCACAGCTGTACACACACTCAAATACTGCAGATACTACAGATACTCACAGCTGTACACACACTCAAATACTGCAGATACTACAGATACTCACAGCTGTACACACACTCAAATACTGCAGATACTACAGATACTCACAGCTGTACACACACTCACACATACTGCAGATACTACAGATACTCACAGCTGTACACACTCACAAATACTGCAGATACTTTGGCTTTGGGCTCAGTGCAGGATGTTTCCTCAGTCTCTTCTTTATATTTGGATGTTTTGTGGAGTTTTTGGTTTTGGTTCTGAAGCGTCGCGATTGTGTGACTGCAACTGTGAGTATTTAGATTTGACTCTGAAGCTTCTGAATCCCAAACTGAACTGTGAGTATTTAGATTTGACTCTGAAGCTTCTGAATCCCAAACTGAACTGTGAGTATTTAGATTTGACTCTGAAGCTTCTGAATCCCAAACTGAACTGTGAGTATTTAGTTTCACCTCTAACGACGTAGATCAGCTTCTCCACTGCTTCTCTGATCGTTCAGAAGAAACTTCAGCCTCTTTCCTCGAGTGTGAAATGGAGAAAAATGAATCTGAAGCTTTTGTTTGGTCCAAGAGTAAACCAGGCAGGGCCCCCAAAGTGTGTCGTATCTCTTCACTGTAGCCACGAGTTTGTCCTGTTTGACTTTTGGACAAAACTAAACCTTCAGAGGAAATTTCCTCTGCAGAGTTCAGGTGTTTGGCCTTTGTCGGGCAGAACAGTCATTTAAGTGTCTGGATTTTCTGTGATTCCAGATAAATCTACAGAGTAAACTGTTCATTTCTCTCAAAATGATTTTGGCGATGGGACAGATTCATGTGAATGAGGTTCGTTTGATCAGGACATTGTGCCTCAGGAGCGGCTCCGTTTGCAGGAATAGTTCTTTGTGGAGAAGATCGTCTGCTGTGAAACGGAGAGGGACTGATCACTTCTTCCTTCTTTGGTCAAGAAAATCTGGAGGATTTTGTTGATACTGTATCCGGGAACTGACCACATGTATTGATGAGTTGTAAAATTGTTGGAAAACCAGTTGATTTGATAAAAAAGAATCACATTGTCCGTATATCACAATATTCTATGTCCATAACCTTCAACACTTATTCCTGAAACCTTTGCTTCATTTCCCCAGACAAAGCTCAGGCTTCGGCTGAAACAGCCTCGTCCAGTCGCTCCAGTGTTTCTGCTCAGTAAAGTCTTTACTCGAGCTGAGGAACAGTCCAGTGTTTCTCTGCTCAGTAAAGTCTTTACTCGAGCTGAGGAACAGTCCAGTGTTTCTCTGCTCAGTCTTTACTCGAGCTGAGGAACAGTCCAGTGTTTCTCTGCTCAGTCTTTACTCGAGCTGAGGAACAGTCCAGTGTTTCTGCTCAGTCTTTACTCGAGCTGAGGAACAGTCCAGTGTTTCTCTGCTCAGTCTTTACTCGAGCTGAGGAACAGTCCAGTGTTTCTCTGCTCAGTCTTTACTCGAGCTGAGGAACAGTCCAGTGTTTCTGCTCAGTCTTTACTCGAGCTGAGGAACAGTCCAGTGTTTCTCTGCTCAGTCTTTACTCGAGCTGAGGAACAGTCCAGTGTTTCTCTGCTCAGTCTTTACTCGAGCTGAGGAACAGTCCAGTGTTTCTCTGCTCAGTCTTTACTCGAGCTGAGGAACAGTCCAGTGTTTCTCTGCTCAGTCTTTACTCGAGCTGAGGAACAGTCCAGTGTTTCTCTGCTCAGTAAAGTCTTTACTCGAGCTGAGGAACAGTCCAGTGTTTCTCTGCTCAGTAAAGTCTTTACTCGAGCTGAGGAACAGTCCAGTGTTTCTGCTCAGTCTTTACTCGAGCTGAGGAACAGTCCAGTGTTTCTCTGCTCAGTCTTTACTCGAGCTGAGGAACAGTCCAGTGTTTCTCTGCTCAGTCTTTACTCGAGCTGTGGAACAGTCCAGTGTTTCTCTGCTCAGTCTTTACTCGAGCTGAGGAACAGTCCAGTGTTTCTGCTCAGTCTTTACTCGAGCTGTGGAACAGTCCAGTGTTTCTCTGCTCAGTCTTTACTCGAGCTGAGGAACAGTCCAGTGTTTCTCTGCTCAGTCTTTACTCGAGCTGAGGAACAGTCCAGTGTTTCTCTGCTCAGTCTTTACTCGAGCTGAGGAACAGTCCAGTGTTTCTCTGCTCAGTCTTTACTCGAGCTGAGGAACAGTCCAGTGTTTCTCTGCTCAGTCTTTACTCGAGCTGAGGAACAGTCCAGTGTTTCTGCTCAGTCTTTACTCGAGCTGTGGAACAGTCCAGTGTTTCTCTGCTCAGTCTTTACTCGAGCTGAGGAACAGTCCAGTGTTTCTCTGCTCAGTCTTTACTCGAGCTGAGGAACAGTCCAGTGTTTCTGCTCAGTCTTTACTCGAGCTGTGGAACAGTCCAGTGTTTCTGCTCAGTCTTTACTCGAGCTGAGGAACAGTCCAGTGTTTCTCTGCTCAGTCTTTACTCGAGCTGAGGAACAGTCCAGTGTTTCTGCTCAGTCTTTACTCGAGCTGTGGAACAGTCCAGTGTTTCTGCTCAGTCTTTACTCGAGCTGTGGAACAGTCCAGTGTTTCTGCTCAGTCTTTACTCGAGCTGTGGAACAGTCCAGTGTTTCTGCTCAGTCTTTACTCGAGCTGAGGAACAGTCCAGTGTTTCTCTGCTCAGTCTTTACTCGAGCTGAGGAACAGTCCAGTGTTTCTCTGCTCAGTCTTTACTCGAGCTGAGGAACAGTCCAGTGTTTCTCTGCTCAGTCTTTACTCGAGCTGAGGAACAGTCCAGTGTTTCTCTGCTCAGTCTTTACTCGAGCTGAGGAACAGTCCAGTGTTTCTGCTCAGTCTTTTACTCGAGCTGAGGAACAGTCCAGTGTTTCTCTGCTCAGTCTTTACTCGAGCTGAGGAACAGTCCAGTGTTTCTCTGCTCAGTCTTTACTCGAGCTGAGGAACAGTCCAGTGTTTCTCTGCTCAGTCTTTACTCGAGCTGAGGAACAGTCCAGTGTTTCTCTGCTCAGTCTTTACTCGAGCTGAGGAACAGTCCAGTGTTTCTCTGCTCAGTAAAGTCTTTACTCGAGCTGAGGAACAGTCCAGTGTTTCTCTGCTCAGTAAAGTCTTTACTCGAGCTGAGGAACAGTCCAGTGTTTCTCTGCTCAGTCTTTACTCGAGCTGAGGAACAGTCCAGTGTTTCTCTGCTCAGTCTTTACTCGAGCTGAGGAACAGTCCAGTGTTTCTGCTCAGTCTTTACTCGAGCTGTGGAACAGTCCAGTGTTTCTCTGCTCAGTCTTTACTCGAGCTGAGGAACAGTCCAGTGTTTCTCTGCTCAGTCTTTACTCGAGCTGAGGAACAGTCCAGTGTTTCTCTGCTCAGTCTTTACTCGAGCTGAGGAACAGTCCAGTGTTTCTCTGCTCAGTCTTTACTCGAGCTGAGGAACAGTCCAGTGTTTCTCTGCTCAGTCTTTACTCGAGCTGAGGAACAGTCCAGTGTTTCTCTGCTCAGTCTTTACTCGAGCTGAGGAACAGTCCAGTGTTTCTCTGCTCAGTCTTTACTCGAGCTGAGGAACAGTCCAGTGTTTCTGCTCAGTCTTTACTCGAGCTGTGGAACAGTCCAGTGTTTCTCTGCTCAGTCTTTACTCGAGCTGAGGAACAGTCCAGTGTTTCTCTGCTCAGTCTTTACTCGAGCTGAGGAACAGTCCAGTGTTTCTCTGCTCAGTCTTTACTCGAGCTGAGGAACAGTCCAGTGTTTCTGCTCAGTCTTTACTCGAGCTGTGGAACAGTCCAGTGTTTCTGCTCAGTCTTTACTCGAGCTGTGGAACAGTCCAGTGTTTCTGCTCAGTCTTTACTCGAGCTGTGGAACAGTCCAGTGTTTCTGCTCAGTCTTTACTCGAGCTGAGGAACAGTCCAGTGTTTCTCTGCTCAGTCTTTACTCGAGCTGAGGAACAGTCCAGTGTTTCTCTGCTCAGTCTTTACTCGAGCTGAGGAACAGTCCAGTGTTTCTCTGCTCAGTCTTTACTCGAGCTGAGGAACAGTCCAGTGTTTCTCTGCTCAGTCTTTACTCGAGCTGAGGAACAGTCCAGTGTTTCTGCTCAGTCTTTACTCGAGCTGTGGAACAGTCCAGTGTTTCTCTGCTCAGTCTTTACTCGAGCTGAGGAACAGTCCAGTGTTTCTCTGCTCAGTCTTTACTCGAGCTGAGGAACAGTCCAGTGTTTCTGCTCAGTCTTTACTCGAGCTGTGGAACAGTCCAGTGTTTCTCTGCTCAGTCTTTACTCGAGCTGAGGAACAGTCCAGTGTTTCTCTGCTCAGTCTTTACTCGAGCTGAGGAACAGTCCAGTGTTTCTGCTCAGTCTTTACTCGAGCTGAGGAACAGTCCAGTGTTTCTCTGCTCAGTCTTTACTCGAGCTGAGGAACAGTCCAGTGTTTCTCTGCTCAGTCTTTACTCGAGCTGAGGAACAGTCCAGTGTTTCTCTGCTCAGTCTTTACTCGAGCTGAGGAACAGTCCAGTGTTTCTCTGCTCAGTCTTTACTCGAGCTGAGGAACAGTCCAGTGTTTCTCTGCTCAGTCTTTACTCGAGCTGAGGAACAGTCCAGTGTTTCTGCTCAGTCTTTACTCGAGCTGAGGAACAGTCCAGTGTTTCTCTGCTCAGTCTTTACTCGAGCTGAGGAACAGTCCAGTGTTTCTCTGCTCAGTCTTTACTCGAGCTGAGGAACAGTCCAGTGTTTCTCTGCTCAGTCTTTACTCGAGCTGAGGAACAGTCCAGTGTTTCTGCTCAGTCTTTACTCGAGCTGTGGAACAGTCCAGTGTTTCTCTGCTCAGTCTTTACTCGAGCTGAGGAACAGTCCAGTGTTTCTCTGCTCAGTCTTTACTTGAGCTGAGGAACAGTCCAGTGTTTCTCTGCTCAGTCTTTACTCGAGCTGTGGAACAGTCCAGTGTTTCTCTGCTCAGTCTTTACTCGAGCTGAGGAACAGTCCAGTGTTTCTCTGCTCAGTCTTTACTCGAGCTGAGGAACAGTCCAGTGTTTCTGCTCAGTCTTTACTCGAGCTGTGGAACAGTCCAGTGTTTCTGCTCAGTCTTTACTCGAGCTGAGGAACAGTCCAGTGTTTCTCTGCTCAGTCTTTACTCGAGCTGAGGAACAGTCCAGTGTTTCTCTGCTCAGTCTTTACTCGAGCTGTGGAACAGTCCAGTGTTTCTCTGCTCAGTCTTTACTCGAGCTGAGGAACAGTCCAGTGTTTCTCTGCTCAGTCTTTACTGGAGCTGAGGAACAGTCCAGTGTTTCTCTGCTCAGTCTTTACTCGAGCTGAGGAACAGTCCAGTGTTTCTGCTCAGTCTTTACTCGAGCTGAGGAACAGTCCAGTGTTTCTGCTCAGTCTTTACTCGAGCTGTGGAACAGTCCAGTGTTTCTCTGCTCAGTCTTTACTCGAGCTGAGGAACAGTCCAGTGTTTCTCTGCTCAGTCTTTACTCGAGCTGAGGAACAGTCCAGTGTTTCTCTGCTCAGTCTTTACTCGAGCTGAGGAACAGTCCAGTGTTTCTGCTCAGTCTTTACTCGAGCTGTGGAACAGTCCAGTGTTTCTCTGCTCAGTCTTTTCTCGAGCTGAGGAACAGTCCAGTGTTTCTCTGCTCAGTCTTTACTCAAGCTGAGGAACAGTCCAGTGTTTCTCTGCTCAGTCTTTACTGGAGCTGAGGAACAGTCCAGTGTTTCTCTGCTCAGTCTTTACTCGAGCTGAGGAACAGTCCAGTGTTTCTCTGCTCAGTCTTTACTCGAGCTGAGGAACAGTCCAGTGTTTCTCTGCTCAGTCTTTACTCGAGCTGAGGAACAGTCCAGTGTTTCTCTGCTCAGTCTTTACTCAAGCTGAGGAACAGTCCAGTGTTTCTCTGCTCAGTCTTTACTGGAGCTGAGGAACAGTCCAGTGTTTCTCTGCTCAGTCTTTACTCGAGCTGAGGAACAGTCCAGTGTTTCTGCTCAGTCTTTACTCGAGCTGTGGAACAGTCCAGTGTTTCTCTGCTCAGTCTTTACTCGAGCTGAGGAACAGTCCAGTGTTTCTCTGCTCAGTCTTTACTCGAGCTGAGGAACAGTCCAGTGTTTCTCTGCTCAGTCTTTACTCGAGCTGAGGAACAGTTCATCCATGAGACAAACTCACCCCAGTGCAGATTAAACGAAGCCTCTCGGCCCGAAACCTTTGTCCTGCTTTTGTTTCTGACGCTGTTTGAGTCGAGTTTGTTTGAGGAAATCTTTCCTGTTCGTCTATTCCATCTGCACAGCTCCAAACGCTCTGCTCCACCCTGTGATGTCATCATGTGGGAGTTTAACAGCTTCTTTTACCTTTAGTGCTGTAGAACTAAACCAGGACTAAACCAGGTCTAAACCAGGACTAAACCAGGACTAAACCAGGACCTAAACCAGGACTAAACCAGGACCAAACCAGGACCAAACCAGGACCAACACAAGATCTAAACCAGGACCTAAACAAGGACCTAAACTAGGACTAAACCAGGACCTACAAAACCATTGACAATAATGTGAACCTCTTTTTTAATGGAGTCCACTGATTTGTAATGTAATAGTCCTGGTCCAGTCCTGGTTCAGTCCTGGTCCAGTCCTGGTTCAGTCCTGGTCGAGTCCTGGTTCAGTCCCGGTCCAGTCCCTGTTCAGTCCTGGTTCAGTCCCAGTCCAGTCCTGGTTCAGTCCCGGTCCAGTCCCTGTTCAGTCCTGGTTCAGTCCCAGTCCAGTCCTGGTTCCTGGTTCAGTCCCGGTCTCTCTCCTCAGACGGTCTTCATTGGGTCTGTGCTCGAGTCCTGGACCAGGTCTTCGTCCCGTGTCCGGTTCTGAACTCTGAGGACTTCAGTCTGCAGCTGCTCCAGATCTGGAACCAGACCCGGACCGTGGTCTCGTCCTGCTCGTCGCGTCAATCAAGCTGTGGCTCCGCCCCCGTGCTCCCCGGAGCCAATCAGAGCACGGCAGCAGGCCCCGCCCCCGCCGCCTTCCTGGCCAATCACAGCCCCGGGCCGGGCTTCTCCGTCACCGTGTGGGGCGAGACCAGCGCCGGGATCTACTCCTGCCAGGTCCGGTCCAACTACCCGCCCCCGGCCCGGACCCAGGCCGGACCCGAGCAAGTCCTGGTCCTGGTCCAAGGTGAGACTCAGATGCCCTCCCCGTGTGTGTGCGTGTGTCAGATGCCCTCCCATCAGCGGCCCTGTCTGTGCAGGTCTCCACTGTGGACTCAAAGTGGACCCAGGACCAGACCAAGTCCAGGGTCTGGACCTGGTCTGGATCATCGCTGTGGCGGTTCTGAGCAGCTACAGCCTCTTCACGACCGTCTCCTGCGCGGCACTCTGGGTAAAAACACTGCTCCTGTCTGCTCCTGCCTGCCCCTGCCTGCCCCTGTCTGCTCCTGCCTGCTCCTGTCTGCTCCCGTCTGCTCCCGTCTGCTCCCGTCTGCCCCTGTCTGCTCCCGTCTGCTCCCGTCTGCTCCCGTCTGCCCCTGCCTGCTCCTGCCCCTGCCTGCCTGCTCCTGTCTGCTCCCGTCTGCCCCCGTCTGCTCCCGTCTGCCCCGTCTGCCCCGTCTGCTCCTGTCTGCTCCTCACTGCTCCCGTCTGCCCCTGTCTGCTCCTGTCTGCTCCTGCCTGCCCCTGCCTGCTCCTGTCTGCTCCTCACTGCTCCTGTCTGCCCCTGTCTGCTCCTGTCTGCCCCTGTCTGCTCCTCACTGCTCCTGTCTGCTCCCGTCTGCTCCCATCTGCCCCTGTCTGCTCCTGTCTGCTCCTGCCTGCTCCTGCCCCTGCCTGCCTGCTCCTGTCTGCTCCTGTCTGCTCCTGTCTGCTCCCGTCTGCCCCCGTCTGCTCCCGTCTGCCCTTGTCTGCTCCCGTCTGCTCCTCACTGCTCCTGTCTGCTCCCGTCTGCCCCTGTCTGCTCCTGTCTGCTCCTGTCTGCCCCCGTCTGCCCCTGCCTGCTCCTGCCTGCTCCCGTCTGCTCCTGTCTGCTCCTGTCTGCCCCTGACCCTCCTGTGGTGTTGTGCAGGTGAAGCTGACAGGTGCAGAGGAGAGTGATTATGTGAACACCAAACCTGCATCAGCCCCGACTCCCTGGAGGAACCGAAGATAAAACCTCCAAACGGACTCAAATACACCTGTCCACATTCTACCCTCTAGATTCTACCCTCTAGATTCTACCCTCCACATTCTACCCTCTAGATTCTACCCTCTAGATTCTACCCTCCACATTCTACCCTCTAGATTCTACCCTCTAGATTCTACCCTCCACATTCTACCCTCTAGATTCTACCCTCTAGATTCTACCCTCCACATTCTACCCTCTAGATTCTACCCTCTAGATTCTACCCTCCACATTCTACCCTCTAGATTCTACCCTCTAGATTCTACCCTCCACATTCTAC
Organism: Odontamblyopus lacepedii; assembly: GCA_034769755.1. Classification (NCBI taxonomy): domain Eukaryota; kingdom Metazoa; phylum Chordata; class Actinopteri; order Gobiiformes; family Gobiidae; genus Odontamblyopus; species Odontamblyopus lacepedii. The sequence goes on from CM068366.1 coordinate 664,390, forward strand.
CCTCTAGATTCTACCCTCTAGATTCTACCCTCCACATTCTACCCTCTAGATTCTACCCTCTAGATTCTACCCTCCACATTCTACCCTCCACATTCTACCTTCTAGATTCTACCCTCCACATTCTACCTTCTAGATTCTACCCTCCACATTCTACCCTCTAGATTCTACCCTCCACATTCTACCTTCTAGATTCTACCCTCCACATTCTACCCTCTAGATTCTACCCTCCAGATTCTACCCTCTAGATTCTACCCTCCAGATTCCACCCTCTAGATTCTACCCTCCAGATTCCACCCTCTAGATTCCACCCTCCAGATTCCACCCTCTAGATTCCACCCTCTAGATTCTACCCTCTAGATTCTACCCTCCAGATTCCACCCTCTAGATTCCACCCTCTAGATTCTACCCTCCAGATTCTACCCTCCAGATTCTACCCTCCAGATTCCACCCTCTAGATTCCACCCTCCAGATTCCACCCTCTAGATTCCACCCTCCAGATTCTACCCTCCAGATTCTACCCTCCAGATTCTACCCTCCAGATTCCACCCTCTAGATTCTACCCTCTAGATTCTACCCTCTAGATTCTACCCTCCACATTCTACCCTCTAGATTCCACCCTCTAGATTCTACCCTCCACATTCTGCCCTCCAGATTCAACCCTCTAGATTCTACCCTCCAGATTCCACCCTCTAGATTCCACCCTCTAGATTCCACCCTCTAGATTCCACCCTCCAGATTCTACCCTCCAGATTCCACCCTCTAGATTCTACCCTCTAGATTCTACCCTCCACATTCTACCCTCTAGATTCTACCCTCCACATTCTACCCTCCACATTCTACCCTCCACATTCTACCCTCTAGATTCTACCCTCCAGATTCTACCCTCCAGATTCTACCCTCCAGATTCCACCCTCTAGATTCTACCCTCCAGATTCTACCCTCTAGATTCTACCCTCCAGATTCCACCCTCTAGATTCTACCCTCCAGATTCCACCCTCTAGATTCCACCCTCCAGATTCCACCCTCTAGATTCCACCCTCTAGATTCTACCCTCTAGATTCTACCCTCCAGATTCCACCCTCTAGATTCCACCCTCTAGATTCTACCCTCCAGATTCTACCCTCCAGATTCTACCCTCCAGATTCTACCCTCCAGATTCCACCCTCTAGATTCTACCCTCCAGATTCCACCCTCCAGATTCCACCCTCCAGATTCTACCCTCCAGATTCTACCCTCCAGATTCCACCCTCTAGATTCTACCCTCTAGATTCTACCCTCTAGATTCTACCCTCCACATTCTACCCTCTAGATTCTACCCTCTAGATTCTACCCTCCACATTCTGCCCTCCAGATTCAACCCTCTAGATTCTACCCTCCAGATTCCACCCTCTAGATTCCACCCTCTAGATTCCACCCTCTAGATTCCACCCTCCAGATTCTACCCTCCAGATTCCACCCTCCAGATTCTACCCTCCAGATTCTACCCTCCAGATTCCACCCTCTAGATTCCACCCTCCAGATTCCACCCTCTAGATTCTACCCTCCAGATTCTACCCTCCAGATTCCACCCTCCAGATTCAACCCTCCAGATTCAACCCTCCAGATTCTACCCTCTAGATTCCACCCTCCAGATTCTACCCTCCAGATTCTACCCTCCAGATTCTACCCTCCAGATTCTACCCTCCAGATTCCACCCTCCAGATTCTACCCTCCAGATTCCCCCCTCTAGATTCCACCCTCTAGATTCTACCCTCCAGATTCTACCCTCCAGATTCCACCCTCCAGATTCAACCCTCCAGATTCAACCCTCCAGATTCTACCCTCTAGATTCCACCCTCCAGATTCCACCCTCCAGATTCTACCCTCCAGATTCTACCCTCCAGATTCTACCCTCCAGATTCCACCCTCTAGATTCTACTCTCCAGATTCTACCCTCCAGATTCCACCCTCTAGATTCTACCCTCCAGATTCTACCCTCCAGATTCCACCCTCCAGATTCTACCCTCCAGATTCTACCCTCCAGATTCCACCCTCTAGATTCTACTCTCCAGATTCTACCCTCCAGATTCCACCCTCTAGATTCTACCCTCCACATTCTACCCTCCAGATTCCACCCTCTAGATTCTACCCTCCAGATTCTACCCTCCAGATTCCCCCCTCTAGATTCCCCCCTCTAGATTCCCCCCTCTAGATTCCCCCCTCTAGATTCCCCCCTCCAGATTCTACCCTCCAGATTCCACCCTCTAGACTCTACTCTGTAAACTGTATGAAGACTGTACAGATTCTATTGTTATAAATATTAAACCTGAGAGAGAAAATCTGAACTTTAAACTCATCCAGGGGGGAGGGCATCTGACACAGGGGGAGGGCATCTGACACACGGGGAGGGCATCTGACACAGGGGGAGGGCATCTGACACAGGGGGAGGGCATCTGACACACGGGAGGGCATCTGACACAGGGGAGGGCATCTGACACAGGGGGAGGGCATCTGACACAGGGGGAGGGCATCTGACACAGGGGGAGGGCATCTCACACAGGGGGAGGGCATCTGACACAGGGGGAGGGCATCTGACACAGGGGGAGGGCATCTGGTGTTTTCTCTATAGTCTGTCTGGTTGGTGGGAGTTCACCTCTCACCTTGTTGCAGTGGGTTTGTGGTTTTGAAACAGGAAACCAGGACTAAAGCAGGACTAGATCTAGACCGGGTCTGAACCTGGTCTAAACCAGGTCTAAACCTGGTCTAAACCTGGTCTGAACCTGGTCTGAACCTGGTCTAAACCAGGTCTAAACCTGGTCTAAACCTGGTCTGAACCTGGTCTAAACCTGGACTAAACCTGGTCTAAACCTGGACTAAACCTGGTCTAAACCAGGGCTAAACCTGGGCTAAACCTGGACTAAACCAGGTCTAAACCAGGACTAAACCTGGACTAAACCTGGTCTAAACCTGGTCTAAACCTGGTCTAAACCTGGTCTAAACCTGGACTAAACCAGGTCTAAACCAGGTCTAAACCTGGACTAAACCTGGTCTAAACCTGGACTAAACCTGGACTAAACCTGGTCTAAACCTGGACTAAACCTGGTCTAAACCAGGGCTAAACCTGGTCTAAACCTGGGCTAAACCTGGACTAAACCTGGTCTAAACCTGGTCTAAACCTGGACTAAACCTGGACTAAACCTGGTCTAAATCAGGTCTAAACCTGGTCTAAACCTGGTCTAAACCTGGTCTAAACCAGGTCTAAACCTGGTCTAAACCTGGTCTAAACCTGGTCTAAACCTGGTCTAAACCAGGTCTAAACCTGGTCTAAACCTGGACTAAACCTGGTCTAAACCAGGACTAAACCTGGTCCAAACCAGGACTAAACCTGGTCTAAACGTGCTGTGATGCTGTGGTGTTTCCTCTTGTGCTCCATATAAACTAATAAGAAACGAAAGAAATGAAAATAAATAAATCGGTTTTATCCATTTAAATTTTATTTACGCAGGAAACTGAACAGTTCAGTGTCTGTGGTTCTGTAAAGAGACTCCTGTGGGGTATTACAGAGGGGTATTTGCTCCTGTGGGGTATTACAGAGGGGTATTTGCTCCTGTGGGGTATTACAGAGGGGTATTTGCTCCTGTGGGGTATTACAGAGGGGTATTTGCTCCTGTGGGGTATTACAGAGGGTATTTGCTCTGTGGGGGTATTACAGAGGGTATTTGCTCCTGTGGTGTATTACAGAGGGGTATTTGCTCCTCTGGGGTATTACAGAGGGGTATTTGCTCCTGAGTGGTATTACAGAGGGCATTTGCTCCTGTGGGGTATTACAGAGGGTATTTGCTTCCTGTGGGGTATTACAGAGGGGCATTTGCTCCTGTGGGGTATTACAGAGGGTATTTGCTTCTGTGGGTATTACAGAGGGGTATTTGCTCCTGTGGGGTATTACAGAGGGGTATTTGCTCCTGTGGGGTATTACAGAGGGGTATTTGCTCCTGTGTGAGGTATTACAGAGTACAGAGGGTATTTGCTCCTCTGGGGTATTACAGAGGGGTATTTGCTCCTGTGGGGTAGTACAGAGTGGTCTTTGCTCGTGTGTGGTATGCCAGAGGGGTATTTGCTCCTGTGGGGTATTACTGCTGGTATTTGCTCCTGTGGGGTATTACAGAGGGGTATTTGCTCCTGTGGGGTATTACAGAGGGGTATTTGCTCCTGTGGGGTATTACAGAGGGGTATTTGCTCCTGTGGGGTATTACAGAGGGGTATTTGCTCCTGTGGGGTATTACAGAGGGGTATTTGCTCCTGGAGAATTACACAAGTCTTTAAGGGCCTCGCATGTCGGACGCTTCTGTGGGGGCACTTCTCCACTTCCCTCTGGACTCTGGTCTGGACTCTGGTCTGGACTCTGGTCTGGACTCTGGTCTGGACTCTGGTCTGGACTCTGGTCTGGACTCCGGTCTGGACTCCGGTCTGGACTCCGGTCTGGACTCCGGTCTGGACTCTGGTCTGGACTCCGGTCTGGACTCCGGTCTGGACTCCGGTCTGGACTCTGGTCTGGACTCCGGTCGGGACTCCGGTCTGGACTCCGGTCTGGACTCCGGTCTGGACTCCGGTCTGGACTCCGGTCTGGACTCCGGTCTGGACTCTGGTCTGGACTCCGGTCGGGACTCCGGTCTGGACTCCGGTCTGGACTCCGGTCTGGACTCCGGTCTGGACTCTGGTCTGGACTCCGGTCTGGACTCCGGTCTGGACTCTGGTCTGGACTCTGGTCGGGACTCTGGTCGGGACTCCGGTCTGGACTCCGGTCTGGACTCCGGTCTGGACTCCGGTCTGGACTCTGGTCGGGATCGTGGTCTGGACTCTGGTCGGGACTCTGGTCTGGACTCTGGTCGGGACTCTGGTCTGGACTCTGGTCGGGATCGTGGTCTGGACTCTGGTCGGGACTCTGGTCTGGACTCTGGTCTGGACTCCGGTCTGGACTCCGGTCTGGACTCCGGTCTGGACTCCGGTCTGGACTCCGGTCTGGACTCTGGTCTGGACTCCGGTCTGGTCTCTGGTCTGGACTCTGGTCGGGGAAGATGAGTTTTCGGAGGAACTGGACTCTTCCCTCCTCAGACAGAGACACAAACTCCTGCTCTGGAACCTGAAACACCAGAAGAAAAGTGACACACGTTTAATCTGAGCTGAAGCTGAATTACAGCACCAAACCTGAGAGGTGGACCTGAGGTGGACCTGAGGTGGAGCTGAGGTGGTCCTGAGGTGGCCCTGAGGTGGTCCTGAGGTGGTCCTGAGGTGGTCCTGAGGTGGTCCTGAGGTGGTCCTGAGGTGGTCCTGAGGTGGTCCTGAGGTGGTCCTGAGGTGGTCCTGAGGTGGTCCTGAGGTGGTCCTGAGGTGGTCCTGAGGTGGTCCTGAGGTGGACCTGAGGTGGACCTGAGGTGGAGCTGAGGTGGAGCTGAGGTGGACCCGAGGTGGACATGAGGTGGACATGAGGTGGACCTGAGGTGGAGCTGAGGTGGACCTGAGGTGGAGCTGAGGTGGAGCTGAGGTGGAGCTGAGGTGGACCTGAGGTGGACCTGAGGTGGAGCTGAGGTGGACCTGAGGTGGACCTGAGGTGGAGCTGAGGTGGAGCTGAGGTGGACCTGAGGTGGAGCTGAGGTGGAGCTGAGGTGGACCTGAGGTGGACCTGAGGTGGACCTGAGGTGGACCTGAGGTGGACCTGAGGTGGAGCTGAGGTGGAGCTGAGGTGGAGCTGAGGTGGAGCTGAGGTGGACCTGAGGTGGAGCTGAGGTGGAGCTGAGGTGGAGCTGAGGTGGACCTGAGGTGGACCTGAGGTGGACCTGAGGTGGAGCTGAGGTGGAGCTGAGGTGGACCTGAGGTGGACCTGAGGTGGAGCTGAGGTGGACCTGAGGTGGAGCTGAGGTGGACCTGAGGTGGACCTGAGGTGGACCTGAGGTGGACCTGAGGTGGACCTGAGGTGGACCTGTGGTGGACCTGAGGTGGACCTGAGGTGGAGCTGTCCCAGACCCCAGAGCTGACAGACCAAAGTCACAGGATTTTTAGCTGTTGTTTGAAAGTGGAGCCGTTCCTGAGCCATAAGGACGTGAGTGTTTCAGCTCAAAGGACGAGTCACAGCTGAACCCAAAGGACACACGAGTCACAGCTGATCCCAAAGGACACACGAGTCACAGCTGATCCCAAAGGACACACGAGTCACAGCTGATCCCAAAGGACACACGAGTCACAGCTGATCCCAAAGGACACACGAGTCACAGCTGATCCCAAAGGACACACGAGTCACAGCTGATCCCAAAGGACACACGAGTCACAGCTGATCCCAAAGGACACACGAGTCACAGCTGATCCCAAAGGACACACGAGTCACAGCTGATCCCAAAGGACACACGAGTCACAGCTGATCCCAAAGGACACACGAGTCACAGCTGATCCCAAAGGACACACGAGTCACAGCTGAACCCAAAGGACACACGAGTCACAGCTGATCCCAAAGGACACACGAGTCACAGCTGATCCCAAAGGACACACGAGTCACAGCTGATCCCAAAGGACACACGAGTCACAGCTGATCCCAAACAAAGGACACACGAGTCAGAGCTGATCCCAAAGGACACACGAGTCACAGCTGATCCCAAAGGACACACGAGTCACAGCTGATCCCAAAGGACACACGAGTCACAGCTGATCCCAAAGGACACACGAGTCACAGCTGAACCCAAAGGACACACGAGTCACAGCTGATCCCAAAGGACACACGAGTCACAGCTGATCCCAAAGGACACACGAGTCACAGCTGAACCCAAAGGACACACGAGTCACAGCTGAACCCAAAGGACACACGAGTCACAGCTGAACCCAAAGGACACACGAGTCACAGCTGAACCCAAAGGACACACGAGTCACAGCTGAACCCAAAGGACACACGAGTCACAGCTGAACCCAAAGGACACACGAGTCACAGCTGATCCCAAAGGACACACGAGTCACAGCTGAACCCAAAGGACACACGAGTCACAGCTGAACCCAAAGGACACACGAGTCACAGCTGATCCCAAAGGACACACGAGTCACAGCTGATCCCAAAGGACACACGAGTCACAGCTGATCCCAAAGGACACACGAGTCACAGCTGATCCCAAAGGACACACGAGTCACAGCTGAACCCAAAGGACACACGAGTCACAGCTGATCCCAAAGGACACACAAGTCACAGCTGAACCCAAAGGACACACGAGTCACAGCTGATCCCAAAGGACACACGAGTCACAGCTGAACCCAAAGGACACACGAGTCACAGCTGATCCCAAAGGACACACGAGTCACAGCTGATCCCAAAGGACACACGAGTCACAGCTGATCCCAAAGGACACACGAGTCACAGCTGATCCCAAAGGACACACGAGTCACAGCTGATCCCAAAGGACACACGAGTCACAGCTGATCCCAAAGGACACACGAGTCACAGCTGATCCCAAACAAAGGACACACGAGTCAGAGCTGATCCCAAAGGACACACGAGTCACAGCTGATCCCAAAGGACACACGAGTCACAGCTGATCCCAAAGGACACACGAGTCACAGCTGATCCCAAAGGACACACGAGTCACAGCTGAACCCAAAGGACACACGAGTCACAGCTGATCCCAAAGGACACACGAGTCACAGCTGATCCCAAAGGACACACGAGTCACAGCTGAACCCAAAGGACACACGAGTCACAGCTGATCCCAAAGGACACACGAGTCACAGCTGATCCCAAAGGACACACGAGTCACAGCTGATCCCAAAGGACACCCGAGTCACAGCTGATCCCAAAGGACACCCGAGTCACAGCTGATCCCAAAGGACACACGAGTCACAGCTGATCCCAAAGGACACACGAGTCACAGCTGATCCCAAAGGACACACGAGTCACAGCTGATCCCAAAGGACACACGAGTCACAGCTGATCCCAAAGGACACACGAGTCACAGCTGATCCCAAAGGACACACGAGTCACAGCTGATCCCAAAGGACACACGAGTCACAGCTGAACCCAAAGGACACACGAGTCACAGCTGATCCCAAAGGACACACGAGTCACAGCTGATCCCAAAGGACACACGAGTCACAGCTGATCCCAAAGGACACACGAGTCACAGCTGATCCCAAAGGACACACGAGTCACAGCTGAACCCAAAGGACACACGAGTCACAGCTGATCCCAAAGGACACACGAGTCACAGCTGATCCCAAAGGACACACGAGTCACAGCTGATCCCAAAGGACACACGAGTCACAGCTGATCCCAAAGGACACCCGAGTCACAGCTGATCCCAAAGGACACCCGAGTCACAGCTGATCCCAAAGGACACACGAGTCACAGCTGATCCCAAAGGACACACGAGTCACAGCTGATCCCAAAGGACACACGAGTCACAGCTGATCCCAAAGGACACACGAGTCACAGCTGATCCCAAAGGACACACGAGTCACAGCTGATCCCAAAGGACACACGAGTCACAGCTGAACCCAAAGGACACACGAGTCACAGCTGATCCCAAAGGACACACGAGTCACAGCTGAACCCAAAGGACACACGAGTCACAGCTGATCCCAAAGGACACACGAGTCACAGCTGATCCCAAAGGACACACGAGTCACAGCTGATCCCAAAGGACACACGAGTCACAGCTGATCCCAAAGGACACACGAGTCACAGCTGATCCCAAAGGACACACGAGTCACAGCTGATCCCAAAGGACACACGAGTCACAGCTGAACCCAAAGGACACACGAGTCACAGCTGATCCCAAAGGACACACGAGTCACAGCTGATCCCAAAGGACACACGAGTCACAGCTGAACCCAAAGGACACACGAGTCACAGCTGATCCCAAAGGACACAAGAGTCACAGCTGATCCCAAAGGACACACGAGTCACAGCTGATCCCAAAGGACACACGAGTCACAGCTGATCCCAAAGGACACACGAGTCACAGCTGATCCCAAAGGACACACGAGTCACAGCTGATCCCAAAGGACACACGAGTCACAGCTGATCCCAAGGGACACACGAGTCACAGCTGATCCCAAGGGACACACAAGTCACAGCTGATCCCAAAGGACACACGAGTCACAGCTGATCCCAAAGGACACACGAGTCACAGCTGATCCCAAAGGACACACGAGTCACAGCTGATCCCAAAGGACACACGAGTCACAGCTGATCCCAAAGGACACACGAGTCACAGCTGATCCCAAAGGACACACGAGTCACAGCTGATCCCAAAGGACACACGAGTCACAGCTGATCCCAAAGGACACACGAGTCACAGCTGATCCCAAAGGACACACGAGTCACAGCTGATCCCAAAGGACACACGAGTCACAGCTGAACCCAAAGGACACACGAGTCACAGCTGATCCCAAAGGACACACGAGTCACAGCTGATCCCAAAGGACACACGAGTCACAGCTGATCCCAAAGGACACACGAGTCACAGCTGATCCCAAAGGACACACGAGTCACAGCTGATCCCAAAGGACACACGAGTCACAGCTGATCCCAAAGGACACACGAGTCACAGCTGAACCCAAAGGACACACGAGTCACAGCTGAACCCAAAGGACACACGAGTCACAGCTGATCCCAAAGGACACACGAGTCACAGCTGATCCCAAAGGACACACGAATCACAGCTGATCCCAAAGGACACACGAGTCACAGCTGATCCCAAAGGACACACGAGTCACAGCTGATCCCAAAGGACACCCGAGTCACAGCTGATCCCAAAGGACACCCGAGTCACAGCTGATCCCAAAGGACACACGAGTCACAGCTGATCCCAAAGGACACACGAGTCACAGCTGATCCCAAAGGACACACGAGTCACAGCTGATCCCAAAGGACACACGAGTCACAGCTGATCCCAAAGGACACACGAGTCACAGCTGATCCCAAAGGACACACGAGTCACAGCTGATCCCAAAGGACACACGAGTCACAGCTGATCCCAAAGGACACACGAGTCACAGCTGAACCCAAAGGACACACGAGTCACAGCTGATCCCAAAGGACACACGAGTCACAGCTGAACCCAAAGGACACACGAGTCACAGCTGATCCCAAAGGACATCTGTGTATTTCTGCTCTCATAAGTCGTGTTTGTCAGTAGAAAAGCACCTCGTCACAGCACCTTCTTTGTCAGTAGAAAAGCACCTCGTCACAGCAGCTTCTTTGTCAGTAGAAAAGCACCTCGTCACAGCAGCTTCTTTGTCAGTAGAAAAGCACCTCGTCACAGCAGCTTCTTTGTCAGTAGAAAAGCACCTCGTCACAGCAGCTTCTTTGTCAGTAGAAAAGCACCTCGTCACAGCAGCTTCTTTCTCTCGTCCTTTCGTGCATCTTTATTCTTGTACAAAAGTCATGACTCGGTCTTTTCGGCCTCCGTTTCTTTCCTGCTGAAATAAAAGTGAACTCAAAGTGTGGTGCGGCCGCTCACCAGCAGGGGGAGGTATCCCATGATGCTCAGGTGTCGGAGCTTCAGAGCGAGAGGTCCTCTGGGGTGAGTGGTCCCGAAACAGAACGCAGACGGAGTAACGCACAGCACCGCCCTCCTACCACAGGGTCACAGGGTCAGAACAGCAGCAGGTACCACGTGTGGACATTGTGCCCCCAGCAACCAGGACTAAACCGGGACTAAAACGGGTCTAAACCGGGTCTAAACCAGGACTAAAGCGGGACTAAAACGGGTCTAAACCGGGTCTAAACCAGGACTAAAGCGGGACTAAAACGGGTCTAAACCAGGACTAAAACGGGTCTAAAACGGGACTAAACCTGGTTTTAAACAGGTCTAAAGCGGGACTAAAACGGGTCTAAACCGGGTCTAAACCAGGACTAAAGCGGGACTAAAACGGGTCTAAACCAGGACTAAAACGGGTCTAAAACGGGACTAAACCTGGTTTTAAACAGGTCTAAAGCGGGACTAAAACGGGTCTAAACCAGGACTAAAGCGGGACTAAAGCGGGACTAAAACGGGTCTAAACCAGGACTAAAGCGGGACTAAACCTGGTCTAAAACTGGTCTAAAACTGGTCTAAACCAGGACTAAAGCGGGACTAAACCTGGTCTAAAACTGGTCTAAAACTGGTCTAAAACTGGTCTAAACCAGGACTAAAGCGGGACTAAACCTGGTCTAAAACTGGTCTAAAACGGGACTAAAGTGGGACTAAAACGGGTCTAAAACGGGTCTAAACCAGGACTAAAGCGGGACTAAACCTGGTCTAAAACAGGTCTAAACCAGGACTAAAGTGGGACTAAAACGGGTCTAAAACGGGTCTAAACCAGGACTAAAGCGGGACTAAAGCGGGACTAAAGCTGGACTAAAACGGGTCTAAACCGGGTCTAAACCAGGACTAAAGCGGGACTAAACGGGTCTAAAACGGGTCTAAAGCGGGACTAAACCTGGTCTAAAACTGGTCTAAAACGGGTCTAAACCAGGACTAAAACGGGTCTAAAGCGGGACTAAAGCGGGACTAAAGTGGGACTAAACCTGGTCTAAAATGGGTCTAAACCAGGACTAAAACGGGTCTAAAGCGGGACTAAACCTGGTTTTAAACAGGTCTAAAGCGGGACTAAAGCGGGACTAAAACGGGTCTAAACCAGGACTAAAACGGGCCTAAACCAGGACTAAAGTGGGACTAAAGTGGGACTAAAGCGGGACGAAACCTGGTCTAAAACGGGTCTAAACCAGGACTAAAACGGGTCTAAAGCGGGACTAAACCTGGTTTTAAACAGGTCTAAAGCGGGACTAAAACGGGTCTAAACCAGGACTAAAGCGGGACTAAAGCTGGACTAAAGCGGGACTAAAGCGGGACTAAACCTGGTCTAAAACGGGTCTAAACCAGGACTAAAACGGGTCTAAACCAGGACTAAAACGGGCCTAAACCAGGACTAAAGTGGGACTAAAGCGGGACTAAAGCGGGACTAAACCTGGTCTAAAACGGGTCTAAACCAGGACTAAAACGGGTCTAAAGCGGGACTAAAGTGGGACTAAAACGGGTCTAAACCGGGTCTAAACCAGGACTAAAGCGGGACTAAAGCGGAACTAAAGCGGGACTAAACCTGGTCTAAAACGGGTCTAAACCAGGACTAAAACGGGTCTAAAGCGGGACTAAAGTGGGACTAAAGTGGGACTAAAACGGGTCTAAACCAGGACTAAAACGGGTCTAAAGCGGGACTAAACCTGGTTTTAAACAGGTCTAAAGCGGGACTAAAACGGGTCTAAACCAGGACTAAAACGGGTCTAAACCAGGACTAAAGCGGGACTAAAGCTGGTCTAAAACTGGTCTAAAACTGGTCTAAACCAGGACTAAAGCGGGACTAAACCTGGTCTAAAACAGGTCTAAACCAGGACTAAAGTGGGACTAAACCTGGTTTTAAACAGGTCTAAACCAGGACTAAAGCAGGACTAAACCTGGTCTAAAACTGGTCTAAACCAGGACTAAAGCGGGACTAAACCTGGTCTAAAACTGGTCTAAACCAGGACTAAAACGGGTCTAAAGCGGGACTAAACCTGGTCTAAACCTGGTCTAAAACTGGTCTAAACCAGGACTAAAGCGGGTCTAAAGCGGGACTAAACCTGGTCTAAAACGGGTCTAAACCAGGACTAAAGCGGGACTAAAGCGGGACTAAACCTGGTCTAAAACGGGTCTAAACCAGGACTAAAGCGGGTCTAAAGCGGGACTAAACCTGGTCTAAAACGGGTCTAAACCAGGACTAAAGCGGGACTAAAGCAGGACTAAACCTGGTCTAAAACGGGTCTAAACCAGGACTAAAGCGGGACTAAAGCGGGACTAAACCTGGTCTAAAACGGGTCTAAACCAGGACTAAAGCGGGTCTAAAGCGGGACTAAACCCGGTCTAAAACGGGTCTAAACCAGGACTAAAGCGGGACTAAACCTAGTCTAAACCTGGTCTAAACCTGGTCTAAACCTGGACTAAACCTGGACTAAACCTGGTCTAAACCTGGTCTAAACCAGGACTAAAGCGGGTCTAAAGTGGGACTAAACCTGGTCTAAACCTGGTCTAAACCTGGACTAAACCTGGTCTAAAATGGGTCTAAACCTGGTTTAAACCAGGTATAAACTGGTCTAAAACTGGACTGAACCTGGTCTAAAACTGGGACTAAAGCAGGACTAAAGCAGGACTAAACCTGGACTAAACCTGCACAGAACCTAAACCAGGACTAAAGAGGGACTAAAGCAGGACTAAATCTGGTCCAAACTGTCTCGTCCTGACCTCAGGGACTCTCCCCAAACCCAGGAGGAATTAGACAAATCTCACCTTAGTTCTGTCTCAGAATCGCTCTCACGTTTGGTCAAAACTGCATCTAAAACCAAAACAAATCCACGAGTTTGAAGCTCCTGAATCACACAAACGGACTCTGAGCTTTGAGTCGTGTTCTGATGTTTCCTGGTCACAAACGGAGCTGGAGTCGTGTTTTGTTTCAGCTCCGTTTGTGACCAGGAGAGATCAGTTTTTCCTATTTTACCGATGAAATAGTGATTCTCCAGAAGCTGCCCGTCCTCCACGCTCCAGTCGGACCGGAGCTGCAGCAGAGTCCGGAGAGCAGAGGAGAAGTGGGGTTTGGGGCTGAGAGGAGGAGAGGAGGAGGAGGAGGAGGGGAGAGAGATGTTGTCGGGCAGAGTCGGCCGGTCCAGACGCAGACAGAGTTCCACCACGTTGAGCTGAGCCTGGACAGATCTGGACTCTGTGGAACATTTAAAACACCAGCGGTCGGACGCGAGAGGAATTCAGTCCAGAAAACAAATGTTCCTGATCATTTCTGCACAAAACATTCATCTGATCTGGATTTACAAACTTATACCAGGTTATTCATCAAAACTGGTCTAAACCTGGTCTAAACCTGGTCTAAACCTGGTCTAAACCTGGTCTAAACCTGGTCTAAACCTGGTCTAAACCTGGTCTAAAACTGATCTAAACCTGGTCTAAAACTGATCTAAACCTGGTCTAAAACTGGATTAAACCTGGTCTAAACCTGGTCTAAACCTGGTCTAAAACTGATCTAAACCTGGTCTAAAACTGATCTAAACCTGGTCTAAACCAGGTCTAAACCTGGTCTAAAACTGGTCTAAACCTGGTCTAAACCTGGTCTAAACCTGGTCTAAACCTGGTCTAAACCAGGTCTAAACCTGGTCTAAAACTGGTCTAAACCTGGTCTAAACCTGGTCTAAACCTGGTCTAAACCTGGTCTAAACCTGGTCTAAAACTGGTCTAAACCTGGTCTAAACCTGGTCTAAACCTGGTCTAAACCTGGTCTAAACCAGGTCTAAACCTGGTCTAAAACTGGTCTAAACCTGGTCTAAACCTGGTCTAAACCTGGTCTAAAACTGGTCTAAACCTGGTCTAAACCAGGTCTAAACCTGGTCTAAACCTGGTCTAAAACTGATCTAAACCTGGTCTAAACCTGATCTAAACCTGGTCTAAACCTGGTCTAAAACTGGTCTAAACCTGGTCTAAAACTGATCTAAACCTGGTCTAAACCTGGTCTAAAACTGGTCTAAACCTGGTCTAAAACTGATCTAAACCTGGTCTAAACCTGGTCTAAACCTGGTCTAAACCTGGTCTAAACCTGGTCTAAAACTGATCTAAACCTGGTCTAAAACTGATCTAAACCTGGTCTAAAACTGGATTAAACCTGGTCTAAAACTGATCTAAACCTGGTCTAAACCTGGTCTAAAACTGGTCTAAACCTGGTCTAAACCTGGTCTAAACCTGGTCTAAAACTGGCCTAAACCTGGTCTAAAACTGGACTAAACCTGGTCTAAAACTGATCTAAACCTGGTCTAAAACTGATCTAAACCTGGTCTAAACCTGGTCTAAACCTGGTCTAAAACTGGCCTAAACCTGGTCTAAAACTGGACTAAACCTGGTCTAAAACTGATCTAAACCTGGTCTAAAACTGATCTAAACCTGGTCTAAACCTGGTCTAAACCTGGTCTAAAACTGGCCTAAACCTGATCTAAAACTGGACTAAACCTGGTCTAAAACTGATCTAAACCTGGTCTAAAACTGGACTAAACCTGGTCTAAAACTGATCTAAACCTGGTCTAAACCTGGTCTAAAACTGGACTAAACCTGGTCTAAAACTGATCTAAACCTGGTCTAAAACTGGATTAAACCTGGTCTAAAACTGATCTAAACCTGGTCTAAAACTGATATAAACCTGGTCTAAAACTGGTCTAAACCTGGTCTAAACCTGGTCTAAACCTGGTCTAAAACTGGTCTAAACCTGGTCTAAACCTGGTCTAAACCTGGTCTAAAACTGGCCTAAACCTGGTCTAAAACTGGACTAAACCTGGTCTAAAACTGATCTAAACCTGGTCTAAAACTGATCTAAACCTGGTCTAAACCTGGTCTAAACCTGGTCTAAAACTGGCCTAAACCTGATCTAAAACTGGACTAAACCTGGTCTAAAACTGATCTAAACCTGGTCTAAAACTGGACTAAACCTGGTCTAAAACTGATCTAAACCTGGTCTAAACCTGGTCTAAACCTGGTCTAAAACTGATCTAAACCTGGTCTAAAACTGGATTAAACCTGGTCTAAAACTGATCTAAACCTGGTCTAAAACTGATATAAACCTGGTCTAAAACTGATATAAACCTGGTCTAAAACTGATATAAACCTGGTCTAAAACTGGACTAAACCTGGTCTAAAACTGATCTAAACCTGGTCTAAACCTGGTCTAAAACTGGACTAAACCTGGTCTAAAACTGATCTAAACCTGGTCTAAAACTGGATTAAACCTGGTCTAAAACTGATATAAACCTGGTCTAAAACTGATATAAACCTGGTCTAAAACTGATCTAAACCTGGTCTAAAGCTGGACTAAACCTGGTCTAAAACTGGGGTAAACCTGGTCTAAAACTGGACTAAACCTGGTCTAAACCTGGTCTAAACCTGGTCTAAAACTGGTCTAAACCTGGTCTAAACCTGGTCTAAAACTGGACTAAACCTGGTCTAAACCTGGTCTAAACCTGGTCTAAACCTGGTCTAAAACTGGTCTAAAACTGGTCTAAAACTGGATTAAACCTGGTCTAAAACTGATCTAAACCTGGTCTAAAACTGATATAAACCTGGTCTAAAACTGGTCTAAACCTGGTCTAAACCTGGTCTAAACCTGGTCTAAAACTGGTCTAAACCTGGTCTAAACCTGGTCTAAACCTGGTCTAAAACTGGCCTAAACCTGGTCTAAAACTGGACTAAACCTGGTCTAAAACTGATCTAAACCTGGTCTAAAACTGATCTAAACCTGGTCTAAACCTGGTCTAAACCTGGTCTAAACCTGGTCTAAAACTGATCTAAACCTGGTCTAAAACTGGATTAAACCTGGTCTAAAACTGATCTAAACCTGGTCTAAAACTGATATAAACCTGGTCTAAAACTGATATAAACCTGGTCTAAAACTGATATAAACCTGGTCTAAAACTGGACTAAACCTGGTCTAAAACTGATCTAAACCTGGTCTAAACCTGGTCTAAAACTGGACTAAACCTGGTCTAAAACTGATCTAAACCTGGTCTAAAACTGGATTAAACCTGGTCTAAAACTGATATAAACCTGGTCTAAAACTGATATAAACCTGGTCTAAAACTGATCTAAACCTGGTCTAAAACTGGACTAAACCTGGTCTAAAACTGGATTAAACCTGGTCTAAAACTGGACTAAACCTGGTCTAAACCTGGTCTAAACCTGGTCTAAAACTGGTCTAAACCTGGTCTAAACCTGGTCTAAAACTGGACTAAACCTGGTCTAAACCTGGTCTAAACCTGGTCTAAACCTGGTCTAAAACTGGTCTAAAACTGGTCTAAAACTGGATTAAACCTGGTCTAAAACTGATCTAAACCTGGTCTAAAACTGATATAAACCTGGTCTAAAACTGGTCTAAACCTGGTCTAAACCTGGTCTAAACCTGGTCTAAAACTGGTCTAAACCTGGTCTAAACCTGGTCTAAACCTGGTCTAAAACTGGCCTAAACCTGGTCTAAAACTGGACTAAACCTGGTCTAAAACTGATCTAAACCTGGTCTAAAACTGATCTAAACCTGGTCTAAACCTGGTCTAAACCTGGTCTAAACCTGGTCTAAAACTGGCCTAAACCTGATCTAAAACTGGACTAAACCTGGTCTAAAACTGATCTAAACCTGGTCTAAAACTGGACTAAACCTGGTCTAAAACTGATCTAAACCTGGTCTAAACCTGGTCTAAAACTGGACTAAACCTGGTCTAAAACTGATCTAAACCTGGTCTAAAACTGGATTAAACCTGGTCTAAAACTGATCTAAACCTGGTCTAAAACTGATATAAACCTGGTCTAAAACTGATATAAACCTGGTCTAAAACTGATATAAACCTGGTCTAAAACTGGACTAAACCTGGTCTAAAACTGATCTAAACCTGGTCTAAACCTGGTCTAAAACTGGACTAAACCTGGTCTAAAACTGATCTAAACCTGGTCTAAAACTGGATTAAACCTGGTCTAAAACTGATATAAACCTGGTCTAAAACTGATATAAACCTGGTCTAAAACTGATCTAAACCTGGTCTAAAACTGGACTAAACCTGGTCTAAAACTGGATTAAACCTGGTCTAAAACTGGACTAAACCTGGTCTAAACCTGGTCTAAACCTGGTCTAAAACTGGTCTAAACCTGGTCTAAACCTGGTCTAAAACTGGACTAAACCTGGTCTAAACCTGGTCTAAACCTGGTCTAAACCTGGTCTAAAACTGGTCTAAAACTGGTCTAAAACTGGTCTTAAACCTGGTCTAAAACTGTGTGACACAGGGGTATGTGACACAGGGGTATGTGACACAGGGGTATGTGACACAGGGGTATGTGACACAGGGGTATGTGACACAGGGGCATATGACACAGGGGTATGTGACACAGGGGTATGTGACACAGGGGTATGTGACACAGGGGCATATGACACAGGGGTATGTGACACAGGGGCATATGACACAGGGGTATGTGACACAGGGGCAGGGGTATGTGGGAGGGCATCTGACCGTGCGCCCGCAGATGCCCCAGCGTCTCCTCCTGCAGCAGACGGAGGAGCAGAGTCTGGGGGAAGTGTCCCAGGACGGAGAGGCTGTGCTGGGCTCGGAGCAGCTGCACGGGGCTCATCCTCTGGAGGTACGGCTCCACAGCGCCCCCCACAGACCGGAGCAGACTGCAGAGAGCAGGAGAGAGTCTGAACCGGGTCTGAACCGGGTCTGAACCGGGTCTGAACCGGGACTAAAGTGGGTCTGAACCGGGACTAAAGCGGGTCTGAACCGGGTCTGAACCGGGTCTGAACCGGGTCTGAACCGGGACTAAAGCGAGTCTGAACCGGGACTGAAGCGGGTCTGAAACGGGTCTGAACCGGGTCTGAAACGGGTCTGAAACGGGTCTGAACCAGGAATAAAGTGGGTCTGAAACCAGGACTAAAGCGGGTCTGAAACCAGGACTAAAGCGGGTCTGAAACGGGACTAAAGCGGGTCTGAAACCAGGACTAAAGCGGGTCTGAAACCAGGACTAAAGCGGGTCTGAAACGGGACTAAAGCGGGTCTGAAACGGGACTAAAGCGGGTCTGAAACGGGACTAAAGCGGGTCTGAAACCAGGACTAAAGCGGGTCTGAAACCAGGACTAAAGCGGGTCTGAAACCAGGACTAAAGCGGGTCTGAAACCAGGACTAAAGCGGGTCTGAACCGGGACTAAAGCGGGTTTTAACCCAGGACTAAAGCGGGTCTGAAACGGGACTAAAGCGGGTCTGAAACGGGACTAAAGCGGGTCTGAAACCAGGACTAAAGCGGGTCTGAAACGGGACTAAAGCGGGTCTGAAACCAGGACTAAAGCGGGTCTGAAACCAGGACTAAAGCGGGTCTGAAACCAGGACTAAAGCGGGTCTGAAACGGGACTAAAGCGGGTCTGAAACCAGGACTAAAGCGGGTCTGAAACGGGACTAAAGCGGGTCTGAAACCAGGACTAAAGCGGGTCTGAAACGGGACTAAAGCGGGTCTGAAACGGGACTAAAGCGGGTCTGAAACCAGGACTAAAGCGGGTCTGAAACCAGGACTAAAGCGGTTCTGAAACGGGACTAAAGCGGGTCTGAAACGGGACTAAAGCGGGTCTGAAACCAGGACTAAAGCGGGTCTGAAACCAGGACTAAAGCGGGTCTGAAACCAGGACTAAAGCGGGTCTGAAACCAGGACTAAAGCGGGTCTGAAACCAGGACTAAAGCGGGTCTGAAACGGGACTAAAGCGGGTCTAAACCGGGACTAAAGTGGGTCTGAAACCAGGACTAAAGCGGGTCTGAAACGGGACTAAAGCGGGTCTGAAACGGGTCTGAACCGGGTCTGAAACGGGTCTGAAGCGGGTCTGAAACGGGTCTGAAGCGGGTCTGAAACCAGGACTAAAAGCGGGTCTGAAACCAGGACTAAAGCGGTCTTAAACCCGGACTAAAGCGGGTCTGAAACCAGGACTAAAGCGGGTCTGAAACCAGGACTAAAGCGGGTCTGAAACCAGGACTAAAGCGGGTCTGAAACCATGACAAAAGCGGGTCTGAAACCAGGACTAAAGAGGGTATGAAACAAGGACTAAAGCGGGTCTGAAACCAGGACTAAAGCGGGTCTGAAACCAGGACTAAAGCGGGTCTGAAACCAGGACTAAAGCGGGTCTGAAACCAGGACTAAAGCGGGTCTGAAACCAGGACTAAAGCGGGTCTGAAACGGGACTAAAGCGGGTCTGAAACGGGACTAAAGCGGGTCTGAAACGGGACTAAAGCGGGTCTGAAACGGGACTAAAGCGGGTCTGAAACCAGGACTAAAGCGGGTCTTAAACGGGACTAAAGCGGGTCTGAAACGGGTCTGAACCGGGTCTGAAACGGGTCTGAAGCGGGTCTGAAACGGGTCTGAAGCGGGTCTGAAACGGGTCTGAAACGGGTCTGAACCAGGACTAAAGCGGGTCTGAAACGAGTCTAAACCAGGACTAAAGCGGGTCTGAAACCAGGACTAAAGCGGGTCTGAAACCAGGACTAAAGCCGGTCTTACCCGGTCTAAAGCCGGTCTTACCCGGTCTAAAGCCGGTCTAAAGCCGGTCTTACCCGGTCTAAAGCCGGTCTAAAGCCGGTCTTACCCGGTCTAAAGCCGGTCTAAAGCCGGTCTTACCCGGTCTAATGCCGGTCTAAAGCCGGTCTAAAGCCGGTCTTACCCGGTCTAAAGCCGGTCTTACCCGGTCTAAAGCCGGTCTAAAGCCGGTCTAAAGCCGGTCTTACCCGGTCTAAAGCCGGTCTAAAGCCGGTCTTACCCGGTCTAAAGCCGGTCTAAAGCCGGTCTAAAGCCGGTCTAAAGCCGGTCTAAAGCCGGTCTAAAGCCGGTCTAAAGCCGGTCTAAAGCCGGTCTTACCCGGTCTAAAGCCGGTCTTACCCGGTCTAAAGCCGGTCTTACCCGGGGTGGTGGTAGTTGAGGGAGGAGCAGACTTGGAGCAAACACAGCAGGTCCCTGAGGGTCAAAGCTCCAGGATCAGACTGAACTCTGTCTGAGAAAGAATCCAACAGAGACGAGGGACGAAACGAGAGAGCGTCCAGGGTGTGGAGGAGGAGGAAGAACTGTGGAGAGAGGAGAGGGTTAGAGGAGGAACTGAGGAGAGAGGAGAGGGTTAGAGGAGGAACTGAGGAGAGAGGAGAGGGTTAGAGGAGGAACTGTGGAGAGAGGAGAGGGTTAGAGGAGGAACTGAGGAGAGAGGAGAGGGTTAGAGGAGGAACTGAGGAGAGAGGAGAGAGGGTTAGAGGAGGAACTGTGGAGAGAGGAGAGGGTTAGAGGAGGAACTGTGGAGAGAGGAGAGGGTTAGAGGAGGAACTGTGGAGAGAGGAGAGGGTTAGAGGAGGAACTGAGGAGAGAGGAGAGGGTTAGAGGAGGAACTGTGGAGAGAGGAGAGGGTTAGAGGAGGAACTGTGGAGAGAGGAGAGGGTTAGAGGAGGAACTGTGGAGAGAGGAGAGGGTTAGAGGAGGAACTGTGGAGAGAGGAGAGGGTTAGAGGAGGAACTGAGGAGAGAGGAGAGGGTTAGAGGAGGAACTGAGGAGAGAGGAGAGGGTTAGAGGAGGAACTGAGGAGAGAGGAGAGGGTTAGAGGAGGAACTGAGGAGAGAGGAGAGGGTTAGAGGAGGAACTGTGGAGAGAGGAGAGGGTTAGAGGAGGAACTGAGGAGAGAGGAGAGGGTTAGAGGAGGAACTGAGGAGAGAGGAGAGGGTTAGAGGAGGAACTGAGGAGAGAGGAGAGGGTTAGAGGAGGAACTGTGGAGAGAGGAGAGGGTTAGAGGAGGAACTGAGGAGAGAGGAGAGGGTTAGAGGAGGAACTGAGGAGAGAGGAGAGGGTTAGAGGAGGAACTGTGGAGAGAGGAGAGGGTTAGAGGAGGAACTGTGGAGAGAGGAGAGGGTTAGAGGAGGAACTGAGGAGAGAGGAGAGGGTTAGAGGAGGAACTGAGGAGAGAGGAGAGGGTTAGAGGAGGAACTGAGGAGAGAGGAGAGGGTTAGAGGATGAACTGTTGAGAGAGGAGAGGGTTAGAGGAGGAACTGAGGAGAGAGGAGAGGGTTAGAGGAGGAACTGAGGAGAGAGGAGAGGGTTAGAGGAGGAACTGAGGAGAGAGGAGAGGGTTAGAGGAGGAACTGTGGAGAGAGGAGAGGGTTAGAGGAGGAACTGAGGAGAGAGGAGAGGGTTAGAGGAGGAACTGTGGAGAGAGGAGAGGGTTAGAGGAGGAACTGAGGAGAGAGGAGAGGGTTAGAGGAGGAACTGAGGAGAGAGGAGAGGGTTAGAGGAAGAACTGAGGAGAGAGGAGAGGGTTAGAGGAGGAACTGAGGAGAGAGGAGAGGGTTAGAGGAGGAACTGTGGAGAGAGGAGAGGGTTAGAGGAGGAACTGAGGAGAGAGGAGAGGGTTAGAGGAGGAACTGAGGAGAGAGGAGAGGGTTAGAGGAGGAACTGAGGAGAGAGGAGAGGGTTAGAGGAGGAACTGAGGAGAGAGGAGAGGGTTAGAGGAGGAACTGAGGAGAGAGGAGAGGGTTAGAGGAGGAACTGAGGAGAGAGGAGAGGGTTAGAGGAGGAACTGTGGAGAGAGGAGAGGGTTAGAGGAGGAACTGAGGAGAGAGGAGAGGGTTAGAGGAGGAACTGAGGAGAGAGGAGAGGGTTAGAGGAGGAACTGAGGAGAGAGGAGAGGGTTAGAGGAGGAACTGAGGAGAGAGGAGAGAGTGTGGAGGAGGAGGAAGAACTGTGGAGAGAGGAGAGGGTGAGAGGAGGAACTGAGGAGAGAGGAGAGGGTTAGAGGAGGAACTGTGGAGAGAGGAGAGGGTTAGAGGAAGAACTGAGGAGAGAGGAGAGGGTTAGAGGAGGAACTGTGGAGAGAGGAGAGGGTTAGAGGAGGAGAGGAGGAGAGAGGAGAGAGTTAGAGGAGGAGAGGAGGAGAGAGGAGAGGGTTAGAGGAGGAACTGAGGAGAGAGGAGAGGGTTAGAGGAGGAACTGAGGAGAGAGGAGAGGGTTAGAGGAGGAACTGAGGAGAGAGGAGAGGGTTAGAGGAGGAACTGAGGAGAGAGGAGAGGGTTAGAGGAGGAACTGAGGAGAGAGGAGAGAGGGTTAGAGGAGGAACTGTGGAGAGAGGAGAGGGTTAGAGGAGGACCGGTGGAGTGAGGAGATTGTTAGAGGAGGATCTGTGTATAGAGGAGAGGGTTTGTTGTGGAACTGTGGAGAGAGGAGAGGGTTAGAGGAGGAACTGAGGAGAGAGGAGAGGGTTAGAGGAGGAACTGAGGAGAGAGGAGAGGGTTAGAGGAGGAACTGAGGAGAGGAGAGGGTTAGAGGAGGAACTGTGGAGAGAGGAGAGGGTTAGAGGAGGAACTGTGGAGAGAGAGGAGAGGTTAGAGGAGGAACTGTGGAGAGAGGAGAGGGTTAGAGGAGGAACTGAGGAGAGAGGAGAGGGTTAGAGGAGGAACTGAGGAGAGAGGAGAGGGTTAGAGGAGGAACTGAGGAGAGAGGAGAGGGTTAGAGGAGGAACTGTGGAGAGAGGAGAGGGTTAGAGGAGGAACTGAGGAGAGAGGAGAGGGTTAGAGGAGGAACTGAGGAGAGAGGAGAGGGTTAGAGGAGGAACTGTGGAGAGAGGAGAGGGTTAGAGGAGGAACTGTGGAGAGAGGAGAGGGTTAGAGGAGGAACTGAGGAGAGAGGAGAGGGTTAGAGGAGGAACTGTGGAGAGAGGAGAGGGTTAGAGGAGGAACTGTGGAGAGAGGAGAGGGTTAGAGGAGGAACTGAGGAGAGAGGAGAGGGTTAGAGGAGGAACTGTGGAGAGAGGAGAGGGTTAGAGGAGGAACTGAGGAGAGAGGAGAGGGTTAGAGGAGGAACTGAGGAGAGAGGAGAGGGTTAGAGGAGGAACTGTGGAGAGAGGAGAGGGTTAGAGGAGGAACTGTGGAGAGAGGAGAGGGTTAGAGGAGGAACTGAGGAGAGAGGAGAGGGTTAGAGGAGGAACTGAGGAGAGAGGAGAGGGTTAGAGGAGGAACTGTGGAGAGAGGAGAGGGTTAGAGGAGGAACTGAGGAGAGAGGAGAGGGTTAGAGGAGGAACTGAGGAGAGAGGAGAGGGTTAGAGGAGGAACTGTGGAGAGAGGAGAGGGTTAGAGGAGGAACTGAGGAGAGAGGAGAGGGTTAGAGGAGGAACTGAGGAGAGAGGAGAGGGTTAGAGGAGGAACTGAGGAGAGAGGAGAGGGTTAGAGGAGGAACTGTGGAGAGAGGAGAGAGGGTTAGAGGAGGAACTGTGGAGAGAGGAGAGGGTTAGAGGAGGAACTGAGGAGAGAGGAGAGGGTTAGAGGAGGAACTGAGGAGAGAGGAGAGAGGGTTAGAGGAGGAACTGTGGAGAGAGGAGAGGGTTAGAGGAGGAACTGTGGAGAGAGGAGAGGGTTAGAGGAGGAACTGAGGAGAGAGGAGAGGGTTAGAGGAGGAACTGAGGAGAGAGGAGAGGGTTAGAGGAGGAACTGAGGAGAGAGGAGAGGGTTAGAGGAGGAACTGTGGAGAGAGGAGAGGGTTAGAGGAGGAACTGTGGAGAGAGGAGAGGGTTAGAGGAGGAACTGTGGAGAGAGGAGAGGGTTAGAGGAGGAACTGAGGAGAGAGGAGAGGGTTAGAGGAGGAACTGAGGAGAGAGGAGAGGGTTAGAGGAGGAACTGAGGAGAGAGGAGAGGGTTAGAGGAGGAACTGAGGAGAGAGGAGAGGGTTAGAGGAGGAACTGAGAGAGAGGAGAGGGTTAGAGGAGGAACTGAGGAGAGAGGAGAGGGTTAGAGGAGGAACTGAGGAGAGAGGAGAGGGTTAGAGGAGGAACTGAGGAGAGAGGAGAGGGTTAGAGGAGGAACTGTGGGGAGAGGAGGAGGACAGGAGGAGGACAGGAGGAGGACAGGAGGACAGGAGGAGGAGAGGAGGAGGACAGGAGGACAGGTGGAGGAGGACAGGAGGAGGACAGGAGGAGGACAGGAGGAGGACAGGAGGACAGGAGGACAGGAGGACAGGAGGAGGACAGGAGGACAGGAGGAGGACAGGAGGACAGGTGGAGGAGGACAGGAGGAGGACAGGAGGAGGACAGGAGGAGGACAGGAGGAGGACAGGAGGAGGACAGGAGGAGGACAGGAGGACAGGAGGACAGGAGGACAGGAGGAGGACAGGAGGAGGACAGGAGGAGGACAGGAGGAGGACAGGAGGAGGACAGGAGGAGGACAGGAGGAGGACAGGAGGAGGACAGGAGGAGGACAGGAGGAGGACAGGAGGACAGGAGGAGGACAGGAGGAGGACAGGAGGACAGGAGGACAGGAGGAGGACAGGAAGAGGACAGGAGGAGGACAGGAGGAGGACAGGAGGACAGGAGGAGGACAGGAGGAGGACAGGAGGAGGACAGGAGGAGGACAGGAGGAGGACAGGAGGACAGGAGGACAGGAGGAGGACAGGAGGAGGAGGAGGACAGGAGGAGGACAGGAGGAGGACAGGAGGAGGACAGGAGGAGGACAGGAGGAGGACAGGAGGACAGGAGGAGGACAGGAGGAGGACAGGAGGAGGACAGGAGGAGGACAGGAGGACAGGTGGAGGAGGACAGGAGGAGGACAGGAGGAGGACAGGAGGAGGACAGGAGGACAGGAGGACAGGAGGAGGACAGGAGGAGGAGGACAGGAGGAGGAGGACAGACCTGCTTGCTGTTCCACACATGGACCATGGTGGCGCTGTGCTCGCTCACGGCCTCCAGCAGCTGCAGGTCTCTGAACTGGAGCTCCCGACACGACATCAGAACCGTCAGGAGCCGATTAAACGGGACCCCAGAAAGGTTCTCTGGAACAAAGAACCGGGACTGAACCAGGACTGAACCAGACCGGGACTGAACCAGACCAGGACTGAACCAGGACTGAACCAGGACTGAACCAGGACTGAACCAGGACTAAACCAGGCCTGAACCAGGCCTGAACCAGGACTGAACCAGGACTAAACCAGGACTAAACCAGGACTGAACCGGGACTGAACCGGGACTGAACCGGGACTGAACCGGGACTGAACCGGGACTGAACCGGGACTGAACCAGGACTGAACCGGGACTGAACCAGGACTGAACCAGGACTAAACCAGGACTAAACCAGGACTAAACCAGGACTGAACCAGGACTGAACCGGGACTGAACCGGGACTGAACCAGGACTGAACCGGGACTGAACCAGGACTTAACCAGGTCTAAACCGGGACTGAACCGGGACTGAACCGGGACTGAACCAGAACTAAACCAGGACTAAACCAGGACTGAACCAGGACTGAACCAGGACTGAACCAGCACTGAACCAGGACTGAACCAGGACTAAACCAGGACTGAACCAGGACTGAACCAGGACTGAACCAGGACTGAACCAGGACTGAACCAGGACTAAACCAGGACTGAACCAGGACTGAACCAGGACTGAACCAGGACTGAACCAGGACTGAACCAGGCCTGAACCAGGCCTGAACCAGGACTGAACCAGGACTAGACCAGGACTGAACCAGGCCTGAACCAGGCCTGAACCAGGACTAAACCAGGCCTGAACCAGGCCTGAACCAGGACTGAACCAGGACTGAACCAGGACTAAACCAGGCCTGAACCAGACCAGGACTGAACCAGGACTGAACCAGGACTGAACCAGACCAGGACTGAACCAGGACTGAACCAGGACTGAACCAGACCAGGACTGAACCAGGACTGAACCAGGACTGAACCAGGACTGAACCAGACCAGGACTGAACCAGACCAGGACTGAACCAGGACTGAACCAGGCCTGAACCAGGACTAAACCAGGCCTGAACCAGGCCTGAAACAGGACTGAACCAGGACTGAACCAGGACTAGACCAGGACTGAACCAGGCCTGAACCAGGACTGAACCAGGACTGAACCAGGACTAAACCAGGCCTGAACCAGACCAGGACTGAACCAGGACTGAACCAGGACTGAACCAGACCAGGACTGAACCAGGACTGAACCAGGACTGAACCAGACCAGGACTGAACCAGGACTGAACCAGGACTGAACCAGGACTAGACCAGGACTGAACCAGGACTAGACCAGGACTAAACCAGGACTAAACCAGGACTGAACCAGGACTAAACCAGGCCTGAACCAGGCCTGAACCAGGACTAAACCAGGCCTGAACCAGGACTGAACCAGGACTGAACCAGGACTAAACCAGGCCTGAACCAGACCAGGACTGAACCAGGACTGAACCAGGACTGAACCAGACCAGGACTGAACCAGGACTGAACCAGGACTGAACCAGACCAGGACTGAACCAGACCAGGACTGAACCAGGACTGAACCAGGACTGAAGCAGGACTAGACCAGAACTGAAGCAGGACTGAACCAGGCCTGAACCAGGCCTGAACCAGGACTGAACCAGGACTGAACCAGGCCTGAACCAGGACTAAACCAGGACTGAACCAGGCCTGAACCAGGACTAAACCAGGACTGAACCAGGACTGAACCAGGCCTGAACCAGGCCTGAACCAGGACTGAACCAGGCCTGAACCAGGACTGAACCAGGACTGAACCAGGACTGAACCAGGACTGAACCAGGACTGAACCAGGACTGAACCAGGACTAAACCAGGACTGAACCAGGACTGAACCAGGACTGAACCAGGCCTGAACCAGGACTGAACCAGGACTGAACCAGGACTGAACCAGGACTGAACCAGGACTGAACCAGGACTGAACCAGGACTGAACCAGGCCTGAACCAGGCCTGAACCAGGACTGAACCAGGACTGAACCAGGACTGAACCAGGACTGAACCAGGCCTGAACCAGGACTAAACCAGGACTGAACCAGGACTGGACCAGGACCAGGACTGGACCAGGACCAGGACTGGACCAGGACTGAACCAGGACCAGGACTGGACCAGGACCAGGACTGGACTGAACCAGGACTGAACCAGGACTGAACCAGGACTGAACCAGGACTGAACCAGGACTGAACCAGGACTGAACCAGGACTGAACCAGGACTGAACCAGGACTGAACCAGGACCAGACCAGGACTGAACCAGGACTGAACCAGGACTGAACCAGGACTGAACCAGGACTGAACCAGGACTGAACCAGGACCAGACCAGGACTGAACCAGGACTGAACCAGGACTGAACCAGGACTGAACCAGGACTGAACCAGGACTGAACCAGGACTGAACCAGGACTGAACCAGGACTAGACCAGGACTGAACCAGGACTAGACCAGGACTAAACCAGGACTGAACCAGGACTGAACCAGGACTGAACCAGGACTGAACCAGGACTGAACCAGGCCTGAACCAGGACTGAACCAGGACTAGACCAGGACTGAACCAGGACTAGACCAGGACTAAACCAGGACTGAACCAGGACTAAACCAGGCCTGAACCAGGCCTGAACCAGGACTGAACCAGGACTAGACCAGGCCTGAACCAGGACTGAACCAGGACTGAACCAGGACTAAACCAGGCCTGAACCAGACCAGGACTGAACCAGGACTGAACCAGGACTGAACCAGACCAGGACTGAACCAGGACTGAACCAGGACTGAACCAGACCAGGACTGAACCAGGACTGAACCAGGACTGAACCAGGACTGAACCAGACCAGGACTGAACCAGACCAGGACTGAACCAGGACTGAACCAGGCCTGAACCAGGACAGGACCAGGCCTGAAACCAGGACTGAAACAGGACTGAACCAGGACTAGAACCAGACTGAACCAGGCCTGAACCAGGACTGAACCAGGACTGAACCAGGACTGAACCAGACCAGGACTGAACCAGACCAGGACTGAACCAGGACTGAACCAGACCAGGACTGAACCAGGACTGAACCAGGACTGAACCAGGACTGAACCAGACCAGGACTGAACCAGGACTGAACCAGGACTGAACCAGACCAGGACTGAACCAGACCAGGACTGAACCAGACCAGGACTGAACCAGGACTAAACCAGAACTGAAGCAGGACTGAACCAGGCCTGAACCAGGCCTGAACCAGGACTGAACCAGGACTGAACCAGGACTGAACCAGGACTGAACCAGGACTAAACCAGGACTGAACCAGGACTGAACCAGGACTGAACCAGGACTGAACCAGGACTGAACCAGGACTGAACCAGGACTGAACCAGGACTGAACCAGGCCTGAACCAGGACTAAACCAGGACTGAACCAGGACTGAACCAGGACTGAACCAGGACTGAACCAGGACTGAACCAGGACTGAACCAGGACTGAACCAGGACTGAACCAGGACTGAACCAGGACTGAACCAGGACTGAACCAGGACTGAACCAGGACTGAACCAGGACTGAACCAGGACTGAACCAGGACTGAACCAGGACTGAACCAGGACTGAACCAGGACTGAACCAGGACTGAACCAGGACTGAACCAGGACTGAACCAGGACTGAACCAGGACTAAACCAGGACTGAACCAGGACTGAACCAGGACTGAACCAGGACTGAACCAGGACTGAACCAGGACTGAACCAGGACTGAACCAGGACTGAACCAGGACTGAACCAGGACTGAACCAGGACTAGACCAGGACTGAACCAGGACTAAACCAGGCCTGAACCAGACCAGGACTAAACCAGGCCTGAACCAGACCAGGACTGAACCAGGACTGAACCAGGACTGAACCAGACCAGGACTGAACCAGGACTGAACCAGACCAGGACTGAACCAGGACTGAACCAGGACTGAACCAGGACTAGACCAGGACTGAACCAGGACTAGACCAGGACTAAACCAGGACTGAACCAGGACTAAACCAGGCCTGAACCAGGCCTGAACCAGGACTAAACCAGGCCTGAACCAGGACTGAACCAGGACTGAACCAGGACTAAACCAGGACTGAACCAGGACTGTACCAGGACTGAACCAGGACTGAACCAGGACTGAACCAGACCAGGACTGAACCAGGACTGAACCAGGACTGAACCAGACCAGGACTGAACCAGGACTGAACCAGGACTGAACCAGACCAGGACTGAACCAGGACTGAACCAGGACTGAACCAGACCAGGACTGAACCAGACCAGGACTGAACCAGGACTGAACCAGACCAGGACTGAACCAGGACTAAACCAGAACTGAAGCAGGACTGAACCAGGACTGAACCAGGACTGAACCAGGCCTGAACCAGGACTGAACCAGGACTGAACCAGGACTGAACCAGGACTGAACCAGGACTGAACCAGGACTGAACCAGGACTGAACCAGGACTGAACCAGGACTGAACCAGGACTGAACCAGGACTGAACCAGGACTGAACCAGGACTGAACCAGGACTGAACCAGGACTGAACCAGGACTGAACCAGGACTGAACCAGGACTGAACCAGGACTGAACCAGGACTGAACCAGGACTGAACCAGGACTGAACCAGGACTGAACCAGGACTGAACCAGGACTCTGAACCAGGACTGAACCAGGACTGAACCAGGACTGAACCAGGACTGAACCAGGACTGAACCAGGACTGAACCAGGACTGAACCAGGACTGAACCAGGACTGAACCAGGACTGAACCAGGACTGAACCAGGACTGAACCAGGACTAGACCAGGACTGAACCAGGACTGAACCAGGACTGAACCAGGACTGAACCAGGACTAGACCAGGACTGAACCAGGACTGAACCAGGACTGAACCAGGACTGAACCAGGACTGAACCAGGACTAAACCAGGACTGAACCAGGACTGAACCAGGACTGAACCAGGACCAGACCAGGACTGAACCAGGACTGAACCAGGACTGAACCAGGACTGAACCAGGACTGAACCAGGACTGAACCAGGACTGAACCAGGACTGAACCAGGACTGAACCAGGACTGAACCAGGACTGAACCAGGCCTGAACCAGGACTGAACCAGGACTGAACCAGGACTGAACCAGGACTGAACCAGGACTGAACCAGGACTGAACCAGACCAGGACTGAACCAGGACTGAACCAGGACTGAACCAGACCAGGACTGAACCAGGACTGAACCAGGACTGAACCAGACCAGGACTGAACCAGGACTAAACCAGGCCTGAACCAGGACTGAACCAGGACTGAACCAGGACTGAACCAGACCAGGACTGAACCAGACCAGGACTGAACCAGGACTGAACCAGACCAGGACTGAACCAGGCCTGAACCAGGACTGAACCAGGCCTGAACCAGGACTGAACCAGGACTGAACCAGGACTAAACCAGGCCTGAACCAGACCAGGACTGAACCAGGACTGAACCAGGACTGAACCAGACCAGGACTGAACCAGGACTGAACCAGGACTGAACCAGACCAGGACTGAACCAGGACTGAACCAGGACTGAACCAGACCAGGACTGAACCAGGACTGAACCAGGACTGAAGCAGGACTGAACCAGGACTGAACCAGACCAGGACTGAACCAGGACTGAACCAGGACTGAACCAGACCAGGACTGAACCAGGACTGAACCAGGACTGAACCAGGACTGAACCAGGACTGAACCAGGACTGAACCAGGACTGAACCAGGACTGAACCAGGACTGAACCAGGACTGAACCAGGACTGAACCAGGCCTGAACCAGGACTAAACCAGGACTGAACCAGGACTGAACCAGGACTGAACCAGGACTGAACCAGGACTGAACCAGGACTGAACCAGGACTGAACCAGGACCAGACCAGGACTGAACCAGGACTGAACCAGGACTGAACCAGGACTGAACCAGGACTGAACCAGGACTGAACCAGGACTAAACCAGGACTGAACCAGGACTGAACCAGGACTGAACCAGGACTGAACCAGGACTAGACCAGGACTGAACCAGGACTAGACCAGGACTAAACCAGGACTGAACCAGGACTAAACCAGGCCTGAACCAGACCAGGACTAAACCAGGCCTGAACCAGACCAGGACTGAACCAGGACTGAACCAGGACTGAACCAGACCAGGACTGAACCAGGACTGAACCAGGACTGAACCAGGACTAGACCAGGACTGAACCAGGACTGAACCAGGACTGAACCAGGACTGAACCAGGACTAAACCAGGACTGAACCAGGACTGAACCTGTACTGAACCAGGCCTGAACCAGGACTGAACCAGGACTGAACCAGGACTGAACCAGACCAGGACTGAACCAGACCAGGACTGAACCAGACCAGGACTGAACCAGGACTGAACCAGACCAGGACTGAACCAGGACTAAACCAGAACTGAAGCAGGACTGAACCAGACCAGGACTGAACCAGGACTGAACCAGGCCTGAACCAGGACTAAACCAGGACTGAACCAGGACTGAACCAGGACTGAACCAGGCCTGAACCAGGACTGAACCAGGACTGAACCAGGACTGAACCAGGACTAAACCAGAACTGAAGCAGGACTGAACCAGACCAGGACTGAACCAGGCCTGAACCAGGCCTGAACCAGGCCTGAACCAGGACTGAACCAGGACTGAACCAGGCCTGAACCAGGACTAAACCAGGACTGAACCAGGACTGAACCAGGCCTGAACCAGGCCTGAACCAGGCCTGAACCAGGCCTGAACCAGGCCTAAACCAGGACTGAACCAGGACTGAACCAGGCCTGAACCAGGACTAAACCAGGACTGAACCAGGACTGAACCAGGCCTGAACCAGGTCTGAACCAGGACTGAACCAGGACTGAACGAGGCCTGAACCAGGACTGAACCAGGACTGAACCAGGCCTGAACCAGGCCTAAACCAGGACTGAACCGGGCCTGAACCGGGCCTGAACCGGGACTAAACCGGGACTGAACCGGGACTGAACCGGGACTGAACCGGGACTGAACCGGGCCTGAACCGGGACTGAACCGGGCCTGAACCGGGCCTGAACCGGGCCTGAACCAGGACTAAACCAGGACTAAACCACAGTCTAAAGCTGGTCTGGAGCAGGTCTGGAGCAGGTCCGGAGCAGGTCCGGGGCAGGTCTGGAGCAGGTCTGGGGCAGGTCTGGGGCAGGTCTGGAGCAGGTCTGGGGCAGGTCTGGGGCAGGTCTGGGGCAGGTCTGGGGCAGGTCTGGGGCAGGTCTGGAGCAGGTCTGGAGCTGGTCTGGAGCAGGTCTGGAGCTGGTCTGGGGCAGGTCTGGAGCTGGTCTGGAGCAGGTCTGGAGCTGGTCTGGAGCAGGTCTGGAGCTGGTCTGGGGCAGGTCTGGAGCTGGTCTGGAGCAGGTCTGGGGCAGGTCTGGAGCAGGTCTGGGGCAGGTCTGGAGCAGGTCTGGGGTAGGTCTGGAGCAGGTCTGGGGCAGGTCTGGGGCAGGTCTGGAGCTGGTCTGGAGCTGGTCTGGAGCAGGTCTGGAGCTGGTCTGGGGCAGGTCTGGGGCAGGTCTGGGGTAGGTCTGGGGCAGGTCTGGGGCAGGTCTGGGGCAGGTCTGGAGCAGGTCTGGGGTAGGTCTGGGGCAGGTCTGGGGCAGGTCTGGGGCAGGTCCGGGGCAGGTCCGGGGCAGGTCCGGGGCAGGTCCAAGGCAGGTCCGGGGCAGGTCTGGAGCAGGTCTGGAGCAGGTCTGGAGCAGGTCTGGAGCAGGTCTGGAGCAGGTCTGGAGCAGGTCTGGGGCAGGTCTGGAGCAGGTCTGGGGCAGGTCTGGGGCAGGTCTGGAGCAGGTCTGGGGCAGGTCTGGGGCAGGTCTGGCGCTGGTCTGGAGCAGGTCCGGAGCAGGTCTGGGGCAGGTCTGGGGCAGGTCCGGAGCTGGTCTGGAGCAGGTCTGGGGCAGGTCTGGAGCAGGTCTGGGGTAGGTCTGGAGCAGGTCTGGAGCTGGTCTGGGGCAGGTCTGGCCCTGGTCTGGGGCAGGTCTGGAGCAGGTCTGGGGTAGGTCTGGGGCAGGTCTGGAGCTGGTCTGGGGCAGGTCTGGCCCTGGTCTGGAGCTGGTCTGGAGCTGGTCTGGAGCAGGTCTGGGGCAGGTCCGGGGCAGGTCCGGGGCAGGTCCGGGGCAGGTCTGGAGCAGGTCTGGGGCAGGTCTGGGGCAGGTCTGGAGCAGGTCTGGGGCAGGTCTGGGACAGGTCTGGGACAGGTCTGGAGCAGGTTTGGGACAGGTCTGGAGCAGGTCTGGGGCAGGTCTGGGACAGGTCTGGAGCAGGTCTGGGGCAGGTCTGGAGCAGGTCTGGAGCAGGTCTGGAGCAGGTCTGGAGCAGGTCTGGGGCAGGTCTGGAGCAGGTCTGGGGCAGGTCTGGGGCAGGTCTGGGGCAGGTCTGGGGCAGGTCTGGTCCTGGTCTGGAGCTGGTCTGGAGCAGGTCCGGAGCAGGTCTGGGGCAGGTCTGGGGCAGGTCCGGAGCTGGTCTGGAGCAGGTCTGGGGCAGGTCTGGGGCAGGTCTGGAGCAGGTCTGGGGCAGGTCTGGGGTAGGTCTGGGGCAGGTCTGGAGCTGGTCTGGGGCAGGTCTGGCCCTGGTCTGGAGCTGGTCTGGAGCAGGTCTGGAGCAGGTCTGGGGCAGGTCTGGGACAGGTCTGGAGCAGGTCTGGGGCAGGTCTGGGGCAGGTCTGGGGCAGGTCTGGAGCAGGTCTGGAGCAGGTCTGGGACAGGTCTGGAGCAGGTCTGGGGCAGGTCTGGAGCAGGTCTGGGGCAGGTCTGGGGCAGGTCTGGGGCAGGTCTGGGGCAGGTCTGGGGCAGGTCTGGAGCAGGTCTGGGGCAGGTCTGGAGCAGGTCTGGGGCAGGTCTGGGGCAGGTCTGGAGCAGGTCTGGGGCAGGTCTGGAGCAGGTCTGGAGCAGGTCTGGAGCAGGTCTGGCCCTGGTCTGGAGCAGGTCTGGGGCAGGTCTGGGGCAGGTCTGGGGCAGGTCTGGGGCAGGTCTGGAGCTGGTCCGGAGCAGGTCCGGAGCAGGTCTGGAGCAGGTCTGGAGCAGGTCTGGAGCAGGTCTGGAGCAGGGCTGGAGCTGGTCTGGAGCAGGTCTGGAGCAGGTCTGGCCCTGGTCTGGAGCAGGTCTGGGGCAGGTCTGGCCCTGGTCTGGAGCAGGTCTGGGGCAGGTCTGGGGCAGGTCTGGGGCAGGTCTGGAGCTGGTCTGGGGCAGGTCTGGGGCAGGTCTGGCCCTGGTCTGGAGCAGGTCTGGAGCAGGTCTGGAGCAGGTCTGGAGCAGGTCTGGAGCAGGTCTGGGGCAGGTCTGGGGCAGGTCTGGAGCAGGTCTGGGGCAGGTCTGGAGCAGGTCTGGGGCAGGTCTGGGGCAGGTCTGGGGCAGGTCTGGGGCAGGTCCGGGGCAGGTCCGGGGCAGGTCCGGGGCAGGTCCGGGACAGGTCTGGAGCAGGTCTGGAGCAGGTCTGGGGCAGGTCTGGGGCAGGTCTGGGGCAGGTCTGGGGCAGGTCTGGGGCAGGTCTGGGGCAGGTCTGGAGCAGGTCTGGGGCAGGTCTGGTACCTGAGATCTTGCGGCTGCAGATGTTGAGCAGAGGTTTGGAGGTGAAGCCCATCGTGGCCATGGTGGAGATCATGTGCTGAGCGTTCGGGAGCGAGAACTGATGCACCAGAGACAGAGCCTTGGACTGAACGCACAAGAGAACACACAAGAGAACACACAAGAGAACACACAAGAGAACACACAAGAGAACACACAAGAGAACACACAAGAGAACACACAAGAGAACACACAAGAGAGAACACACAAGAGAGAACACACAAGAGAGAACACACAAGAGAGAACACACAAGAGAACACACAAGAGAACACACAAGAGAACACACAAGAGAACACACAAGAGAGAACACACAAGAGAGAACACACAAGAGAACACACAAGAGAACACACAAGAGAACACACAAGAGAACACACAAGAGAACACACAAGAGAGAACACACAAGAGAGAACACACAAGAGAACACACAAGAGAACACACAAGAGAACACACAAGAGAACACACAAGAGAGAACACACAAGAGAACACAAGAGAACACACAAGAGAACACACAAGAGAACACACAAGAGAACACACAAGAGAACACACAAGAGAACACACAAGAGAACACACAAGAGAACACACAAGAGAACACACAAGAGAGAACACACAAGAGAACACACAAGAGAACACACAAGAGAACACACAAGAGAACACACAAGAGAACACACAAGAGAACACACAAGAGAACACACAAGAGAACACACAAGAGAACACACAAGAGAACACACAAGAGAACACACAAGAGAACACACAAGAGAGAACACACAAGAGAGAACACACAAGAGAGAACACACAAGAGAACACACAAGAGAGAACACACAAGAGAACACACAAGAGAGAACACACAAGAGAGAACACACAAGAGAGAACACACAAGAGAGAACACACAAGAGAGAACACACAAGAGAACACACAAGAGAACACACAAGAGAACACACAAGAGAGAACACAAGAGAACACACAAGAGAGAACACACAAGAGAGAACACACAAGAGAACACACAAGAGAACACACAAGAGAGAACACACAAGAGAACACACAAGAGAGAACACACAAGAGAACACACAAGAGAACACACAAGAGAGAACACACAAGAGAACACACAAGAGAGAACACACAAGAGAACACACAAGAGAGAACACACAAGAGAACACACAAGAGAACACACAAGAGAACACACAAGAGAACACACAAGAGAACACACAAGAGAACACACAAGAGAACACACAAGAGAGAACACACAAGAGAACACACAAGAGAACACACAAGAGAACACACAAGAGAACACACAAGAGAACACACAAGAGAACACACAAGAGAACACACAAGAGAACACACAAGAGAACACACCAGAGAACACAAGAGAACACACAAGAGAACACACAAGAGAACACACAAGAGAACACACAAGAGAACACACAAGAGAACACACAAGAGAACACACAAGAGAACACACAAGAGAGACACACAAGAGAACACACAAGAGAACACACAAGAGAACACACAAGAGAACACACAAGAGAACACACAAGAGAAAACACAAGAGAACACACAAAAGAACACACAAGAGAACACACAAGAGAACACAAAAGAGAACACACAAGAGAACACACAAGAGAACACACAAGAGAACACACAAGAGAACACAAGAGAACACACAAGAGAACACACAAGAGAACACACAAGAGAACACACAAGAGAACACAAGAGAACACACAAGAGAACACACAAGAGAGAACACACAAGAGAACACACAAGAGAACACACAAGAGAACACACAAGAGAACACACAAGAGAACACACAAGAGAGAACACACAAGAGAACACACAAGAGAACACACAAGAGAACACACAAGAGAGAACACACAAGAGAACACACAAGAGAACACACAAGAGAGAACACACAAGAGAACACACAAGAGAACACACAAGAGAACACACAAGAGAACACACAAGAGAACACACAAGAGAGAACACACAAGAGAACACACAAGAGAACACACGTGAGACACCGCACAACCCTGACACACACCAGATCTGCATTTGAGTTTTCTTTAAAATCCCGTCACCTCCAGTTTGTGTTTGAGGCCGAGCGGAGCGTCTTTCCCCACGATTCTCATCATGGTCTGAAGATGCAACACGTTACTGATCCTGGGCAGACGCTCCTCCACCAGCAACCTGCCAAAGAACACACAAAGAACACGCAAATAACACACAAAGAACACACAAAGAACACGCAAATAACACGCAAATAACACACAAAGAACACACAAAGAACACGCAAAGAACACACAAAGAACACACAAAGAACACATATAACACACAAAGAACACAGAAAGAACACAGAAAGAACACGCAAAGAACACACAAAGAACACGCAAAGAACACACAAAGAACACGCAAAGAACACACAAAGAACACACAAAGAACACACAAAGAACACACAAAGAACACACAAAGAACACACAAAGAACACACAAAGAACACACATATAACACACAAAGAACACATATAACACACAAAGAACACATATAACACACATATAACACACATATAACACACATATAACACACATATAACACACAAAGAACACACAAAGAACACATATAACACACAGATAACACACATAACACACATATAACACACAAAGAACACACAAAGAACACACAAAGAACACACAAAGAACACACAAAGAACACACAAAGAACACACATATAACACACAAAGAAAACAAATAACACAAATAAAACATATAACACACATATAACACACATATAACACACATATAACACACATATAACACACATATAACACACATATAACACACAAAGAACACACAAAGAACACACATATAACACACATATAACACACAAAGAACACACATATAACACACATATAACACACATATAACACACATATAACACACAAAGAACACACATATAACACACATATAACACACATATAACACACATATAACACACATATAACACACATATAACACACATATAACACACATATAACACACATATAACACACATATAACACACATATAACACACATATAACACACATATAACACACAAAGAACACACATATAACACACATATAACACACATATAACACACATATAACACACATATAACACACAAAGAACACACATATAACACACATATAACACACATATAACACACATATAACACACAGATAACACACACATATAACACATATAACACACAGATAACACACAGATAACACACACACATATAACACATATAACACACAGATAACACGCACATAACACGCACATAACACACATATAACACACAGATAACACACACACATATAACACACAGATAACACACATATAACACACAGATAACACACAGATAACACACAGATAACACACAGATAACACACATATAACACACATATAACACACATATAACACACATATAACACACAAAGAACACACAAAGAACACACATATAACACACAGATAACACACAGATAACACACAGATAACACACAGATAACACACAGATAACACACAGATAACACACAGATAACACACAGATAACACACAGATAACACACAAAGAACACACAAAGAACACACATATAACACACATATAACACACATATAACACACATATAACACACATATAACACACATATAACACACATATAACACACATATAACACACAAAGAACACACAAAGAACACACATATAACACACATATAACACACATATAACACACATATAACACACATATAACACACATATAACACACATATAACACACATATAACACACATATAACACACATATAACACACATATAACACACATATAACACACATATAACACACATATAACACACATATAACACACATATAACACACATATAACACACATATAACACACATATAACACACATATAACACACAAAGAACACACAAAGAACACACATATAACACACATATAACACACAAAGAACACACATATAACACACATATAACACACATATAACACACAAAGAACACACAAAGAACACATATAACACAGATAACACACAGATAACACACATATAACACACATATAACACACATATAACACACATATAACACACATATAACACACATATAACACACAAAGAACACACAAAGAACACACAAAGAACACACATATAACACACAGATAACACACAGATAACACACAGATAACACACAGATAACACACAGATAACACACAGATAACACACAGATAACACACAGATAACACACATATAACACACATATAACACACAAAGAACACACAAAGAACACACATATAACACACATATAACACACAAAGAACACACAAAGAACACACATATAACACACATATAACACACATATAACACACAGATAACACACATATAACACACATATAACACACATATAACACACATATAACACACATATAACACACATATAACACACATATAACACACAAAGAACACACATATAACACACATATAACACACATATAACACACATATAACACACATATAACACACATATAACACACATATAACACACATATAACACACATATAACACACATATAACACACATATAACACACATATAACACACAAAGAACACACATATAACACACAAAGAACACACATATAACACACATATAACACACATATAACACACAAAGAACACACATATAACACACATATAACACACAAAGAACACACAAAGAACACACATATAACACACATATAACACACATATAACACACATATAACACACATATAACACACATATAACACACAAAGAACACATAGAACACACATAGAACACACATATAACACACATATAACACACACATAACACACAGATAACCCGGTGTGCCGCGGTATCAGAAGTAGCATCAGCATCAGTTTCATTCCGTCATTATAAAAAGGAGCTAAACCCACAGCAGGACTTCCTCCCTCCGCTCTCTCTCCTCTTAAACGTGGTTCCGGAGATTTCCCTCCACACGCAGCAGGAAGAAGAACAAACCTGACTGACGCTTCGTGTGGATGTGGAGCCCAAAAGTTTGTGACGGAGACGTTTTACTGAAGCCGAGAGTCGAGAGGGGACGAGGCTGAAGAGGAGGAAGTTCCCGAGGGTGAAGTCAGACTTTCACGGAGGAGACGGAAAAGCCGTTTATGGTTCTGATCCAAACGTGTTTGTGTGGACGTGCGGCTCCTACAGCGTCCGACCTGCACCTCCAGAACTTTCTAATGACGCCTCAAAACGCCGCAGACATAAGGGCTGTGATTGGTCCTCTGCTGCAGACAGAAGGGCTGTGATTGGTCCTCTGCCGCAGACAGAAGGGCTGTGATTGGTCCTCTGCCGCAGACATAAGGGCTGTGATTGGTCCTCTGCCACAGACATAAGGGCTGTGATTGGTCCTCTGCCGCAGACATAAGGGCTGTGATTGGTCCTCTGCCGCAGACATAAGGGCTGTGATTGGTCCTCTGCCGCAGACATAAGGGCTGTGATTGGTCCTCTGCCGCAGACATAAGGGCTGTGATTGGTCCTCTGCCACAGACATAAGGGCTGTGATTGGTCCTCTGCCGCAGACATAAGGGCTGTGATTGGTCCTCTGCCGCAGACATAAGGGCTGTGATTGGTCCTCTGCACCGCTCTACACCTCCTCCTCATTCTAGACTCTGAGGAATCATGTGTTTAATGCAGCTTTAAACATTTGTTTACGTTTTACACAAACCAAACTTCAAACCGCACGGCTCATTTGCATACAGCTCATTTGCATACAGTATAAGTGCTGATAAAAACAGCTCGTGCTCTGATGCTGATGCGATTGAACGAGCTGCAAAGTTTGGTTTGATCAGAACTTGTGCCTCATCTTCAAATATAAAGTGACTCTGTTTCTGAGGGGTTTAGGTGCAGATACCAAATCATTCTGAATTAGTCAGGGTAATACATCGTAAATATATTTAAATATTCATGTAGAATGTGTGTGCACCTGATCCTGTGCTTCAGAGCCTTCACGTTAGCTCCTTCCTCCAAGTTTTCCAAACACGATGACAGGATGGACAGATTCTTGTCATCAAACTCACTGACCCTCTCCTGAAAAACACACGTTTAAAACCACAAACCATAAAACCACATGACACAGATCTCTACTGAGGCTTTGGTCCAAACCAGGTCTAAACCAGGTCTAAACCAGGACTAAACCAGGACAGAACCAGGACAGAACCAGGACAGAACCAGGTCTAAACCAGGTCTAAACCAGGACAGAACCAGGTCTAAACCAGGTCTAAACCAGGACAGAACCAGGCCTAAACCAGGACAGTAGCAGGTCTAAACCAGAACTAAACCAGGACAGAACCAGGTCTAAACCAGGACTAAACCAGGACAGAACCAGGCCTAAACCAGGACAGAAGCAGGTCTAAACCAGAACTAAACCAGGACAGAACCAGGTCTAAACCAGGACTAAACCAGGACAGAACCAGGTCTAAACCAGGACTAAACCAGGACAGAACCAGGTCTAAACCAGAACTAAACCAGGACAGAACCAGGTCTAAACCAGGACTAAACCAGGACAGAACCAGGTCTAAACCAGGACTAAACCAGGACAGAACCAGGACTAAACCAGGACAGAACCAGGTCTAAACCAGGACTAAACCAGGACAGAACCAGGTCTAAACCAGGACTAAACCTGGACAGAACCAGGTCTAAACCAGGACTAAACCAGGACAGAACCAGGTCTAAACCAGGACAGAACCAGGCCTAAACCAGGTCTTCATAGCAGGTGCAGTTCCCTCTTCACCTGTGCTGCTCGGAGGTAGGTCTGGATCACTCTGGTCTTGGGTCCGACCCTGAGGTTGACGAGTGCGAGGAGAGTGAACACCAGGTGAGTGTCGGGCAGGTACAGGACCCAGCCCACGGCGCGCTGCAGTAAACGCCCCCACTCCGCGTGTTCCCACATCAGCCTCAGCTCCAGGCGCCTCTGCTCCTCGGACATCTTCTTCGTGCTGCTCCTGATCTGGGACAGACAGTGGCTGAGCTCGAGGAACGTGGGAGGAACCCTGCAGCTCAGGTCCAGAACGTCAGACGGAGAAGTGCATGAAGCTAGCTCCTCCCTAAACTGAGATTTGGTTTTGGGAACGGCAGCCCTCACAGCGACTTTATCAGACTTGGCCTCTTTGGAAATGGTGCCTACGTCTGAAAAATGTCGAGAATTCAAATAAAAGGTGCTCCTCGGTGTTAATAAACTGTGACTCTGGAGATGTGAGGGTGAAGAGGAGGAGACAGCAGCAACTGAAGCATGATTCTGTAAACATCTGTACACCTGAAGAGCTCTCCTCATGACGCCGGCTGTGCCTCCAGACATGATTCCTCCAGGGGTGAATAAACTGCAAAAGGAAAAGAACATTAGTGAAAGAAAAGAACATTTTGGTATCAGAAGTGAAAATCTAGATCGGTGCTGCCCTGGTTATTTTTCAATTTGTACCTTTGAATAAATGTGTAACTTGTTATAATACAGGGACAGCACCCCGAGGGAAAGGGCTAGATATGAAGAGAGTTTTTATTTTAGTGAATTCATTTTTAAGTCATTGTTTTGTTTTTTTATTGACTTATTTTGTTCTTATTCGTTATATAATGTACAATTGATCAACTGAATCTGGCTTATGAATAAACATATTTGATTTCATTCGCCATATTCATTTATTTCATTTGTTTATGCACAAATCACTTATTCTTCATTCAGGTTTCTGTCATTCCAGCTCTCACTTTCGTCGGATCCGAAGGTTATCAAAATTAAAACTCACCTTTTTACAGCTCCGGTTACTTTGACAGTCCTGTTCCAAACATGTACCCAAACTCCATATTCATGTGGACCATTTTACTAACATAAAACCTTGAACAATAACAAACAAGGAGGGAAATATTAAAAAGAA
Organism: Odontamblyopus lacepedii; assembly: GCA_034769755.1. Taxonomy (NCBI): domain Eukaryota; kingdom Metazoa; phylum Chordata; class Actinopteri; order Gobiiformes; family Gobiidae; genus Odontamblyopus; species Odontamblyopus lacepedii. The sequence continues at coordinate 707,281 of CM068366.1, forward strand.
CCACTTGTTTGCGTTAGCATCCCGTCAGCATCATGCTGCTGCTGTGTGCACCGCTGTTACCGGTCCCCACATAACAGTGTATGGTTCCGCCTAACTTTTCACGAACAAAATTGAACAAACAAACTTTATCAGCGAGGAAAATGAACACGAAAGTACATAAAATAAACATAAACAGCATCTGTACAATTTTTTTAATCTTTAAGCGCAATATTTTGGTGTGTTTTTAAAGTTTTTTTTTTTTCAAACAAGAGCTCCTCCAGCGGGGCAAAATACGCCCGTACTTTGAATTATTGTTTATAGAATTAAGTTAGAATTTGTCAAACCCAGTTAAAGATGAATTGTTGGTGCAGTTTGGAAGTTTGACATTCCTACGTGAGACGGTTGTGGAGTTAGAGCGCGGACAAGAAATTGTCCACAGACAGACGGACAGACGGACAGACGGACAGACGGACGGACAGACGGACAGACGGACAGACGGACAGACAGACAGACGGATAATCAATAGGGAAATGTGGCTCTTGCAGTAGGAGTATGAGTATGACATCATCACATTCTAGAATCGGAATTCCACCAATCAGATCGCAGCAACAGAACTTAAAGACACTCCAAAGCTTTAATGTGTCAAAGCTCAAAGACGCAGAGAATGTGGGTTGTTCTCGCTTTCAGCAGCAGAACATTTGAGAAGAGAGTTCGGATGACCTTTGACCCTGTGACCTGTGAAATCAATAGGAAACATCCTTGACGGTAAAGTTGGTGTCCCGTATCCTAGCAACCGTCAGTCCAACCCGCCATGGCCAGATTCGTGCTCGCGGGTAACTTTTCCCTTTAGAAACTCTTTATTTCTCTTTAAAAGTTTCATAAACCCGTTGTTTGTGTGTTTTTACGTGTTGTTTGTGTGTTTTTACGTGTGCGCAGGTAAAGCGGACTGCCCGGACTACGCCAAAGCCGAATATTTAGCGGATAAATGTCAGAAATGCCTCCCAGACTTCAGAATCCGGAAAATACCGATTCTCCCCGAACAGTGGCAGGTCAGAGGCTTTGAAAGGGACTTATTTAGTTTTTATTATGTGTTTTATGATTGAATTTATTTATTGTTTATTTATAGACCGTATATATGTACCTCATATCTATGTCTGTCTAGGTCTATGGATTTAATAATATACAGTTAAATGCTCGTAGATTTCCTATTTTAAGCAGTTCTTTTCAACACCTCAAAACATTTAACCGACTATCCAGTCATATATACGGTCATATATACGGTCATATATACAGTCATATATACGGTCATATATACAGTCATATATACAGTCATATATACAGTCATATATACGGTCATATATACGGTCATATATACAGTCATATATACGGTCATATATACGGTCATATATACGGTCATATATACAGTCATATATACGGTCATATATACAGTCATATATACAGTCATATATACGGTCATATATACAGTCATATATACAGTCATATATACGGTCATATATACGGTCATATATACAGTCATATATACAGTCATATATACGGTCATATATACAGTCATATATACAGTCATATATACGGTCATATATACGGTCATATATACAGTCATATATACGGTCATATATCCAGTCATATATACAGTCATATATACAGTCATATATACGGTCATATATACAGTCATATATACGGTCATATATACAGTCATATATACGGTCATATATCCAGTCATATATACGGTCATATATCCAGTCATATATACAGTCATATATACAGTCATATATACGGTCATATATCCAGTCATATATACAGTCATATATACAGTCATATATACGGTCATATATACGGTCATATATCCGGTCATATATACAGTCATATATCCAGTCATATATACAGTCATATATACGGTCATATATACGGTCATATATACAGTCATATATACGGTCATATATACGGTCATATATACGGTCATATATACGGTCATATATACAGTCATATATCCAGTCATATATACGGTCATATATACAGTCATATATCCAGTCATATATCCAGTCATATATACAGTCATATATACAGTCATATATACGGTCATATATACGGTCATATATACGGTCATATATACGGTCATATATCCGGTCATATATACAGTCATATATACGGTCATATATACGGTCATATATACAGTCATATATACAGTCATATATACGGTCATATATACAGTCATATATACAGTCATATATCCAGTCATATATCCAGTCATATATCCGGTCATATATACAGTCATATATACAGTCATATATCCAGTCATATATCCAGTCATATATCCGGTCATATATACAGTCATATATACAGTCATATATACAGTCATATATACGGTCATATATACAGTCATATATACGGTCATATATCCAGTCATATATACAGTCATATATACAGTCATATATACAGTCATATATACGGTCATATATACAGTCATATATACGGTCATATATACGGTCATATATACGGTCATATATCCGGTCATATATACAGTCATATATACGGTCATATATACGGTCATATATACAGTCATATATACAGTCATATATACGGTCATATATACAGTCATATATACAGTCATATATCCAGTCATATATCCAGTCATATATCCGGTCATATATACAGTCATATATACAGTCATATATCCAGTCATATATCCAGTCATATATCCGGTCATATATACAGTCATATATACAGTCATATATACAGTCATATATACGGTCATATATACAGTCATATATACGGTCATATATCCAGTCATATATACAGTCATATATACAGTCATATATACAGTCATATATACGGTCATATATACGGTCATATATACAGTCATATATACAGTCATATATACGGTCATATATACAGTCATATATACAGTCATATATCCAGTCATATATACAGTCATATATACAGTCATATATACAGTCATATATCCAGTCATATATACGGTCATATATACAGTCATATATACGGTCATATATACGGTCATATATACAGTCATATATACGGTCATATATACAGTCATATATACGGTCATATATACAGTCATATATACGGTCATATATACAGTCATATATACAGTCATATATACAGTCATATATACAGTCATATATACAGTCATATATACGGTCATATATACGGTCATATATCCGGTCATATATACAGTCATATATCCAGTCATATATACAGTCATATATACGGTCATATATACGGTCATATATACAGTCATATATACGGTCATATATACGGTCATATATACGGTCATATATACGGTCATATATACAGTCATATATCCAGTCATATATACGGTCATATATACAGTCATATATCCAGTCATATATCCAGTCATATATACGGTCATATATACGGTCATATATACGGTCATATATACAGTCATATATACAGTCATATATACGGTCATATATACGGTCATATATACAGTCATATATACAGTCATATATACGGTCATATATACAGTCATATATACAGTCATATATACAGTCATATATACGGTCATATATACAGTCATATATACAGTCATATATCCAGTCATATATCCAGTCATATATCCGGTCATATATACAGTCATATATACAGTCATATATACAGTCATATATACGGTCATATATCCAGTCATATATACGGTCATATATACAGTCATATATACAGTCATATATACAGTCATATATACGGTCATATATACAGTCATATATACGGTCATATATACAGTCATATATACAGTCATATATCCAGTCATATATACGGTCATATATACAGTCATATATACAGTCATATATACGGTCATATATACAGTCATATATACAGTCATATATACGGTCATATATACGGTCATATATACAGTCATATATCCAGTCATATATCCAGTCATATATCCGGTCATATATACGGTCATATATACAGTCATATATCCAGTCATATATACGGTCATATATACAGTCATATATACAGTCATATATACGGTCATATATACAGTCATATATACAGTCATATATACAGTCATATATACGGTCATATATACAGTCATATATACAGTCATATATCCAGTCATATATCCGGTCATATATACGGTCATATATACGGTCATATATACGGTCATATATACGGTCATATATACGGTCATATATCCAGTCATATATCCAGTCATATATACGGTCATATATACAGTCATATATACAGTCATATATACGGTCATATATACAGTCATATATACGGTCATATATACAGTCATATATACAGTCATATATACGGTCATATATACGGTCATATATACAGTCATATATACAGTCATATATACAGTCATATATACGGTCATATATACAGTCATATATACGGTCATATATACAGTCATATATACAGTCATATATACGGTCATATATACGGTCATATATACAGTCATATATACAGTCATATATACAGTCATATATCCAGTCATATATACGGTCATATATACGGTCATATATCCGGTCATATATACGGTCATATATCCAGTCATATATACAGTCATATATACGGTCATATATACGGTCATATATCCAGTCATATATCCAGTCATATATCCGGTCATATATACGGTCATATATACGGTCATATATACGGTCATATATACAGTCATATATACAGTCATATATACAGTCATATATCCAGTCATATATCCAGTCATATATACGGTCATATATACGGTCATATATACAGTCATATATACAGTCATATATACGGTCATATATACAGTCATATATACGGTCATATATACGGTCATATATACAGTCATATATACGGTCATATATACAGTCATATATACAGTCATATATCCAGTCATATATCCAGTCATATATACGGTCATATATACGGTCATATATACAGTCATATATACAGTCATATATACGGTCATATATACAGTCATATATACGGTCATATATACGGTCATATATACAGTCATATATACGGTCATATATACAGTCATATATACGGTCATATATACAGTCATATATCCAGTCATATATCCAGTCATATATCCAGTCATATATACGGTCATATATACAGTCATATATACGGTCATATATCCAGTCATATATACAGTCATATATACGGTCATATATACAGTCATATATACGGTCATATATACAGTCATATATACAGTCATATATACGGTCATATATCCAGTCATATATACGGTCATATATCCAGTCATATATACGGTCATATATACAGTCATATATACGGTCATATATACAGTCATATATACGGTCATATATACAGTCATATATACAGTCATATATACGGTCATATATACAGTCATATATCCAGTCATATATACGGTCATATATCCAGTCATATATACGGTCATATATCCAGTCATATATACGGTCATATATACAGTCATATATACGGTCATATATACAGTCATATATACGGTCATATATACAGTCATATATACGGTCATATATACAGTCATATATACAGTCATATATACGGTCATATATACAGTCATATATACAGTCATATATACGGTCATATATACAGTCATATATCCAGTCATATATACAGTCATATATACAGTCATATATACGGTCATATATACAGTCATATATACGGTCATATATCCAGTCATATATACGGTCATATATCCAGTCATATATACGGTCATATATACGGTCATATATACGGTCATATATACGGTCATATATACAGTCATATATACGGTCATATATACGGTCATATATACGGTCATATATACGGTCATATATACAGTCATATATACAGTCATATATACAGTCATATATCCAGTCATATATCCAGTCATATATACGGTCATATATACGGTCATATATACAGTCATATATACAGTCATATATACGGTCATATATACAGTCATATATACGGTCATATATACGGTCATATATACAGTCATATATACGGTCATATATACAGTCATATATACAGTCATATATCCAGTCATATATCCAGTCATATATACGGTCATATATACGGTCATATATACGGTCATATATACAGTCATATATACAGTCATATATACAGTCATATATCCAGTCATATATACGGTCATATATACGGTCATATATACAGTCATATATACAGTCATATATACGGTCATATATACAGTCATATATACGGTCATATATACGGTCATATATACAGTCATATATACGGTCATATATACAGTCATATATACAGTCATATATCCAGTCATATATCCAGTCATATATACGGTCATATATACGGTCATATATACAGTCATATATACAGTCATATATACGGTCATATATACAGTCATATATACGGTCATATATACGGTCATATATACAGTCATATATACGGTCATATATACAGTCATATATACGGTCATATATACAGTCATATATACAGTCATATATCCAGTCATATATCCAGTCATATATACGGTCATATATACAGTCATATATACGGTCATATATCCAGTCATATATACAGTCATATATACGGTCATATATACAGTCATATATACGGTCATATATACAGTCATATATACAGTCATATATACGGTCATATATCCAGTCATATATACGGTCATATATCCAGTCATATATACGGTCATATATACAGTCATATATACGGTCATATATACAGTCATATATACGGTCATATATACAGTCATATATACAGTCATATATACGGTCATATATACAGTCATATATCCAGTCATATATACGGTCATATATCCAGTCATATATACGGTCATATATACAGTCATATATACGGTCATATATACAGTCATATATACAGTCATATATACGGTCATATATACAGTCATATATACAGTCATATATACGGTCATATATCCAGTCATATATACGGTCATATATCCAGTCATATATACGGTCATATATACAGTCATATATACGGTCATATATACAGTCATATATACGGTCATATATACAGTCATATATACAGTCATATATACGGTCATATATACAGTCATATATCCAGTCATATATACGGTCATATATCCAGTCATATATACGGTCATATATACAGTCATATATACGGTCATATATACAGTCATATATACGGTCATATATACAGTCATATATACGGTCATATATACAGTCATATATACGGTCATATATACAGTCATATATACGGTCATATATACAGTCATATATACAGTCATATATACGGTCATATATACAGTCATATATACAGTCATATATACGGTCATATATACAGTCATATATCCAGTCATATATACAGTCATATATACAGTCATATATACGGTCATATATACAGTCATATATACGGTCATATATCCAGTCATATATACGGTCATATATCCAGTCATATATACGGTCATATATACGGTCATATATACAGTCATATATACGGTCATATATACAGTCATATATACGGTCATATATACAGTCATATATACGGTCATATATACAGTCATATATACGGTCATATATACAGTCATATATCCAGTCATATATACAGTCATATATACAGTCATATATACGGTCATATATACAGTCATATATACGGTCATATATCCAGTCATATATACGGTCATATATCCAGTCATATATACAGTCATATATACAGTCATATATACGGTCATATATACAGTCATATATACGGTCATATATCCAGTCATATATACGGTCATATATCCAGTCATATATACGGTCATATATACGGTCATATATACGGTCATATATACGGTCTGTGAGTGAAACTGTGAGCGCCCCCTGCAGGCAGATATAAGGCAGTGTCTAAACCAGGACCTAAACCTGGACTAAACCAAGACTGAACCAGGACCTAAACCTGGACTAAACCAAGACTGAACCAGGACCTAAACCTGGACTAAACCAGGACTGAACCAGGACCTAAACCTGGACTAAACCAAGACTGAACCAGGACCTAAACCTGGACTAAACCAGGACTGAACAGGACCTAAACCAGGACTAAACCAAGACTGAACCAGGACCTAAACCAGGACTAAACCAGGACTGAACCAGGACCTAAACCAGGACTAAACCAGGACTGAACCAGGACCTAAACCAGGACTAAACCAAGACTGAACCAGGACCTAAACCTGGACTAAACCAGGACTTCGCAGCAGGTGTAGTACTTTTGTCCAGTTGACAAATTGAATTTCTCCTTTGCTGTGGAACTGATCTGTGAATGATTTCGCTGATTAGTATTTTTGATATGATTGAACTTGTGTGTGTGGTCAGGCGTGGGTGGAGCACACGAGCCGCTCACATGGCTGGACTCACTGGGCCTCTCCTGTGGTCTGGAGGGAGGTGGGTCCGGGCTGTAAGGGGCTGCTGTTGGGAGGACTGTCGGACTTCATGGAGCACTGCCAGGTCAACACTTAAACTGTTAAACATGTCCCACATGTAGAGAATCCAACCGTCCCCGTTTCCCCGGGACAGTCCCAGTCCTGACCCCTGTCCCAGCAGATTTACCCAAAACCACTGATTTATCCCAGTTTTATACAAGAAATGTCCCAGTGTCCCTATTTTGGACCAGTTTTATACCTGTATAACAATAAAGCGAGGCATAAACTATCATTTGTGTTGAAGTAAAACACTGAAAAGCTGCTTAAAAATGACCAAAACCCAAAGAAAATGTGGCTGTCATGTTGTCAGGAACAGTTTTCATTAATGACGCACTTGATTTATAATCTTATTATTACCTCCACAAACTGAGAGTGTCTGAGTTTTTGAGTTTGAAAATCCACACAAATGTCATGTAAATATGTAGAAAAGTGTCAGGAGGAAAAGTGTGATGCCCACGGCTCTGAGGTAAAGGTGCACTCTGCTGGGAGGAGGGTCCAGGACCTGCTGCTCTACACAGTTCAGGAGAGTTCATACTGTGGTTTTCACGAGCCAGATCACGATTTGATCATGATTCACGCTGTTTTTATCGTTTATACACTGCAAAAAAGCCTGGCCAACACTTACATCTGTCAGAAAATGAGTTAAAGCAGTGAAACGATCTGTCCTGCAGCGAGATCATTTCACTGGACAAGTTCTCTGCAAATCAAAGTCTCAGAACGAGTCGGGAGAATAAACCTGAAAACGACACGAAGATCCTGAGAGAATTCAATTCAATGTGTCAATTCACCCAGACCAGGACCAGTAAGAGGAGAAATGTTCCACAGTGTGACATTAAACTCATTTATCTCCATATGGATTCACCCACCAGCTCAAGGTACAGGTCACATCTGTGGAGAGGCAAACAGGCCCACACCTGCACAGAAGGTTTGTTTAATGCCAGACTGTGGAATATCCCAAGCACAGGACAAAAGAGATGAGCAGGTTTGAGCGTTAAAGAGGAACAGTGGGTCCTTGAGCAAGTGTTCCACCACAAATGAACCTCAAACATCTGTTCACTGTTCTTCTGTCTGCGGGTCCAGGCCTATTACAACATGACGGTGGAGATTCCTTCTGAGCTCAGCCTGAACATCTCACAGGAGAACATGGCGGCCACTTTGGAGCAGAACCGAGAAGAACAAGAACGTCTCCAGAACGTCAAACCCCTGCACGTGTGGATCTGCAGGTCTGAAGACCGCTGTAGACCCAGTTTAGACCCAGTTTAGACCTGCTTTAGTCTGGTTTAGTCCTGGTTTAGTCCTGGTTTAGTCCTGGTTTAGTCCTGGTTTAGTCCTGGTTTAGTCCTGGTTTAGTCCTGGTTTAGTCCTGGTTTAGTCCTGGTTTAGTCCTGGTTTAGTCCTGGTTTAATCCCTTCTTCTTCTTCAGTGCTCTGAGTCCAGTTGCTCCGTTCCTGATCTCAGAACTGCTCCAGGATCCTGAAGTCCTCCCGAAGACCTCTCTGATCTCCCTGCACCTGCTGCACCCGGACCTGGGTCTAGACCAGGACCAGGGTCTAGACCAGGATCAAGGACTGAACCAGGACCAGATCTTGGACCAGTTGAGGGCTCTGCAGATGGAGACTGAGGACCTGGCGGCTCCAAGACTCCACCAGGTTTGGAAATAAAAATATGTTAAAGTTACAGCAACAACACATCACACTATGACTGCTGCTGTGGATCTACGAGATGTTCTCCAGAGAGTTTATGGGACTCAACCAGGTCTAAACCCTAAACTAGACCTGGAATAGATCAGGACCAAAATAGGACTGGACCAGGACTCAACCAAGTTCACATCAAAGTAAAGTAGGACCAAACGTAGGACCAAAAAATGACACGTGTGAAGCAGCCTAAACCTCAGACAGAAACACCTCAGAAACACCTCAGACAGAAACACCTCAGACAGAAACACCTCAGACAGAAACACCTCAGAAACACCTCAGACAGAAACACCTCAGACAGAAACACCTCAGAAACACCTCAGACAGAAACACCTCAGAAACACCTCAGAAACACCTCAGACAGAAACACCTCAGACAGAAACACCTCAGACAGAAACACCTCAGAAACACCTCAGACAGAAACACCTCAGAAACACCTCAGAAACACCTCAGACAGAAACACCTCAGACAGAAACACTTCAGAAACACCTCAGAAACACCTCAGAAACACCTCAGACAGAAACACCTCAGACAGAAACACCTCAGAAACACCTCAGACAGAAACACTTCAGACAGAAACACCTCAGACAGAAACACCTCAGAAACACCTCAGACAGAAACACCTCAGAAACACCTCAGAAACACCTCAGAAACACCTCAGACAGAAACACCTCAGAAACACCTCAGACAGAAACACCTCAGAAACACCTCAGACAGAAACACCTCAGACAGAAACACCTCAGACAGAAACACCTCAGACAGAAACACCTCAGACAGAAACACCTCAGAAACACCTCAGACAGAAACACCTCAGACAGAAACACCTCAGAAACACCTCAGACAGAAACACCTCAGACAGAAACACCTCAGACAGAAACACCTCAGACAGAAACACCTCAGAAACACCTCAGACAGAAACACCTCAGACAGAAACACCTCAGAAACACCTCAGACAGAAACACCTCAGAAACACCTCAGAAACACCTCAGACAGAAACACCTCAGACAGAAACACCTCAGACAGAAACACTTCAGAAACACCTCAGACAGAAACACCTCAGAAACACCTCAGACAGAAACACTTCAGACAGAAACACCTCAGACAGAAACACCTCAGAAACACCTCAGACAGAAACACCTCAGAAACACCTCAGACAGAAACACCTCAGACAGAAACACCTCAGACAGAAACACCTCAGAAACACCTCAGACAGAAACACCTCAGAAACACCTCAGACAGAAACACCTCAGACAGAAACACCTCAGAAACACCTCAGAAACACCTCAGACAGAAACACCTCAGACAGAAACACTTCAGAAACACCTCAGACAGAAACACCTCAGACAGAAACACCTCAGAAACACCTCAGACAGAAACACCTCAGACAGAAACACCTCAGAAACACCTCAGAAACACCTCAGACAGAAACACTTCAGACAGAAACACCTCAGACAGAAACACCTCAGACAGAAACACCTCAGAAACACCTCAGAAACACCTCAGACAGAAACACCTCAGACAGAAACACCTCAGACAGAAACACCTCAGACAGAAACACCTCAGACAGAAACACCTCAGATACACCTCAGACAGAAACACCTCAGACAGAAACACCTCAGACAGAAACACCTCAGAAACACCTCAGACAGAAACACCTCAGACAGAAACACCTCAGAAACACCTCAGACAGAAACACCTCAGACAGAAACACCTCAGACAGAAACACCTCAGACAGAAACACCTCAGACAGAAACACCTCAGAAACACCTCAGAAACACCTCAGACAGAAACACCTCAGAAACACCTCAGACAGAAACACTTCAGACAGAAACACCTCAGAAACACCTCAGAAACACCTCAGACAGAAACACCTCAGACAGAAACACCTCAGACAGAAACACCTCAGAAACACCTCAGACAGAAACACCTCAGACAGAAACACCTCAGAAACACCTCAGACAGAAACACCTCAGACAGAAACACCTCAGACAGAAACACCTCAGACAGAAACACCTCAGACAGAAACACCTCAGAAACACCTCAGACAGAAACACCTCAGACAGAAACACCTCAGAAACACCTCAGACAGAAACACCTCAGACAGAAACACCTCAGACAGAAACACCTCAGAAACACCTCAGACAGAAACACCTCAGACAGAAACACCTCAGAAACAAACCCGGGCCTTCTCCACCTTCATCTGTGAAACTCTAAAGTTCTGTTGTTCTTCTGCTGCAGGTTTCCATCCACACGTCTCTGCTCGAGGCCTTCACAGACGCTCACCTGGTCCTGCTCCTCGACGACGACGCTCCTCAGACCTCCACACGCTTGGACCAGGGTCTGGAGCAGGATCTGGACCAGGGTCTGGACCGGGGTCTGGAGCGGGGTCTGGAGCAGGGTCTGGACCAGGGTCTGGATCAGGGTCTGGACCAGGGTCTGGACCAGGGTCTGGAGCGGGGTCTGGAGCGGGGTCTGGACCAGGGTCTGGACCGGGGTCTGGACCGGGGTCTGGAGCAGGGTCTGGAGCAGGGTCTGGACCAGGGTCTGGACCAGGGTCTGGATCAGGGTCTGGAGCAGGGTCTGGACCAGGGTCTGGACCAGGGTCTGGACCAGGGTCTGGACCGGGGTCTGGAGCGGGGTCTGGACCAGGGTCTGGAGCAGGGTCTGGAGCAGGATCTGGACCGGGGTCTGGACCGGGGTCTGGAGCAGGGTCTGGAGCAGGGTCTGGAGCAGGATCTGGACCAGGGTCTGGACCGGGGTCTGGAGCAGGGTCTGGAGCAGGGTCTGGACCGGGGTCTGGACCGGGGTCTGGAGCAGGGTCTGGAGCAGGGTCTGGAGCAGGGTCTGGACCGGGGTCTGGAGCGGGGTCTGGACCAGGGTCTGGACCAGGGTCTGGAGCGGGGTCTGGAGCGGGGTCTGGAGCGGGGTCTGGAGCGGGGTCTGGAGCAGGGTCTGGAGCAGGGTCTGGAGCAGGGTCTGGAGCAGGGTCTGGAGCGGGGTCTGGAGCGGGGTCTGGAGCAGGGTCTGGAGCAGGGTCTGGAGCAGGGTCTGGAGCGGGGTCTGGACCAGGGTCTGGAGCAGGGTCTGGAGCAGGGTCTGGAGCAGGGTCTGGAGCAGGGTCTGGAGCGGGGTCTGGAGCGGGGTCTGGAGCAGGGTCTGGAGCGGGGTCTGGAGCAGGGTCTGGAGCGGGGTCTGGACCAGGGTCTGGAGCGGGGTCTGGAGCAGGGTCTGGAGCAGGGTCTGGAGCAGGGTCTGGAGCAGGGTCTGGAGCAGGGTCTGGAGCAGGGTCTGGAGCGGGGTCTGGACCAGGGTCTGGAGCGGGGTCTGGACCAGGGTCTGGAGCAGGGTCTGGAGCAGGGTCTGGAGCAGGGTCTGGAGCGGGGTCTGGACCAGGGTCTGGAGCGGGGTCTGGACCAGGGTCTGGACCAGGGTCTGGAGCGGTACAGACAGTTCGGTCGGCAGATCGAGAGCTCGTCAGGGGCTGAGGTCAGGGTGCTGCTGTTCTCTCGTCGCTGTGTGAATCAGAAATGTTCCGCACTGCTCCAGGAATGTCCCAGAGTAAACAGGAAGAGCTTTGTCACCGTGGCGACGCATCTGGAGAACCAAGCACGAGTGAGGATCGCCGACAAACTCAAGGTCCGGCCGCAAGGTACGAGTACTACAAGTACTACTACTACTACTACTACTACCACTACTATTATTATAACTACTACTACTGTCTGGCTCAGTCCTGTCTCTGGTCTCTGGTTTAGTCCTGGTCCTGGTCTCAGTCCTGGTCCTGGTCTCAGTCCTGGTCCTGGTCTCAGTCCTGGTCCTGGTCTCAGTCCTGGTCCTGGTCTCAGTCCTGGTCCTAGTCTCAGTCCTGGTCCTGGTCTCAGTCCTGGTCCTGGTCTCAGTCCTGGTCCTAGTCTCAGTCCTGGTCCTGGTCTCAGTCCTGGTCCTGGTCTCAGTCCTGGTCCTGGTCCTGGTCCTGGTCTCAGTCCTGGTCCTGGTCTCAGTCCTGGTCCTGGTCTCAGTCCTGGTCCTGGTCTCAGTCCTGGTCCTGGTCCTGGTCCTGGTCCTGGTCTCAGTCCTGGTCCTGGTCTCAGTCCTGGTCCTGGTCTCAGTCCTGGTCCTGGTCCTGGTCCTGGTCCTGGTCTCAGTCCTGGTCCTGGTCTCAGTCCTGGTCCTGGTCTCAGTCCTGGTCCTGGTCTTGTTGCAGATGTCCGGGGCCTCCTGGTTTGGGGAGATGTTTGTGGTGAATTCTTCGTGGACGTTCAGAGAGTTCAGCTCCACCACAGCGACAGAGGAGTCACCCCCCCTGGAGACCTGGGACTGCCCCTGCCCCACCTGCCCCACCTCAGGTCTGCCCCTGCCCCACCTGCCCCACCTCAGCTCTGCCCCAGGTCTGCCCCTGCCCCACCTGCCCCACCTCAGGTCTGCCCCTGCCCCACCTCAGGTCTGCCCCTGCCCCACCTGCCCCACCTCAGGTCTGCCCCTGCCCCCACCTGCCCCACCTCAGGTCTGCCCCTGCCCCACCTGCCCCACCTCAGCTCTGCCCCTGCCCCCACCTGCCCCACCTCAGCTCTGCCCCTGCCCCACCTGCCCAGACTCTGTTATGCCCCTGCCCCACCTGCCCCACCTCAGGTCTGCCCCTGCCCCACCTGCCCCTCCTCAGGTCTGCCCCTGCCCCACCTCAGGTCTGCCCCTGCCCCACCTGCCCCACCTCAGGTCTGCCCCTGCCCCCACCTGCCCCACCTCAGGTCTGCCCCGGGCCCACCTGCCCCACCTCAGGTCTGCCCCTGCCCCACCTGCCCCGCCTCAGCTCTGCCCCTGCCCCACCTGCCCCACCTCAGGTCTGCCCCTGCCCCACCTCAGGTCTGCCCCTGCCCCACCTGCCCCACCTCAGGTCTGCCCCTGCCCCACCTGCCCCACCTCAGGTCTGCCCCTGCCCCACCTCAGCTCGTGTTTACTGCCCCTGGGTGCAGACAGGTGAAGACTATGGCCTGTTGCCATAGCGATAAACAAACAGAGAGGGAAATAGTTCAGCCACAGAAACAGGAGCTGCATTTGGCCACAACAGGGTCACGTGTGACTGAAGCTTTCCTCCCCGGGCCCCCGGGCCCCCGGGCCCCTGGTTCCCATGGTTACAGTCTCATGGCTCATTCCTCTGGACAGAATCACACGTCTGTATTTTAGATTCACATTTCCATTTCTCTGTTTCTCCATTTGTGTTCAGGAGCTGGTGTGACACGGAGCTGCAGGCGCCCGTGTCTCACCAGGGGGGGGCGCTGTGCTGGGCTCATTCTGTGCTGAGTGTGCTCAAGGCCTGGGACAGTCCAGGGGCCCGGGACGGCCCAGGGGCCCGGGACGGCCCAGGGGCCCGGGACGGCCCAGGGGCCCGGGACGGCCCAGGGGCCCGGGACAGTCCAGGGGCCCGGGACGGCCCAGGGGCCCGGGACGGCCCAGGGGCCCGGGACGGCCCAGGGGCCCAGTGCTCTGCAGGAGTCTGCTGCTCCGGTAACAGTATGAATACTATAGCACTAGTGCTGCTACTATAATCACAGCGAAATATTTGACTGGTTTCCCTGTCTCCTTGTCTCCTTACCTTGTCTCCTTGTCTCCTAGGGCTCCTGGACCTCCCTGAGGATGTGGTCCTCTCAGTCCCCGTCCGGTTCTCAGACGGATCCTGGACTTTTGTGTCTGACCTCAACATCCACAAGAAGATCAGAGACACACTACTGCAGACAACAAGAACTAAACCAGGACTGAACCAGGACTGAACCAGGTCTGAACCAGGACTGAACCAGGACCAAACCAGGACTAAACCAGGACTGAACCAGGACTGAACCAGGACTGAACCAGGACCGAACCAGGACTAAACCAGGACTGAACCAGGTCTGAACCAGGTCTGAACCACTCAGGTTCTCCTGAAGCAGAAGAATGAAGCTCAGACTCAGGTTCTCCTGAAACAGAAGAATGAAGCTCAGACTCAGGTTCTCCTGAAACAGAAGAATGAAGCTCAGACTCAGGTTCTCCTGAAACAGAAGAATGAAGCTCAGACTCAGGTTCTCCTGAAGCTCAGACTCAGGTTCTCCTGAAGCTCAGACTCAGGTTCTCCTGAAGCTCAGACTCAGGTTCTCCTGAAGCTCAGACTCAGGTTCTCCTGAAACAGAAGAATGAAGCTCAGACTCAGGTTCTCCTGAAACAGAAGAATGAAGCTCAGACTCAGGTTCTCCTGAAGCTCAGACTCAGGTTCTCCTGAAACAGAAGAATGAAGCTCAGACTCAGGTTCTCCTGAAGCTCAGACTCAGGTTCTCCTGAAGCTCAGACTCAGGTTCTCCTGAAGCAGAAGAATGAAGCTCAGACTCAGTTCTCTTCAGTTTGTCTTTTATTTGGGATGTGCAGCTGAAATGTCACGTTTAACATCCAAACCCACCCGTTCTTCTGCTTTATTCTGTTCAAAAGACCAAACTGAAGACTTTATGGAAAAGGACAAATTAGAAAATAGAATCCTTTCAGTGCAGTTGAAGCGACAGAACAACAGTTGAAACATTTCGCTCTTTTGTGCGATGGCGGGAGGAGAAGGGCCGTTTCACATGCACGGTTTCTACAGCCTATCTACACTATCCACAGGAACAGGGCTGAGGACAAACAGGGCACACTTCAAAATAAAAGCACACAGGAACTTTTCAAAGGAAAACCAAATACAGGAGTGAAAAGGACTCGACCACACGCTGGATTAGTCCAGAGAAATCTGAGGGGAATTTAGCCGTTTTAGCTAGAAACAGTTTGACTTCAATGTTCTAAATCCAAATTGCCCCAAATGTCTCATAATGGAAATGGCAGCGGCCTGTTTACCTCCGACGCTCTGACCACTGTCGCCCGACTCACTGCAGCTCCGACCACTGTCGCCCGACTCACTGACGCTCTGACCACTGTCGCCCGACTCACTGCAGCTTTGACCACTGTCGCCCGACTCACTGCAGCTCTGACCGCTGTCGCCCGACTCACTGACGCTCTGACCACTGTCGCCCGACTCACTGACGCTCTGACCGCTGTCGCCCGACTCACTGCAGCGCACTTAAACTCACATCATTCAGGTCACATATTAACGGTTCAGTTTGGGTCAGAAATTGCGATGTGACATAAAAAGGCAACGTTCTGAAACAGGTCAAATATCATTCATAAAAGCTCTTCTGTGTCTTCTGTTCCAATCAGAGTGAAACCAACGCTCTGGACTTCACTTTACAGGCAAAACAAACCCACAAAGTGTTGGTCACATGACCCAACAGTTTAACCCATCCAATCAAACAATTACAACTGAACACAGAATAAAGTTTGGGAAATGGACAAAATCCAAAATCAAAGTGGTTCATTTACAGGGATAATTTGTGGAATAAATATATTTTTGTTTTAATGATGAAGCTGTTTAAGCATGAGTGAAAAATACACAAACCGACAGGAAGGGAAAGTGTGGAAAATTAAACAGGTTAAAATGTTCAGATAAACGGAGAAAATTAAAACCACTATTTGTGTTTTAAAGGCCAAGTCCACACGGAGATTTTAAATAACTGGCCTGCAAAGTCCAGGATCTACCAGAGGGGCTTAGACCTGGCTTAGACCTGGTTTAGACCTGGTTTAGACCTGGTTTAGACCTGGTTTAGACCTGGTTTAGACCTGGTTTAGTCCTGGTTTAGACCTGGTTTAGACCTGGTTTAGACCTGGTTCAGTCCTGGTTCAGTCCTGGTTCAAACCTGGTTCAGTCCTGGTTCAGTCCTGGTTTAGTTCTAGTCCAAACCAGGACTAAACCAGTTCTAAATCAGGTCCAAACCAGGTCTAAACAAAGTATAAACCTGAACTAAACCAGGTCCAAACCAGGTCCAAACCAGGACTAAACCAGGACTATACCAGGACTGAACCAGGACTAAACCAGGACTAAACCAGGACTAAACCAGGACTAAACCAGGACTAAACCAGGTCCAAACCAGGACTAAACCAGGACTAACCCTGGTCTAAACCCTCCTGTAGACAGGACTTTTCAGTGACATTAATGAGGGTCAGATCTGTGGAGCTACGAGTGCCTCAGGTTTGAGTCTGAGTCCAGCTCCAGATCGGCCTGGTCCAGTTCACTTTGGTCCAACAGCTCAAAGTCCTCGTCCTCCGCAGGGACCAAGGTCTCGTCTCTCTCCTCCGCCTGCTGCTCCTCCCTGTCCTCCTCCTCCTCCTCTCCGGGTCCCAGTGTCTCAGGCAGGAACTCCTCCAGCCCGGGTTCGTCTCCGTCCTCGCTGGAGCGCAGCAGAGCAGACAGAGTGTTCTGGACCACGGTGGAGATGGCTGTGGACACGATCTCCTCACTCAGAGCCTCCAGGGAGCGCTGTGCCTGCTCCATCACCGCCCGGGCCTGGACCTCAGACTGCTCTCTGGCCCGGTCCAGGGTCTGGTCCAGGGTCTGGTCCAGGGTCTGGTCCAGGGTCTGGTCCAGGGTCTGGTCCCCGCTCTGGTCTCTGGTCTGGACCTGTATCTGGAGGTGAGAGACAGAAGCGTCTGAGTTACTCGTCTTTAAACAGACACGCTTCATCACCATGGAAACACCATGCAAATGACAACACGCCGAATGACGGCTCGGACCAGGACGACCTGAAGAGTCACTGAGCCCGTTTCACCGTCCTCCAAGACGCCAAGAACGATTCAGAACTTTGAACTGTACGACAAATGTTTATTAGACCAACACGAGCGCTTTAGTGTCCATGGCAACGCTGCAAAATACAACTTTACATGGCCCTGAGAGTGTGTGTGTGTGTGTGTGTGTGTGTCGTACCTGTGTGTGTGTGTGTGTCATACCTGTGTGTGTGT